>CM075299.1:11462748-11816659 GCA_037672795.1 Lagerstroemia speciosa | reverse complement strand
CTTTCCGGCCGAACTTATGATGAATCTTCATTGGTTCGGCAAAAGGGCAACCCCGTGATCACGGAAAATTTTGCTCTCTATTTGCATTTCGGATGACTTGAGGGGATCATTGACCTTTGGTGATCACAATGGAGTCGTTTTCGGTTAACACTACAACGGATCATCCATGGTTTAGCAAAAAGGCAACCCCGTGAGCACGGGAAATTTCACTCTCAATTTATATTTCGGACGACTTGAGGGCGATCATTGACCCTTGGCGATCATTGACCCTTAGCGATCGCAGTGGAGTCATTTTCGGACAAAGTTATGACAGATTGTCCACGGTTCGGTTAAAGGGTAGCCCCGTCGTTACAGGAAATGTCACTATCAATTTGCATTTCGGACAAATTGAGGGTGCTCATTGAGCCTTGATGATCGCAATGGAGTCCTTTTTTGCCAAAGTTATGATGGATTGCCCCTGGTTCGGCAAAAGGGCGACTCCGTTATCACGTGAAATTTCACCCTCAATTTACATTTCAGACGACTTAAGGGGGATCATTGGGCCTTGGTGATTGCAATGGAGTGATTTTCGGTCAATGTTATGATGGTTCTTTTTTGGTTCGACAATAAGGCAACCCCATGATCACCGAAAATTTCACTCTTAATTTACATTTCAAACGACTTGAGGGTGATGATTGAGCATTGGTGATTACAATGGAGTGATTTTCGACCAAAGTTCCAACGGATCATTCGTGGTTCCGCACAAGCAGAACTCTATCATCACGGAAAATTTCGTTCTCAAATTATGTTTTGGATGACTTGAGAGCGATCATTGAGGCCTGGTGATCGCAATGGAGTGATTTCCGGCCAAAGTTACGAAGGATCATCCATTGTTAAGGACGAGAGTAGCTCCACTATCGTGGGAAATTTTGCACTCAAATTACGTTTCAAGCAACATTAGGGTAGTCATTGAGGACCGGTGATTGTAGTGGAGTCATTTCCGACCAAAGTTACAACGGGTCATCTGTGGTTCGGGACCTCCATTATAACATGAAATTTCGCTCTCAAATTATGTTTTAGACAACCTGGGGGTGATCATTGAGGCCTACTAATCGCAACAGAGTCATTTTCAGCCAAACTTACGACAGATCGTCCATCGTTTGGGATGAGGGCACCTCTATTATTACGAGAAATTTCACTCTCAAATTACGTTTCGGATGACTTGGAGGCGATCATTGAGGACTGGTGATTGCAATGGAGTCATTTCCGACAATGTTACGATGGATCGTCCATGGTTCAGGACAAGGGAACCTCCATTATCATGGGAAATTTCGCTCTCACATTATGTTTCGGATGACCTGAGGGCAATCATTGAGGCATGGCATTTTCGGCCAAAGTTACGATGAATCATCCATGGTTTGGGATGAGAGCACCTCCATTATCACGAAAAATCTTGCACTCAAATTGTGTTTCGAACAACTTCAGGGCGATCATTGAGGTTTGATGATCGCAATGGAGTCATTTTCAGCCAAAGTTACGATGGATCGTCCGTGGTTCGGGACGAGGGCATCTCCATTATCACGGGAAATTTTGCCCTCAAATTACGTTTCGAACGACTTGGGGGCGATCATTGAGGCTTAGTGATCACAATAGAGTCATTTCAACCAAAGTTACGACGGATCGTCCGTGGTTCAAGACGGGGGCACCTTCATTAGCACTAGAAATTCACTCTCAAATTAAGTTTCGGATGATTTGAGGGTGATCATTGAGGCCTGGTGATCTCAATGGAGGCATTTCTGACCAAATTTACAACAAATCATCCGTGGTTCAGGACGAGGGCACCTCCATTCTCACCAGAAATTTCGCTCTCAAATTAAGTTTAGGATAACTTGAGGGTGATCATTGTGGTTTGGTGATCACAATAGAGTCATTTCCAACCAAAGATACGACGGATACTTCGTAGTTTGGGATGAGGGCACCTCCATTATCATGAGAAATTTCACCCTCAAATTACATTTCGGATGACTTGAGGGCGATCATTGAGGCTTAATGATAGCAATGGAGTCATTTCTGGCCAGACTTACGACAGATCGTCCGTGGTCCGAGACTGGGACACCTTCATTATCATGGAAAATTTCGCTCTCAAATTGAGTTTCAGACCACTTTAGGGCGATCATCGAGGCTTGATAATCATAGTGGAGGCATTTTTTGCCAAATTTACGACAAATCATCTGTGGTTCGGGACGAGGGCACCTCCATTACCCTAGGAAATTTTGCTCTTAAATTACGTTTCAGATGACTTGAGGATGATCATTGAGGCCTGGTGATCGCAATGGAGTCATTTCCGGCGAATGTTATGACGGGAACATCCATGGTTCAGGATGAGGGCACCTCCATTATCACAGGAAATTTTGCACTCAAATTACGTTTCGGTCGACTTGAGAGCGATCATTGAGGCTTGGTGATCGCAATGGAGTCATTTCCGGCCATAGTTATGATGGTTCGTTCGTGGTTTGGGACGAGGGCACCTCCATTATCACGGGAAATCTCGCCCTCAAATATATTTCGGACGACTTGGGAGCGATCATTGAGGCTTGGTGATCGCAATGGAGTCATTTCCGACCTAAGTTACGATGGATCGTCCGTGTTCGGGATGGGGGCACCTTCATTACCACGGGATCGCTCTCAAATTAAGTTTCAGACGACTTGAGGGCGATCGTTGAGGACTGGTGATCGCAATGGAGACATTTCCAACCAAATTTACAACAAATCATTCATGGTTCGGGACCATGGCACCTCCATTATCATGGGAAATTTCTCTCTCAAATTACGTTTCTGATAACTTGAGGGCGATCATTGTGGCTTGGTGATCACAATGGAGTCATTTCTGGCCAAAGTTACGATGGTTACTCCGTGGTTCCGGATGAGGACACCTCCATTATCACAGGAAATTTCGCCCTCAAGTTACTTTCCGGACGACCTGAGGGCGATCATTGAGGCTTAATGATCGCAATGGAGTCATTTCCAGCTAAAGTTATGACGGATCGTCCATGGTTCAGGACGATGACAACTCCATTATCACAAGAAATTTCACTCTCAAATTACGTTTCAGATGACTTCAAGGAGCTTACTGAGGCCTGGTGATGGAGTCATTTCCGACAAAAAGTTATGATGAATCGTTCGTGGTTCAGGACGAGGGCACTTCCGTTGTCTCAGGAAATTTTGCTCTCAAATTACGTTTCGATGACATGAGGGGGGTTATGGAGGCCGGCTAATCACAATGGAGTTATTTCTAGAGAAAGTTACGATGGATCGTCCGTGGTTCGGGACGAGGGCACCTCCATTATCATGGAAAACTTCACTCTCAAGTTACATTCCAAAGACTTGAGGGTGATCGTTGAGGCCTGGTGATCGCAATGGAGTCATTTCCGGCCAAAGTTACGACGAATCATCCATGGTTCGGGACAAGCGCACCTCCATTATCACGGGAAATTCCGCTCTCAAGTTACGTTTCGGAAGACTTGAGAGTGATCATTGAGGTCTGGTGATCGCAATGGAGTCATTTCCGGCCAAAGTTACCATGGAACGAGGGCACCCCTATTATCAAGGGAAATTCCACTCTTAAATTATGTTTCAAAAGACTTGAGGGCGATCATTAAGGCCTGGTGATTGCAATGGAGTCATTTGTGGCCAAAATTATGACAAATCGTTCGTGACTTGGGACGAGGACACCTCTATTATGATAGGAAATTTCACTATCAAATTACATTTCTTTACTTCAGCCGCCGTTTAACTTTCATGGCATGAAGTAACATATCATTGACCTCCTCATAGTAATGCATCCCCACAACATCAGCAATCTCACAATTAAGTCCGCTTAGGAACCTCTTCATGGTGGCTTCAATATCCTCCTCTGCGTTAGCTTGGCTAATTGCAATCTCCATCTCTTTATAATATTCGATAATGCTCTTTAAGCCTTGAGTGAAATGCTACAATTTGTTGTGCAACTCCCGGCAATAGGAACTTGGAAGGATTCGTTGCCTCGTTATTGACTTCATCTCGTTCCATGTCTCAACGGGGTTGCTCTTCATTCTGTCTCCTGCTTGTAATAAGCCGATCCCACCAAATAATAGTATAGTCAGAGAATTAAAAAGAAGTAAGTTGTACCTTTTTTCTTTCAGAGTAATTGTGATGATTGAAGACCACCTCCATTCTTTCCTTCCACAAAAGATAAGCTTCAAGATCGTTTTTGCCTTGGAAAGTTGGAAGCTTCACCTTTGTGATAGCTAAACCATCATCCCATCTTGGTCTTCTTGATTCTTTATCCTTATGTTGAAATTGAAATCTTTTTCCTTCTGATTGTTCCTCAATCCAATCCATCTTCTTGTGGATTTGCTTGAATTCATCTTTCACCATCGTTCCTACTTTATGCATGAATGCTTGTAGCTGTACTTCATTAGATGAGCTTTCCTCTTGATGGTGTGACATGTTGAGAATCTGCAAAAAAATTAGGACCTCACAAACACTCCTTCATGTGTTTCACTCAATATCGGTCGGTTTGCACCCAAACGACTTTTACCCTCTAATAATCTCACTACCATTGCCTTTTTCCACTCGTATATCCTCTTTCGATTCTTTTTGAACTAAACAAACTATAATCAGAATGTCCCACAATAATTTACCACGACTTAACCAAGATTTGGAAGGAGAACATAGGGTCGGGTTCAAAGTACTGAAAACCAAGAGTAATAAGTAATTATGACTGGAGAATAATATATCAATGGAAAAGAAATAACTTTGAACGAGAAATTTTGATAACACTATTGATGGTCAAATAATTCTTGTACCTATTCAATATCTCACTTTTTCTACTTTTTTCTGCTTTTTTTTGTTGTTGATACTCCTTTTTTTGCTTTTTTTCTTTTTTTATTTATGCATTTTAGCTCAGAAGGTACCTGAACCATGATGTCGGAAAAAAATGAGCGAGTACGTGCCCATATCAAACCAGATGTGATGTTAGAGATTAAAATTGAGGATCCAATTGAATTGATCATAGGGTAAATTCAAAGTCTTTTTGAAGGGTAAATTCAAAATTATTTTAAAGAGTATCAAACTAATTTTAATTTGACATATTTTGGAACCCCGAAATTTGATCCAGAGATGAAGGTATGATTTTGAAGTGAAATTGGTTGAATCTATCATATTCATGCATCTTGGCTAGTTTTATTTGAAAAATCTATCATATCAGAGGTCCAAATTAAACGATATTAGTATCATTTGGATCTTAACTCATCAAATATAAAGAAAACATAGAACATAGTTTCAAGAGTTTGAGAATAAGGTAAGAAAAGAGTAATATTTGTGCCCTGTAATGTTATAGAGGATGGTAGAAACGAGAACTTGAAATGACATACTTGGGGGTCTTTTTTTAATTTTCTTCTCTAAATGAATCTTAACGAAACAAATTTTAATAAAAACTAAAAAATAAAAAAAAACAAAATAAATATCAAGTCATATAAAATGAAAGCCAGGTTTCTCGAAGGGGAGGAGCCGCAATTTTCATTTGAAGGGGAAAAAGGCCAAAGAGAATCCTGAGAAAAAGAACTGAGGTTGTATTTGGTTCATTGTAAAATTAAAACTTTCCATGGAATGTGGCAATTTCACATCTTAGATTACATTATTTGGATAGAAAATCAACTTCAATTTGATTTTCCCTAGCCATCATCTCTTTACCGGGCTCCTGCATTTTGGATGTAATCCTTTTACATCACAAAAGGGTGGAATGCATACATTACAACGGGACCCACCTCTGGAAAATATGAAAAGTCCCAGTATACCCTTTCTCTCTCTCTTCTCCTACGTCAGTGAACCCTCCATGGGTAAAACATGATGGGTATCTTGGCAATATTTTTTTTTTTTGGTCGCCAGCCACGGTATCCAAGCAGATCCCACCAGCGGTGAGACGGCATCTTTCAGCCAACCATACTTGACTAATCCGTTGGTCGCCCCGGGTCGCACGCCTGGCAATGGCGGGTGAGGCTCCCAAGGGGGTGTCTTGGCAATATTGAAGATTATAAAACTCCATTTTTATTCATTTTCTCCAATAATCTATAATGCTTTTCAAGTACAATAATTTTATATTATCAATTACCTTTTATATAAAATACTAACTTTTTATATAATTTAATTTTATTATATAATCTAATAATACTCGAATCAATTGCGTTAGAGAGAGTACTCAACGGAAGATTCCCAGAGACCCGGTGATCCTCATCTCCGTCCACCTGCTACCAACGCCACAGTCCTCTTGCATCCTTCCGTGACTTCCGGCGACTATGAACCTCCACAGGTTTTGCCACCGTAGACACCCGCGGCCCGCCATTACCTCCACCGGTAAGCCCCGATCCTCGAGCAGCTTTTCTTTCCCCCTGAACCGAGCACAGTCCACCTCTCAGCTCCGACCATTAGCCGTCTTCATTTCTCCAACGGCTGCTCATCCCAGTACTTCATTCCTGGCCGTCGAGCCCTATCTCGCACCAGGTCTGGACTCCGACTGCCATAGCCAGACCAAGCCTGTCGCTTATGACCGAACCTGAGCCTTCCTACCTGGACTACTAGTTACCAAGACAAGCCGCCCCGATTATCCCGCTTACCCGTCGTTGAACTGCGATCTCCTCTTCTCCTAACTAAGGTTGCTTCTGACCGTGATTTGACGAATCGGAGCCATCTCCGTCCCCCTTGGCTCCCTTCAAGCTAATTTTAACTGCTGGCTGGTATAGGTGAGATTCGACACTTGTAGATAGTGTTTTCGTACGATTGATGTTCCTGCTAGTATCGGTTTGCTTTCTGCTGTTCTGTTCGACTCACTGCTGACATTCACTGCTTTACTGTGACATGTTATTTCTATATCCTTGGGATTAAATGATTTCTTCACGCTGGTGAGAGTTTAGTTGCTTTCAGTTGTTCTGTTCAACTGGTTGCTGCATGCCTTTGGGATTAAGCGTTTTCTTCAACCTGAATTGTTTTCCTTAACATTTAGGGTGTGAGATTCATGGTAGCATTTTGCTCTTTTTTCTAGTTTTCCATCACCAACTGTTATCTGCTCCATAAATATTCGATGTTGCTATTTGAATCATTAACCTCAGAGGTAGTCGATGTGGCATTAGATTAAACTTTGCACGATAATTGTCCTTGATGATGATTCATGGCCTGGAAGGCTCTCTGGAACTGAACTGTTTTCTGCAATAAGTGCACAAGGCGGGAATAACCTGCTTCAATTTCCCCCATTGATGTTGGGGCTCATGTTGGCTGCTGATTTTAATGATGGGCTGACTTATCTGAGCTTTGGAATGAGTCATTAGATTGGATTTGTGTGATTGTGTTGAGTATAGTTGGTTTATTGATCGTGGAAAAGATCAGCTGTGGCGGTGAACGCTTTTACTCGTCTTTCCTTCGTTTTGATGAAGATTTCGATAGGAAAACAGCTGATTATCTCCATGGTTGCTACTGCTTCTTTGCCCAGTATATACAAATAAAACTTTTAGTAACAACCAAGTAATTCCCAAAGACCGCCATTTAGGGAAGAATTTTCACAGAAATCCTTCTTATGATTTTTCCTATTTTGCCATTATACAATGATATTTGGCACTGAGGTCAGCAAATCACTCAATGAAGCATCGTCATTTTCTCATTGACTCTTCTTCCAACCATACCTCTTAACTCGAACTCTCTCACCCCTAAAATGAACGTACTTGTATTTTGACAAGTGCCTTTTCAAAACCATCTTTTGTTTCTCTTCCTGTCCAAGCTTCTGGAAGCCACGTGCCACTCTCCTTACGGTGTCTTCGTCAGCCCTCACACCCAACTCCTCCATGTCTGCAAAGACCTACAGGAGACATTCTAATTGAAAGTCAATTTCTAATACAACCAGAGAGTTGATTATCTCAGACAAAATAGGTTTCCAGAGCAACACGAACATCATAATGGCTGGGAAAAAGAAGCAAGGCTTTATCAAATATATAAAAATTGCGTAACTCATTTAAAACTCATAAGTACACAGTGAAAAAACTAGTGGTCAAAATAAGAACGAAGTAGTTTGCCAACACAACCACTCGAAGGTAGGAAATTCTACATTATCCAAATTTAAAACTTCAACAAGAAACATGCAAGAGACAAAACAGATGGATGATTAAATAGAAGCACCTCTATGATCTTGTCAGGCATGTCATGATGGTCATATAGAGAGATCATCCTAGAGAATAGCTTTTTCGATATGGAACGAGTGTGAGTGTGCAGGATCATGTTCCACAAAGACTCGGCTTCATCTACCCTCTGATCCATATCAAACGCCAAAAGGAGGGTTTCATATGTCCCCATTGTCGCTCCTTGACCTTTGCTCAACATCCACTTTGACACCTAGAAGCAATAAAATGGACCATGACCAAATCTGCCAAAAATATCTGACATTGGCACTCCGTGAAAATAACCAATTCAACATAATTGCTTTCACCCATCAGTTTCAAAACAGGACAGGTCTGGCAGGTCAAATTAGGTTTCTTTAGAACTAGACTAGCCAGGCTCTTCAAGAAATTAAATCTGCAACTAAACCCATCGGCCAGTTCAATGCTTGTTTTTAGCTAAATCCCTTTCAGTAAATTTAATTAAGCACAATTCTTGAAATTTGTATAACTCTTTAGATCAGGATTTTTTATTGAAACTCTAGTAGATTGATTACTCGTCCAGCTCTAAAATCTATGCCATCTCAGTTAATCAGATTGATAAAATAAAGCAGATGATTACATGGAAAACAATAATGATTGGGAGTTTATGAGAAGGATATAACGCGCATTTGCTCATCCCATTTATAGTTGGTTTTTTATCACAAGTTGTTCATGAGGGAACCAAAATATGCAACTACATGCAGGAACAAGTTTGGTATCTAAGAAGCAGCCTGCAAATCGTACTTGAATTACACGTGTCCATTGTCTTCGCCTCCTTAAGATCTTCAAAGCCTTTGAAGCAGCGACCAAGGGAAATTCTGTTTCCCAAGCCGTCCATTTATCTAGTGCTCCATAAACAGCTTCTTTCTCATTAGGAAGGTCACAAAGCTGCCATAAAGAAATTTGCTGTGATCATATCATAAAAGTGTTCAAAAGGAGAAACTTAAGTAAAAACACGATAAATCTCAATCAGCTCAAAAATGAAAAGAAATTCTTACAATGCTCAGGAGACTCAGTGCCTTGTGACCAGATCCAGCTGAGTCTCTTTTCTGCCACGCATGGTGCTCCCGTTTCCCCGTCTTCTTCACCATTTTCCTGCATTTCACACAATAAGTTTAGTTCAGGCAGCTCCAGGAAAACAGTAAAATTATTACAAGGATGACTTCTCAGGGAAAAAAGGTCATAACATTTGGTGAAAATTAATAACTGAAAAAATACAGAAGAATAATATTGGGACGATAACGGAACACAAAGCAAATGGCTTACTCTTTAACAGTACTAGTAACAAGTAATGATTTCTGACTTTCTTTGTGGAAGCACCTTAGGCTTGAGGCATTGATTTTCTGCACAGTATAAAAAGAATTTCAGATTGTTCAATTGTATGTAAAGGACTACGTACTCTGTTAAATTTCTTTTTCATACCCTGGCTCTAAATACAGAAAAAATAGTAGAATTCTGAGGAACAAATAGACTGAATCTCTGGAATCCAGATGTCTCTGGGTTTGCAACTCCATTGCTCAATACCTAAAGTGCAAAGCAAGAAATACAATGTTAAAGACAGCA
This sequence comes from Lagerstroemia speciosa, assembly GCA_037672795.1. Classification (NCBI taxonomy): domain Eukaryota; kingdom Viridiplantae; phylum Streptophyta; class Magnoliopsida; order Myrtales; family Lythraceae; genus Lagerstroemia; species Lagerstroemia speciosa. The sequence continues at coordinate 11,806,898 of CM075299.1, read as the reverse complement.
AGATAATCAGATGGCATCTCAACTTCACTAAAGAAAATCACCTGATTCATTGCCACAGACAGGCCAATTGTAACAGGTAAAGTGATTGTTGCAGATAAGCACGGACTTCTCTACGTCAGCCCTAAACAATAAGATAAGGTGGGTCTAATGCTTTCTCTAAGAACACAATTTTCAAATGTTTCAGTTCCCTTCGACTTTCCTGTCACTTCCTTCTCAGTCTACTTCCTGTAGTATTCATTGTAGAATTAGGTACTACTATACTAGGAGAAACAAAGGCGCATGCTCCAGAAAAAATTGAAGTGCCTTTTCTTCTCTTAGTCCGTAGTTCCAAAGTAAAAGCACAAAACGGCAAATTTGGCACCAAAACATGCATCTGCAAGCTAAACTTTAACCTGTCCATAACCCATGTTCTTAAAGTTGAAAATTTGGCCCACTGATATGCTTAGGTCCTAGGCCCTGCTGATTTCTGCATCCTAGACATACTCGGCTAATGCTCAAGCAGATACACCGCAATCAGTCACACACAATAGCACATCTTACTAGTCACCATACCATAACCAAAACGTAAGCTCAACAAGAAATTTCTCTTCCCGGAGCAAATAAGTACATCAAACCACAATCTCAATAGACAGAAAAATTAATCTAAGGAACTCTATAGCAGCCGAACTAATAATCTCTTCATAAAAAAAAATAATAATAATCTGATTCCAACGGATCAAAAACAACAGCAGACACTAACCCTAATTTACTATTGATATATTTTTGCAGCTAGTGAGAGCATCATTAACTATCTAACTTGAACCTAAAAAAGACAAGTGGGTCATGTAGATCGCAGTGAAGAAACAGCATCGCTCTCCTCGGTGGTCTTAGGCTTAAGGCTTCTCAAACCTATTCTCGTGCAGCTTCAGCGTAGCCCCTTTGTCGGAAGTGGAAATGTTCTGAACTGGGTGGCCTTAAAGGCTATAGGCATACACAAGGCCTATCTTGGGACTTTAACCGTGTGTTGGCACTAATCGTTTAAGTACTAATCCTAAGGTCAATCAAAAACTTACTATTTTCCTAAGGGAGCATGTTACTAACCACTTAGGTCATTATTTTATCGGTCTTGAACCAAAGTTTGAGCCTGGGGGTATTCTTAAGTTCGAAAGGCTAGCAGGTCAATAGAAATGCCCGAGGTCACTACTCATCCCTAATTCCAAGTTATTTGTTTGCTTGCACACTTTAACTTGTTCAATTGTTTCCCCAAATAAATGGTTGAAAATCAAAATCAAATGCCACTATTTGTCCTACTCTACATGTAGAAAGTAAAGGATTCCACTATTATAGTGATTACGTGTACTCACCTCCTTCTCTCACACTACCCGCCCATTACAATAATGCACCCAAATACATTGAAATTCTCAACCTCACCTGGAGAATTTTTCTACAAAATTCCACGATGAGAGGCAAGTATCAGACTACTGAGTGAAATGTCTAATGTTGAGGGACTAAGGCTCTAAGTACCTAAAATGAGGGACTATTACATAAAAATGTCTTGAATGATGGGCTAATATGCAGAATGTCCTAAAATGAATCACTAATATGCAAAATGTTGTGGACTAAAATGCAAGTTGCCTAATAGGAGGACTAGAATGCAAAACTCATAAGATATGGAACTAAAATGCAAGACCCATAAGCTCATGAAACTAAGTCCTAAGGACCCAACTCATCATCACAGTTTTCATAACTTCGTCTTGCTCATTCTTGATGTATCAACCGAAAGTTTGAAAGAGAAAGAACCCTAGGAATAAGCATGATTAACATAGCTCATTCATGATCAGATCCAAACTCAAAAAGACATGAATGATTCAATCACAATCAAACCACGTCACCTCAAACAAGATATAAATAAGCTAGGGTTCAATATGATTCAATCATAATTGATAATAAACTCATCTCAACCAAAAATAGAACGAATTCATAATTCAATCAAGAAAACCTTTAGACCCTCTTTTAGCTCATTAATTCTCTCTGAACTCAACCAACCCCAAACCCATCAATTATCCTTAACCTCATGATTCATAAATACAAGCCCTCATCCACTTACCCATCTTCAAGACAATGATCAGTGAGCCAAAAAATAAAGAATGAATGCCAAGATAAAAATGTTTAATATTATGCCTTTTCTTCTGACAACTTGACATTGCATAAGACTTAAAGCTACTTAGAACTCATTATGAATTTAAGATTTAACCTGAAAAGAACAAAAAATAACCTTGAATCGTATGGTTACCATGACCTGAGGTGTCTCATCTTCATTCGTAAACGAAAGACATTCATCTATCATTCGTTCATACTGATGAAACAACCTTTTTTAGTGAACCCACAATCAGAGGAAACAAGAGAAAAACCCAAAAGCTATAAATCAGCCCCTTAATATTTTCTATTCAGATATGTCGAGAAGCATGCACAGAAACTGAAACCAGAGATAATGGGTGCAAAGACAAAAAGGGGAGCATCAATCGAACCTCACCGAGCCGCAGCAAATGGATAGAAACTCACAGTTTCCCTCTCATTTTAACCCGCAAAGCAACAAGACATCGAGGCCCATGGAAGTTAGCATAAATGGAGCGACGGGCAAATGCAAACCACCAAACAAAACAGCCTCCAATCTCAGCAAATACTAGCCAAATAAACACGGCCGTCTAAATAAGTTCAATAACTCAACACAATGGCAATCCAACTCAACGATAAGCTAAAGCCGTGCAAAAGGTGTTATAGCAGGTCAGAAATGTCCTCACTAAACTTTAACCCATTGAAGACTCACACCAACAGAGGCGCCAATCCAAGAGAAAGGGCAAACAATAAAACATATGACTGAACTCTCCGTGAAGCAATTAGAATACCCAAAAGAAGTAAATCGGGGGCCAAGAATGATCTGCGACTATGTCCTAGGACTTGAATACAAGAATAAGACCAAGATATTCAGTTATCTCAAAACCAAGCAACGCAAGAATCAAGTCATCAGCAAGGAGGCAGACAGCAGCCCGACAGTCTGATCAATGATTCATCAATGTCATTAAAGGTGCAGATGCCCACAACAACACACTCAGTCTCAACAGGAGCATTCATCAGCAAATTATTGCAATAAGGACTAAAAATTCGAGCAGCAGGGTGATCAGAAACCAACATGGATTAAATAACCAACTTACACTAACAAGAAGCAACATTCATGGGAAGGACTCAAGTAAGGCTCTAGCAAAGCCAACTGGTGAACAAAACACTACCTATGGCCACTCTAACCTCTATAGTGAACCAACGTCAATCGCGCAGCAACATGTCAGACAAACATCAATAATTCAGACAACTTCCTTGACTGCGACAAACAGACAAGAATTAGCCAGGTATGTCCTTAACGCACCTCAGAAGTTCAAACCTCCCATAAACAGATAAAACAGAAATAATTTAATCGGGCTGTAGCAGAGCACAACACAGAAACGTCTCCCACAAGTCGCTGCAACACGGGACACCGAAATAGATTGAGTGAACAGCCAGATTTCTCCAGCATTCCACAGAATATAGCGTGACCAGTAGCAAGTTGTAACCAACGGGAAAGAACATCACAATTGGGCAAGCAGACTTCAGCCAAGAAAAAAAAAAAAAAAGCGCGAGAAGTGAGCCGAGACTACCTGACTTACCAACGACTCTGGACAGTAGCAGTTGGAGCAGTGTGGCACGGGACCCGCGTGCTGGGTATGACAAAGGCTCAATCAGAGCCTGCCTGTGATGAATCGAAAGGCAGACTAGTCTCAATGCTCACGAGGACAGGGCAAAAACCGAACTGGTCATTGAGCTCGGTGACGGTGGCTCAGGTGTAGTGGGCGGTCGGGAGGACCTGCCGAGGATCGGATGGGTGGAATTCAGCGGAGCTGCCCAGCCGAGCTCGGAATCGGCACTCGGGAGGCTCAGTTATGGAGGCTGATGGTGATCGGTGGTGAACTGAGTAGCAGGTCGTCGCTGGCGTGCCGGTGGAGAGCCTGGCCGGAACTGATGTCGATGGTTGGCTGGCTGAGGAAGGAGCTCGGGCTGTCAATGGCAAACGGATTCGGGCAGAGAGGGCTCGGATCGGGAACTGAGGGCTCCTGGCCAGAACGGCTAGGATGCGGCTGTGAGGCCAGATAAGAGGTCGGCTCTGTGCTCTTCTGTGGTGGCTTTGACCGGGGGAGGCCCGGGGTCTTGGGCGAGACAGTGATGGCCGTGCTTGACGGGATGCGGTCTCGGTGGCCGGGCGTGGTGGTGCTCGACGATGGCTGCCCTCCGTTCTGCCAAGGAAGAAGAAGGCCCCTGCCCCAAGCTGAGCCCCTCCCCTCCTTCGCTGAAGCGCCCCTGCTCTGCTGAGCCCTTCCTCGTGAGCCGCTGCTGCCGAGGCTCGGGGTCTTATCCGACGGTTTCTTCCCTTCTTCGCTGCTGAGACTCCCCTTTTTTTTAAATACTTTTTTGGGTTTTTCTTTTCAGGGATTGTGCCGCTATTGTCCCTTGAAATCCTAACTTTTTAATCTTACAGAGCTTTCATTCAGTGTATTTTTTATTTTTATTTTCGTACTAAAATTAACTCAGTTAAAATTCATTTGAAAGAAAAAATTCAGAAAAAGATCGTTAAATATACCTTATATAATTTTTCAAATCCGTCCAGTTTCTACCAGTCCCCCAACTCCCCAAGATTCAAAATTCATTTTGCTTGAGCTCATTCTTAGTTTGTCAATGTTATGTTCTATTTTTTCTTCAATCTTTAATAACTTGAGAATCAAATAATGCTAGTGTTGCTCAATTTGGACTTTTAGTAATTAGTTATGATTTATTAAATAAAACTGATAGTGATTGAATGAATTTAATAAATCGGTTAATTTTTCTTGAAAACATCATATGTGCTTCTTTGGATCAAATCTTGGGGTCCACAATATGTCGAATCTAAGCTAGTTTGCCGCTTTTCACAATGATTCCAAATTTACTCTATAATGAATCTAATTGGATCATCGATTTTACTCTTAAACATAGTATTAAATTGAGTATGGACACATGCTCGCTCAATTTTTTCAAGGTCTAGGTCCGGATAATTTTTAAGCCAAAACGAGGTGTCTACACCCTTAGAGCTAAACTCTGCTACAGTATTTCCAGGTGTAGTGAGTTGCATTCAAATGGGCTCAAATTCGCGCGGCTTAATCTTTAACTTTGAAGGCTTTTGGGACTAATTTTGGGTTGTATAAAGGCCGAAACAGGGGTTTTATGTTGGTCTTTTGGCGATGTGACGAGTAGTTGAGCAGAGAATATGAGGAGGCATAGTTGGAAATTCCAATGGGTAGCCAAGTAGAGAGTGCTGAGCAAGGAAAGGCAATTGTCACTAGCCGAAGAGAGGTTGCTGGTGTTGTGCTTGCATCGAGAGAAAGAGTCAAAAGGATGCAAATAGGGACGATCGCTAGGCTTGAGATATATTTGGAGAGGTAGTGGGGACGGCAGATTTAGAGGCAAATGGAGAGCCTGAAGGAAACGTGGAAAGTTCTATTGATATTATAATTTATATGATTTATTTGCCCATTCTTGACTTAGATATTCAAATTTTAAGCCACTTTTCATATAATTAGAGGATAATTACATATTATTGTAAGTGTGGAGTCAACTATTGTGTTTAAGAATATTTAGTCTAAAAAAAATATTGCTTGGAGTTGCTTTATGTGCAGGAAATCGAAGAAATATCGAGCAATCTTTTGGAAGAGGAACCTCAAGCACAATTGAGAACAAAGAAAAGAGATTGCGGTCCACAGAGAGAGTTAGCGTGAAGAAGACTTAGACCGTGGTCACTGGGCATACACAAGCGATATGCAGTTTCAAAAGAGGAAACTACCTATTCTTGGTCCCAACAACTCAAGAAAGACTCCAACTATCTCTCCATAATATTTACAGCAATTATTAGTCTGAGTAGAAAGAGGAAAGTGAACAAAGACTCAAAAAATTTGGTTGCAATATTTTTGTGAAGATTTGAAGATCAAATATATCTTGATAGATTCTATATCATTCACTACATACAGGGCATCAAATCAAATTCCAAGAGGATGTTTTTCTACACTTCATTCAGCATACAGAGTCGTGTTCAAGAGCAGAGGAAGGTAGTAGACTTGGAGCAAGAGGAAGGATTTGAGCTTGAAGATCATGGACGCTTGATCTAAAGATTCGGCTCACCCATTATTTAGAGTTTTTCCTATACCTTTTCTTCTTGTTCGTCATGATATTGTCCTAATTTTTTACTCTTGTACTTTCTTTAATCATGTATCTAGGGGATCAATGGAACATTTTCGATGTTTTAAGTAAAGTCTTTTTCTCTCATACGTATGATTCTACCGAAGTACGTCTCCTAGGTGTTATTTATGCATATTTCATTCTTAATACTTTCTTTTGGATTGGTCACTCAAGAGATTGAACTTGCGACGGAGACGAGCCTCGAGAGAGAGAATCAAAACCACGCTAGAAATTGCATAGCCTAGGTTAATTTATGCCGATAGGTAAAATTATTCGTGCAAGCACGTCAAGAGATGGTAACCACCCTAGAGAGTTGATTAGGGTTGGTTTATTGACCTTTCAACATTAATCACTTAGAGATAAAGTGGATTAGTGTCTTCCACTTATCCACTTAGATACATTTTACGACATCGAGAGGTGCATATGATGGCAGTGGGAAAACCTTAGAACCCTAGGTTAATAACATGATAGAATTAATTGTGTGAGAGAAGGATTTTGCTTAAGATCAGAATCGGTGAAGTTGTGAATCCTAGGAGCTTTTCAATATATGGATTTTTGTTTACTTATTTGCTGATTTAATTACTTGCATTCTACCTCAATTACTTGATTTACTTAACTTGGAATTAATTGTGCTAATTTTAGTGATTACTTAGCTTTTCTATAGTTCTATATTACATAAAGGTCAATTTGGCAACACAATATTTGTATATCTTTTAGTCTTAGCCTATTTAAAGACTTGGGTAGGGAGCTGGACGAATTTCAGACTTTTTGATTGACACAATACATATTTTTTATTCCTTTGAGTGAGGAATTTGTTCTTCTTGGTTCTTGAGAAGACTCTGGAACTTATCAAGATTTCTTGTAGCATTCTACAGCCAAACTTATCACTTTGATCTTGGGGTATATCGTCCTCTTCATTCCATAGTTTTAGTTCTTATCTCCCTAGGTAATGAGTCAAAACTTATCTTTCGAAACTTATTCTTTGTAGATCTTGGGGTTCTAATTCATATATTATTATCAAATTTTACCACATATTGATAAGGTTAACATTAATGTATGTATGTAGCCATCGTACAACACCCTTCTATCATATTGCCATGGGGTTCCTAATCGCAAATGACAAGCATCCATAAGGGCAGCATCATCCCAAAATTCATCTTTATAATTCTTGCAAATAGAGAAAGAAACCAAACATCTTTTAGTTAATTTAATTTCATTTCCATTTTGCAGCCAACAAAATTGATAAGGATTTGGTTGAGGGACAGTCTCCAACTTCAGCTTATGCATTATCTCCACTGATACCACGTTCTCAAAACTTCCACTATCAATGATAACCAAGCAAGCCTTGCCATGGGTAGTGCATTTGGTGTGAAATATGTTCTTTCTCAACCCAGCATCCTCAGCTGCATATGATACTTTTAAGCTATGTTGGACCACAATAGACATATCATGATTTGCATAATCAAGTGTCATCTCATCATTGGCTTCATTTCCCTCATCATCAACATAATCTTCTATAGGTGTAACAATTCCCCTATTTGAACAATCTGAAGCGATATGACCAAAACCACGATATTTGAAGCATTTGTTTCCATTGGAGGAAGAAGAGCTCAACTTTTGCTTGCTACCAGAAATCCCTTCACTCTTCTCTTACTCCTTTAAAACCACTTTGATTTGGGAAGTATGCTTGGCATTTGCTCCTTTCACATAGCTATCCTTTGAGACATACCTTAAAGCCTTCTCAAACTTCAGTTGCTCTTCTACCTTCAAGGCAAGCTTGTTCACATTATTTAGCGTGGAGTTGAACCACCTTAGCAATCTTATATTTCAGATCAACAAGGTATCTTATTTGCTCCTCTAGTTCCACCAACTTGCCCCTTCAGCACGAGATTATCAAACTCAGCTATGTACTCTTCCAAACTAAGATCTTTTTGCTTGAAGTCATGGATCTTTAGCACTTCAATGATCTCACCTTTCTCTTGCAGACTTTTATTGTTGGAGTTGTAGCATTAGGGATTCAATATCATCTTGAAGACCTTGACCTTCAACAACATTGTTCCCATTTCGTCTTGCCATGAGATCTAGCCATCAAATCTGACACCAAATTGATACCGTGAGCAAGAAATGGGTGGAAGAAAGATGAAAAGGTGTTGGATGGAAGAATAACAACTGAATAAAAAGGTCACCACCAAGCTTAAATTCACAAAGGGATACAAAGATCACCACCCAGAGGAATTGAAAGTATAGATACAGACCCATGACTCAACACACTTAGATGAAATCCAAGAGATATAGAGACAAGGAGAGGAAACTCAAAGAGTTTTGTGGTTACAGTATCTAAGTCTGACTCTCCAAATGAGAAGAAAATATCCCAAATGAATAATGTGTGCATGAAACAAACCTCAATGATTATGTTGGATGAATTTTGGGTTATAACTACCACCAATCTTCATTAGCTGCTCTTTTTTTGTCAAGGAGATTAGCTGGCACCAATTGAACTTGCTCACCAACCCACCAATTTTCCATAAATACTTGTTTGAATAAATTTGCTTGCACCCTTGTGTCACAACTGCAATCTATAACCATCGTCCAAGAAGGTAGCAACAAGGGCATGCATCCCTAGGCATCCTAGAAAAGTAACCACAACCCTCAACGGCCCAAGGAAGCCAAAGGGAATTTATTGAATCAGAACCGAACCTATCCACCTCTTATTTTACCCCAAAAAGCTCAAAAAGAGAAAAACAACCAACAATTTTGTAAGTTCTTGGTAGTTTTTAAGAAATTTCATATTGACATTCCCTTTTTTGAAGCTCTTGAATAGATGCCAAACAACATTAAGTTCATGAAAGAAATTGTCTCGAAAAAGTGTAGGCTTGGCAATCATGAGACCTTAGCTTTAATTGAGGAGTGTAGTAAAATCTTACAATATAAGCTACCTCAAAATTTAAAAGATCCAGGTAGTCCATTGCTCTATAGGTAAAGACTTTGAAGATAAGGCACTATGTGGTCTTGGCGTGCATATTAATTCGATGCCTTATTCATTTTTTAGAGTTCTAGGATTAAGAGAGGTGAAAGCTAAGCCTTTTACTCTTCAATTTGCGAATCGATCAATAGCATTTGCTCATGGAGTAATTGAGGACATTCCTGTGAAATTTGATGAGTGTATCTTTCCAGTTGATTTTGTTGTTCTTGACTATGAGGAGGATCGGACCATCCCTATTATTCTTGAACGACATTTCTTGGCGACAGGTCATGCTATGATAGTTGTGGAGTAGGGAGGGCTCACAATGAGGGTTGATAAGGACAGACGACTTTTAAAGTACTTTGTTCTATGGAACCAATATCTAATGAATATTTCTGAAGTGGATCAAGATGGTGATCAACCTAGTGATGATTAGCAACATAAAAACATGAAATGGGTGGAGCTAACTTCAAGTGAGCAGAAGAAGTTGGCTAAGCTTAGGGAAACCACCCGATCCAGAACAAGCATGTGTGACAAGGAGAGAACATGTTAAAGAGACTACGGTGGGAGAATTTCGACCTGGTCATTGGTTCTTTATCATGATCTTATATTTAAATTCTTTCTTGGAAAACCCATGTCATAATGGTCGTGACCATTCCAAGTGATACAGGTATTGCCATATGATACGGTCTAACTAATGAATAAAAAGACTAAGGAAAAATTGAAGGTGAATAAATATTGTTTGAAGGATTATAAAAGGGACCCCATCAATCGGAAGGAGTCCACCACTCAAGGACAAGGAGGATGACGAGATTGAAAGTCGAGTAAAGGACTCTAAAAGTGGCGCTTCTTGGGAGGCAACCAAGATCAGAATAAGTTTTCTACTCTTCCTTTTCTTTTATGCATTTAATTTAATTTCTTGCATCATTTACTTGCTTTAGTTGTTTTTTTATTGCATTGAGGAAACATGAATCAGACTTAGGAAGCGAGAATCCAAAGATTTCATGGACGGAGACACAAGGAAAAGAGATCGCCGTCTATTGAGGCAGCCCCATTACAGAGACGAAACCTAACTATTAGACTGATGCAAACCTCATCAATTGACATAGGAGTGCAAGCAAATTTATTCAAACAAGTATTTATAGAAGATTGGTGGGTTGGTGAGCAAGTTCGATTGGTGCCAACTAATCTGCTGGGCAAAGAAAGAGCAATTAATGAAGATTGATACCAATTATGACCCGAAATTCATCCATCACATACATGGTGCGTTATTTTATGCACTTATTATTTATTTGGGTGTTTTCTTCTCATTTAAGTCAAACTTGGATATTGTAACCACATAACTCTTTGAGTTTTCTTTCTCTGTCTTTGTTTCTCTTGGTTTTCAATTAAGAGTAGTGAGTCACAATCGGGCTATCCGTGCTTTCAATTCCTTAGGGTGGTGATCATTGTTTCCCTTTGTGAATTTAAGCTTGGCGGTGACCTATTATCCACTTGTTATTCTTCCATCCAATCCCTTTTTATCTTTCTTTCATTCGATTCTTTGATGATTTGTTCTTTAGAAAGGTATTAGGTTGCATGGCATGCCTAAAACCATTATTTCTAATAGGAATGCAAAGTTTTTGAGCTAGTTTTGGAAGGTTTTGTGGGGAAAGTCAGGAACTAAATTATTGTTTTCTACTACTTGTCATCCTCAAACTGATGGACAAACTGAAGTTGTCAATCGAACTTTGTCCTTTCTACTCCGTGTTGTCATTAGAAAGAATTTGAAAACATATGAGGATTTTTTACTGCATGTTGAATTTGCTTAGAAGCATACATTCTGCAACTCAGTTTTCGACATGTTATAGATTCAATCCATTGTCACCATTGGATTTGATTCCTTTACCTTTGAGTGAACATGTAAACTTAGATGGTAAGAATAAGTTTGAATTCGTGAAGCAAATTCATGAACAAACATGGTTGAATATTTGAGAGAAAGACCCAACAATATATTCATCAAGCCAATAATAGGCACAAAAAGGTAGTGTTTAAATTGGGAGATTGGGTCTGGTTGCACAGGCAAAAATAGCGATTTCCAGAGAAACGACGTTCTAAACTCCTACCTCAGGGTGACGGACTATTTCAAGTAGTGGAGCGCATCAGTGATAATGCCTACAAGCTTGATTTACTGGGTGAATACATACTATTTTTAATGTTGGTGATTTGTCTCCTTTTATTGTAGGTGATGATTTGAGGGCAAATCCTTCTCAAGAGGGGGAGAATGATGCACATTAGGGAGCCTATCACGGGCGCAAGGCTGAAGATGCAAGGGATTATTTGTCACTTCCAAATGGTCCGATTATAAGACTTCGACCAAAGCGTTTCAAGGAAGCGCTAAATGGACTAATTGAAGAGTATTGAGCTGATTATGGAAAATGAGAAACCAAGATAAACCCAAGTGCAAATCAAAGTTCAATCCATGTGATAGGAATAGTTCGAAATGTTTTACCATTTGCTTGACAGCTAGATTACACTTCTATACATCTATGTCTTCAAGGCCAAGAAATAGGTTGCCTGAGACGAGAAGTTGTTAGAAGAACATTATTAAGTATGGAGACTTGCTTATTTTGGGTTGTTGAGTAGTTTACATGTGTAATTCATGTATCAGTACTCTTAAATTCTTGCTCCCATTATTTAAGGAAGGGAGTTACGAATTTGTGGGGACCTTTGCTCATTTTCAAATTATAAACATCATTGTGAGGGTTTTATGCTACCTTAGTTCTTGAAAGAACTTCTAAACTTATCGAATTTATCTCGTGGCATTTAAAATAGATCTTATAACATCATCTATTATTATATGGGAGAAATGAAGTTAGCTGGTTTCACTTTTGAACTCCCCAAAATACCATTAATAAAGATTTTTTTACCAATAAAAAAGACAAATGGAATTAAAGTGGTAAAGTTACACATATAATCATAATTGCTCTCTTATTTTTACTTTTAAATGTCCTATTATTATATGGAGAAATGGAGTTAGCTGGTTTCACTTTTGAACTCTCCAAAATACTATTGATAAAGATATTTTTTACCAATAAAAAAAACAAACGAAATTAAAGTGATAAAATTACACATATAACCATAACTACTCTCTTACTTTTACTTTTAATTGTATATATTACTTATTTTCTTATTATGCATTTTTTAAATATTAATTATCTATACAAAATAATACTTAATTATTAAAAGTAAAAGTTTATAATTAACTATATAATGGACGACTCCTTGCATAGCACGAGTTTTTTTGTCATGGAATGAAGCAACTGTATCAGTTGCCACCTCAGCACGTCCCTTAAGTCGAATTACTATTTCATCCTGGACCTCTTGGACCTTTTTCCTCATACTAGGAGGGGTACTTTTGTCTTTTCTGCGTATAACCTATCCTTTTACGCGTACGTTCCTGTGGTGGATTACTATTTTTAATTTAAAAAGCGCGCAAATGGCAAATAAAAACAAACGATAAAAAGAAATGTCGTCTCCGGCCGGAAATAGAAAGAAAAATGCATAAACCCTAGCACAGTGTCACAGGTGCGAAGAAACCCGATCTTTTCCCTCCTTCGTCTCACTCCTAAGGCACCAGAGCCTGCGAGGGCGATAGGGAAGAGGAGGCGTCTTAGCCGCTCTCTTACTCTTTCTCGCCCTGTTTAGCTCCAGTGTATGGAGGCTGCTCCTACATGCTGATTTTATCAGATTCAACTTTCGCCTGTGCTGATTCTATTCTGGTAATCTCTTCCGACTTGAGCGCTAGATCCTTAGATTTCGGCTGTTAAGATGGTCTTCTTGCGGTTTCTGTTTTGCTTTATTGTGTTTGAAGTGCTTGATCTGTGATATGCTGCTGAGAAAAGGTAACAATGGTGAAAATCGTGGCGGTGCGCTTCATTTGCTTTAGCAATTTTCTGTTTTATTTCTGCAGATTTCTGTGCTCCTATTATTGGAGCTGTCCTCCAAATTTACTTAGGGAAATTTTCCGTTGATAACCATTTTCGTTTATAATTTTCACTTTTCCTGTCTTTCGGTGAATGACATCCTAGAGTTTTTCTTGCCTGTGAGGTAGCCAACTTAGTTCTCTTGGTTCCAGTGAGATCTACTCCTTAAGTCGATTTTTCTTGTGCTATTGTCATGAATCTAGATTAACCATGTTCTTTAGAAAATTGTTTCTGAGTTTGGCTTGGTAGTGTCAGGAATTATAAATTTATGTCTGTGGTCATATTGGAGCTTCTAATAGACTACGGGAGTCAGGATAGACTTCCAAGAACATTATATTAGCGAGTCATCTTTGAACATCTATGGCTAGCTGGTTGCAGTTCTAGTTGAATACGTTCCTATGAGTGTACGTGCATGTTGAAATTTGAAGTTCTATTATATTTTATTTGAAGGTTGTTTTGTGGGAAACTTGATTACAAACGTCTTGGGGCACTGCATAATCTGGGCTGAGCGTTTCTTGAGTCAGGACTTATAAGTCAGACATGATGATAGCTGCCAAGAGCATTACTCTGAAGAAGTTGAAGATTAAGATTGGGGGAAAACATCTTGAAAATGATTCACAAACATATAATTCTGAGCAGCGGGCATCAATTTCTGATTGGAGATGTGGTGCTGTGAATGAAACTGGTCAGAGGGAGAGGGTTGGCAAGATATCTGCTATCAATGGATCAAAGCATAGAATATCTCTGCCAGCTTCTAATAAGCGAGGACCGTCTGAGCTGTTATATTGTTCAAAGAAGAGGCTGAGAATGGACCGAGCTGCTACTCAGCAGTGCTTTTCCATATTGAAGAAATTAATGCATCATGAATGTGGTTGGCCTTTCAATCAGCCGGTGGATCCTGTTGCATTGAATATACCAGATTACTTTTCAATAATATCAGAACCCATGGACTTGGGGACAGTTAAATCAAAGCTGGAGAAGAATTTGTATCCTGGGATTGAAGAATTTTCAGCTGATGTCAGGTTGACTTTTTCTAATGCCATGCACTACAATCCACCTGGTAACGATGTCCATATAATGGCAGTTCGGTTGAGTAAAATATTTGAGTCTGGACGGAAAGCTTTTGAGACAAAATGGAGTCATGGAACACCAAAAGTTAAGCAGATTTCATCAGACAAACAGCTTAAGGGTGGAAATTCAGTTGGACACAGTGATTCTGGGATGATTCCACCTGCTGGTTCTAAGAACAGGGTGCCAAATGGAGAGACTAAATTCACAAGTGAAGCAGGAGCTACAAAAGTAAGTTGAGTCAACTGGATCTTCTAGATCAGCCATATGTATGCTTTACCATTATTTTTTTTGGTCTTATCAGTGTTCTTAAAAATAGACTAACCATTGGAACTTGTTAGTAGGCTTGGTGAGGAAGGTTTTCTTTTGTTTCCTGATTATTCCGATAAATCTTCTGTTATTGCCCCCTTGTAGGTGAAAGTTTTAAAGGTGCTTCAGAGCAAATCAACAAGTGATATAGAAAAAGGTATAAAGTGGCAGAGTATGTTATCTACTTTGTGACTTATACATGAGCAAATCATAAATGTGTCTTTCAGGCATTGATAGTGACAGTAGTCTTGCCTGTTGGTACAAATGTGATGTATGTAGTAGCACAAGCTGCCAATGCAGCCAACTGAGTGACCAGATGCGAATAGTTCCAAGTGGTCAGTTCACCTACTGTCCGATTTTCTCTGTGTAGTTTGTTTGCACTTTCTTACCAATTCATGCATCAATTTTGCTCTATGCAGATTTGCCTTCTGAAATATCACCACGCACGGGTCAAGATCGTGCATCTCAAGTTGATGGTTCAAGAGAGGTATAAATAATTTTTCATTTGAATCTCATGAATGCTGATGTTCATCTTCCGTGATGACTATGTTAGTAATTTTCCGTTTAATCTCTAATATTATGCAAAGAGGACACTTGCATCACATTTGGACAAGTCCAATGGAGGCAGTGATGGTGCGTATTCATTTCTATTGCACATGGCATCGCTTCTTTCATTTGCTCAATTTTCTTAATTTGCTGCTGGTTGCAATTTGAAGGGCCAGGAAGTGCCATGGATGATTATGGTCCCTGTACCACTACAGCAGTTGTGGCTGCTGCAAGAGATACCACGTGTGAAGATGGTTAGTGTATCTTCAGCTGCATCTTACCTGTCAAAGAGACAAACCTGGAAGAATCTTATGGTTTACGTTTTTGACTTCTATTTATGTGCTATTAGGTTGGGCTGCTCCTCTTCCTGATGTGCAGCTGTCGCCAAAAAAGGCACTTAGAGCTGCAATATTAAAGAGTCGCTTTGCTGCTACTATATTGAAGGCGCAGCATAAGACACTGCTTGATCAGGTATGTGCTTTCTTTTACGTGTGAACTAGCCCAGAAGTGGGGGTGACTTGCTTTCATAGTTATTTGTGTCAAGAGTAAGCTAAACATGTACAGTTGACTGGCAGGGTGATAAATCTGATCCTATCAAGCTGCAGGAGGAGAAGAAAAGACTAGAAAGAAGACAGCTTGAAGGTGATCTACATTCCTTTTTTATGTCAGCACTATTTTATGCAATAATGCACTGTTCCTGTTGCGATAGTTTATGGACAGCTAGATCATATGAGATGCTGTGACCGGGGGGGGGGGGGGGGGGGGGGTTGGTGTGTGAAGATTTTGGGAGATGGATGTTCAGATAGATTATGTGATTTCTTTTCTGAACATGCTTGTTGAGTTGCTGCAATTCAATGGCCTTGGATGATATTTGGAATTTTCACTGCTCGTGAACTTTTGTCTATGGATTGAGGTTTGTTATTTTAAGTCCTCTTACAGAAAAGGCAAGGATAGAAGCGCGAGTAAAAGCTGCAGAAGCAAGAGCGGAAGGTGAATCAAAGAAGCAAAGGGAGAGGGAGAGGGACAGGGAGGCTGCTCGGATTGCTCTTCAAAAGGTTTACTTTTTCTGGCTCAGTCGTATTTCCTAAACCTGTGTAAGTCAGTGAGTGAAATTCTAACGAATAATATCTAATCTAATGATCTAGATGGAAAAAACCGTGGAACTCGGAGAGAACCTCCAGATTCTAAAGGAGCTTGAGATATTGAGTGGTGGTTCTTTGTCAGTTTATGTTCTGGAATCTGACGATAGCTCTGAGGTGCTTTCGGGAGGTTTTGATGGATCTCCGGGTAAGAATGCGTTGGAGCAGCTTGGCCTGTTTATGAAGGATGAATACATGGAGGATGATGAGGAGGAGGAGACTGTTTGCAATGGGGGAGAGGATGGAGAAATTATATTATGATTCCGTCATCTTTTATGCTGCAGATGAATTGGTTTCATCTCAGTTTTCATGTTCGATTGCTAGTCTCGTTAATTTATGAAGTGGTGGAAGAGATTGGGAGCTGTTTTCTTCCAAAAAACCATTAAAAAAAGGGGATAGAGGAGAAGGATTGGAGCTGTAAATTAACACGTGGAAATACCTTACATATCTTACACTGAATGAAAGTGCAAAAAAAAGGAATGCTTGTCGAAGTGTGGGACAGCTACTCTGGCTGAGATTTGGCCGTAAACAATGCTTTGGCAAAAATTGAGATTTGTTGAGAATGTTATCCAATTGGATGGCGGGAGGATTGGACGAAAATTAGGGTCTGCATAAATAGTGTATACGTTGAATTGGTAAGAATCTACTTGTTAGGTAGATCTCAATAAAACTTGAGTAGGTTCTGGTAATAAATAAGGTGAAATAATTTTCGTTATACCTGAAAATAACGGTAAAGGAGAAGGGCTTAAGGAAGACAATAAATAGGTCCTAAAAATATTAGAAATGGGGGCAGTTGAATAATGTACATAGGCCTTGAATGGGTTACTGCGTAATTTGAAACTGTTACTTGAATGAAATAATTTAATATTTTTTTAAAAACAAGTTTCAAATCTCAAGTATTGTGAATAAGAAATTTTCTACTTTTAAGGACCGGACATCACCTATTTGAAGTGGTCTAAATTAGTAAAAATCATTAGAAATATGAATAATTGATGTTGTACACTTTAAAAATCGCACCAGTCTAGTCAAGAGTATTAAGTGATTGAATGGTTGGCAAGTTGGTGTTTTACCTCATGGATAGGGTGACAATGTAAATTTATAAATTGAACCGCTTGTATTAGAGCTCATCATTGTAAGTGGAAGGTAGAAAACCAATAGGTCTTCAAGAAGCCTTGAATTCAAATGGGTCGGACGAATGGGCCTCCAATGAGCTATGCAAAGAGAGGCAATATTGAGGAAAGAATAAAGGGAAATTGCAATCTCACATATTTGAACTTGGAGATTTTCTAAGTGATTGAATAGTTGGCAAGTCGGCTCTTTCCACATGAAGAGGGTGAAAATGTAAATTTATGAACTGAATTGTCTATATTAGAGCTCAACATTGTAGTTAAGTGGAAAGACAAATGCTAGTGGGTCTCCGATGAGCCATGAATTCAAATTGGTTGAATGAATGGGCCTGCAATAAGCTATGCAAAGAGAAGCAATATTGAAAAAAGAGAGGGAAATTACAATCTCACATATTTGAACTTGGAACTTTTCCGAGGACACATGGGTAGATAACCAATGAGCCAATGAATTATACACGAGACATAAATGCTTTAGAATTAACTAATTTGAACATTCGCGCTATGCTGTGAATTAAATTATTATGTGCAGTAGTAGATCTTATAAAGAAGAAGCTTTTGATGAGTTAATCGTAATCGTGGACCGTTCCATCTCTTTCCATTGTGTCAACATTTGCTCCCAATTGTCCTAGACACTAAACTCAATTAAAATAATTAAAACAATTTCTAAGGATAGTACATATTAAATATACATGGGTGATGCTATTAAGAATATTAGTTCACAAATATTACTTTTTGGTGCATTTTATATGTATCGACATGAGTTAATTGAATAAGAAATGATTAGATTTGAATCTCATAAACGAAGAAAATTGATAAATGATAGAGTTTGACCTTTTTTAATGAACTGATAAGTTTGAATATGAATTAATTACAACCGCCATAAAATTTTTGGTTATCAAATGGTTTGTATAGATAATGATTGAAGAAAGGATCTAGTGTGTATATATGTACATATTCACATGCTATAGAATCCCGTTATTTGATTTATGGAATTGTGACTTATTTAAGTTATTCTGGTTTAATATTTTCATTTATTTATATATTATCCTCAAGAGAGAGAAAAATTACAATTATAAAAGAGAAAGTTTTAAGAAATGAAAAAGCACTCGCAATGGGGCTCAACCCCAAGATGCTTAGTTGAAAAATAAATATAGGACAGATGGCAACATACGAACAATAGATGACACGGAAGCCTTAGGGGTGAGTTTTGTAGCTCTCTTTTAATTTATAAGCTAGTGAAAAATGCTACGCTATTCTGCAGGGGCAATCATCATTTCACAACATAAAATATTTATATACTAATTAATTGTACTTATTTGAAATGTCAAAATATATTTATGTAAATAATCTTTAGTAAAAATTGATTATATATACAATGATATGTATGCTGCGCAGCAAAAATGGAAGCGGAATCACATGAGAAGTGAGTGCATGGGCCGATGTCCTCCATCGGTAGAAACATCTTACTAGCAGAACATCTTCTGATGGAGTTTAGGGGAAAAATAAATTAACAAGAGCTTGATAAGGAATGCTTCTTTCAGAACTGACTACAATATGTTGGTGTGGCATAGAAAATATTGATTGGCTTTACTCGAAACTTTGCTTCTTCTTGGCTATCTGTATATGCTAGCAGTTCTTCTTGCCTTGTTAATGACTAGTGCAAAGCCTTCTGAAGATTTATAACACACCTGAAAAAAGAGATGCAAGTTATATTTTAATGAATTGTAAAGGTAAAAAAGATGCTTAGTGAGTCTAACAGTGAGAAACATAGGAGAAACTCATCATATTGCGGATTTTAAGAATTGTGAAAATTGTTATCCGGGTAACCTAGTTAAGGAAGAAAATTTTTAAAGCAAAGAATTTCCAAAAAATAATTATCGAGGAAAAATACCTAGAAATTGATGACTCTTTTTGAGAAAGGTTGAAGTATAGTTATCAATAACAACAATATGAAAGATATAATATTGAAAGGAGTGCGATGAATAACCTTAACTTCTTTGTGCCAATTAGCTCAACTTCAAGGCATCCAATCAACAAACAGTAAGACAAAGCAACTCCTAATTTTCGTATGGCATCTCAGAGGGTTGGCTTGTAGCTTATGAACCATCTCTTCTAACTGATACCGAGACGATATGATAATAAAAAAGGGATAATACTCTAAACTCAAATGATATAGAAGTCACCACTTTCGAAAATGAAAGTGCAAGATGAAATACACTCTTAGTGATATAGTGTCACAACTCTAAGAACGTATAGCCAAGATCACCACATTGGAAGGCCTCACTAAAGATATAGAACACTCACTACTCTCTAAAAACTTGAGAGATACAGGATTTCAAGAAAGAAAACACAAAGCAATATGATATTGTATTGAATGAAACTAAAGTGTCTTATAATGTGTTCCCTCTTGGTGTTTATAAGACTCCTAATACTAGGAAAGGAAAGTAAATACATCCTAAATATATTTAGATAGGAAGGATATTACATTGACTTCCTAAAATTAATATGAAAATATTATTCCTAAATATCTTTTTTTTTGGCAAATGTAATATTCATTCATTATAGACAAAATGTACAAAGGATGTACTCACATGTATAGCTCCCATCATAATCTAGAACTATTTAAATGATCTGTCTAGCCTATTCTTAACATGTGGAATGGATGATATTCCGTTTCCAAAAATACTAAGAATCAACAATTACATGAGAAGAAGTTGACAAATGTTCAAAAACCTGGCAGTTCCTTTTTCTCCAAATGAAGTAGATGTAGATTGTGAACACCAATTTGTAAGCGATGGATTAGTGGGATTTCCCTTTCATATGCTTCAGTGCCCAGTCGAGTTCATAGGGCCAATCCCCATTTTGCCTATCAATGTCTAGATATTGAAGGATGCTGGACCAAATGTGGCTAGAGAAGGAGCAGGAGAAGGAAAGATGGTCTTGAGTTTCCACTTCCTAAAAGCAAAGAACACATTGCAACGAAATTGTAGAAGTCCATTTATCCAATCTTTCCTTGGTGGAGAGCCTGTTGAGCATTGAAAGCCAAGTAGTGAAAGACATGCGAGGAATGTGGCCCGAAAACCATAGGAGTTAGTGCTATGGAACACGAGCTTTCCTACTTCGTAAAGCATTCCAAGTAGCATTTACAGGGCAGTTGTTTTTCTGGATCTAAAGGAAAGTATTAGTGGCAGCTAGAATTATAGAGTTTTGAATTATCTGAGCCAATGTAGTCACTACTTCTAGGCCAACTCCTATTGCTAAATATCATCTTGCCATCCAAAGATATAATGTCTAACTTTCCAATTGCATACATGCCAACACAAATCTAAGTTTCTAAAAACCATTCACGGACTTTAACTTCTTTATCGGGTTTGATCACTTGCTCCCACATCAATCTCCTCTTGTTGAAGAAGACTTATCCTCAGTTGTTTTTTGTCAAAAAAAGGATGAGCAAGATTCATCCTTAAATTGTCACGATCTTCATCTAGATAGTAAGCAAAGTAAAGATCAGTAATAGCAGTAGCATCAAATGACTTGCTGCATGGAACAAAGTGAGCCATCTTAAAAAACCAATCAATGACAAGCATGATAGAATCTTTATTTCCCTATGTTTTCGAAAGTCCAAGAACAAAATCCATGCTCACATCCTCCAAAGGAGATTGCGGAATTGGTATTGGTGTGTAGAGCCCACTATTTTGACCATGGGATTTGGCAATGTGGCACGTCTTACATCATTGAATGAAACATCCACATCTCTTCCAATTTTGGCCCATAGAAGTGTTCATGAATACGTGTTAAACTCATCTCTTTCAAAATGTCCAGCCATTTTAGTGCTATGTAGATTGCTTTACATAGAGACCCTTGAGGAATGCATGATCGATTCCCCTCAAGAATCTTGATATTAATCTTGTAGACTGCTTGACTATTAATAGACATTCACCATGATCCATCCTTCTTGGGTACGAGAAGAGCTGATACCACATATGCGCTCTTGCTCTCACAATCAAGCCTTTGGATAGGAGCTCTTCCACTTGCCTTTGCAATTCTTCATGCTCCTTTCAGCTCATTCAATAAGTTGCTTTGTTGGGGATAATAGATCCAGGAATAAAGTCAATACAATGTTGAATGTTCTTAATGGGAGGAAGACCGTTTGGAATTTCCTCCAAAAAATATTAGAAAATTCATCAATCAAGTGACTCATATCGGGAACCATAAAATCTTCTCAGTATTCTCCTCAAGCATAATTAAAGTGCATACTGGATGTAAGCTCCTAAGAAATTTCTCGAACTCAACCTTGCTAAGAAGGTTTATGCTTTTCTCGCCATGGGCTTTAGTTGACTTCTAATAAACATGGACCTAGAACAATCTTTTGACCATCCTTGATGAAGGTGTAAGTGTTTCGATATCTATCATGTTGAGTTCTTCGATTAAATTGCCATGGTCTTCCCAACAATAAATGACAAGCATCCATGGGAATAATGTTGTATAAAACTTCATCATGTTACTTCCTACTAATTGAGAATGAAATAATATGTTGAACTTGGAAATTTTCGACTTCAGGTGGCCCTAGGGACTATAGGCATGCGCGAGACCTAGCTTGGACTTTAACCATGTTTGGATTTTTTTTGGAGTTGCCAATAATCATTTAAGAACTAGTCCTAATGATGATTAGAAACCTATAATTTGCCTAAGGAAGTATGATACTAACCACCTAGGTCATTATCTGTCGGTCTTGAATCAAATTTTGGATTCGGGAGTCCTATTACATTCAAAAGGCTAGCAAGCTAATTGATACGCCCAAAATCAGTGCCAATCCCTATGTCTAGGTTGTTAATTTGCTTGCACATTTTAATTTGTGCGATTGTTTCCCTATTCAAGGTCCAAATTGTAGGTGTAAGGATGAAAAATAGTAATCGTGATATGTGCCCAATCATGCCTCTAGACAACATAGTCTATGTATAGAAAGTAAAGTTCCACTATAATTTGATTACATGTAGTCAACGCCACTTTCTTTCACACTACCCTCCAGACATTGGTGCACTCAAGTATAGTAATTTTCCTGCTCCTTGCTTAAGTCAGAAAAGGTGTAATTAACCACATATCAATTGATCAAGAAAGTACTAGGCAACTTATCCACAATCAAAGTCAATAACTAATGGACCTAAGACCAGAAATTAGAGATAGAAGGACAGACAGAAACATTTGTGAAATAACCATCGAGATGGAATGCCATTTAATAAGCCTAAACCCAAAACTTAGATGCTAAAACACCCTGAATAACAACACAGAATAGTCACAAATGCAACAATGGCTTGGGGGCTCAAAACTCATGTCTAGGAGCCTAAGAATAACAATAGACAAGCACTCCATGATCACTAAGCTGCTTCAACTTTGGACAGCATAAAACTCGAAACCCAGAGGTTAAAAAACCTTAAAAACCAACATCAAATCACCACAAATGCAGCAGCAAATGGCAAGTAAACTAAGGCTCTAATCTTCTCGAAAATAGTATCGAGAATGGGAGAGATCGTCGAGCAAGGAGCTGCGGTCACCATGGATACTAAGCAGCACCATTTTGGATGATAATGTCAAACAAAGGAAAAACCCTTAGCAAAGGGCTGCAGCATGTTAATGCCATAGAAATTATACTTTAAACACACTTGTAAACCTTTAATTTGAACTAAGAACATGCATTCCACTTATTATTTTTGTGAATTAGGCTGAATATGCTTGTTAGGAGGATCTAAGTCTCTCTGGGTGTGTGCAGGATTTTCTCAACAAGAAATATGTCAAGTAAGATATCAATAGAAAGCTCGTCGAGTCAGGAATCCATCGCATTAAACCATGCAAGATTCGGAGCTTAAATGAGGAAGTTACACCGTGCACCGTGGTAATAAAAATTCCAGCAGTCCAGCGCCCAGGATCCAGCACACTGCAATGCCAAAATACTACACCGCAGTGCACCCACTTTCACACTCGAGCTTGGACTTTTGTGGACGTGTTCGTGGGGCCCATGTGTAGAGGATAATAGGTAGAAATTGTCGACAAAGGCTGCAGAACTGCCCTTAATTGGCCAACTTAGGCAAATGGTGCAAGAGGACAAGGGGGCCTCTTTGCCTATAAAAAGACCTCCCCACCTTCACAAAAATACACACCAGCATATCATAACATTCAACACAGAGCTGAGAGGCTACCAGACTTAGGCTAAAGAAGGAAGGAATCATTAGAGTGAAGTTACGAAGTCCCGGGTGTCAAAGCTAGGATCGTGGAAGGAGACAAGGCATCAAGCTCATCTTCGGTGTTTTAGTTCCCATCTTCCTTTGTTTCTTTCTTCTTCTTTTCAGTTTCATAACTTTCAAATCAATGAACATGTATTGCAACAAAATGATGTCCGGCTAGTTTTCCTTTTCTAGGGTAGTAGGTGGAACTTAGTGTTCATTTCAACCATGTATTGAACTTGTAAGGTCTGGATCGATGTCAGTGTTTGATTTCCTTTATGTTTACAATGCCTAATGTGTTTATTGATGTTTGGCCAACTCGATAAATCGACCTAAGGAATGGTGAGGAGCCACGAGAGTGAGAATCCTGTCGCCTACGTAAACATAACATAGGAATAACCATACCGGGAGGTAGGTTAGTCATTCTAAGAATAGAAGAGATGCGTGAGAAGGCTCGAGAGGTAGCCATCACCCTAGGATCCTAACACAGCTATGAACACGACCCTTGGTCCCTTAATCCTAACTACTTAAAGATAGAGTGGGTTAGAATCATCCTAGGGATACATCCTAGTTACAGCGAGAGTCGGATTAGGTGACTTGAGAACTGTAAATAGGAAAGAAAGGACACTTCATTTGATCCGGTAAAACTAAAGAAGGTTGAAATGGACCTAAGTGAAACCAAACCCTAGAATCGTTTCTATGTTGAAGTTAGGTTTTATTTTCATATTGCTTCTCTTTTACTTCTTTTTCATACATCTTTGTTATAACCTCTCAATTATTGCTTGGTTTGGCTTAGAATCTTGTGTTGTAAGTCCGTGCTCTATAGGCTTTAGTCCTCGTGGGAACGATAGCCTCTCACTGGGGTTTTATTACTTGCGATTAGTGTTCTTGCGGGCTAGATAGCAAACACTGCAATGTTGTTGATATAATGATTTGTATGATGTGTTTATCCGTTCCCGACTTAGAATCTTAAGTTTTAGGCCACTTCCCATACATTTAGAAGTTAATTAGATAACGTTTCATTATTGGGATTGAAGAATTGTAAATGATAGTTTTCAGAGCTTTACATGTGGATTAGATACTGTTGGGAGTGTTTGATGTGCAGGGAAGGAAAGAACATGTGCAGAAAGATGAGACATGTCTTATCCGATGTAGTAAATTTTGTAGGGAATTTCTCATATTATGTATATGAGAAATATGGAAAATAATATATTATCAAAAATCTTGTCGAGTCAGGATTCCAAAGCATCAAACGGATCGTGAATCGGAGCAGAAATGAGGAAGTTATGGCCGAAAGAAGAAAACTGCGCGCAGAATAACGGCTGAGCCGAACGCTGGGGCCCACAATCTCCGATCCCACACTGATTAGATCAACAATTGAGGCAGCATATTTGCTCTATATATATAGCTGCACCTCCTACAAGTAATATATAGATACATATAGAAAAAAGTTGAAGAAGAGAAGAAGGGATCACAACAACAATTCGTGAAGTCGGGATCGAGAGATTCGGCTTCATGATCAAGAGCTTCTTCTATCCCCTTTTTTTCTTGTTTTTATAATGTTGTCTTCTCTTCAAACTTTTGTATCCTTTTAGTATGTTGAACTAAACCCCTAGATTCTTAGGGAGAACAGTGGAACCTTTTCAATGTCTTAAGTGAAGTTCTTTTCTTTCATACGTATGATTCTGTTGAGGTACGCATCCTTGGTGTTATTTATGCAATTTCGTACTTCATGCTTTCTTTTGGTCGATCATCCACGAGATTGAACTTGACACAGAGAGGAGCCTCGAGAGAGGGAATCAACGTCATGCTAGAAATTGCATAGTCTACATTAGCTTATGCCGGAACGTGAGGTTATTCGTGCAAGCGCATCGGAAGGTGGTGAGCACCCTAGATAGTCATTTAGGGTTGGTTTAGTTTGGCCTTTCAACATTAATCGACTAGGAATAGAGTGGATTAGTGTCTTCTGCTTAGGTAAATTCGTATGACATCGTAAGGTGCGTACGATGGAAGTGGGGAAACCCTAAAACCCTAGGTTAATAACATGACAGAATTAATTGTGTGAAAGAGGGATTCTTGCTTAAGACTTGAATTGGTGAAGTTGTGAACCCTAGGAGTGCTTCTTCAACTGATTTCTGTCTATTTACTTTCTGTCTTTTCAACTTATTCAATTGACTTGGCTTAGAATTAGTTGTGCCAATTTTAGCGATTAGTAGAAGAGTCCTCGTGCTGCTCACTCTGTATTACTTGTCTGCGATACGTATACTTGCGTGCATTACCCATAATCACTCGCAACAAATGCCCAGCAAATTAAGGCTCTAATATCCCCAAAAATGGTATCGATAATGGGAGAAACCATCGAGCAAATAGCTGCTGTAACCATAGACTTTAAACAGCCTCATTTTGCTATAAAAAATGTCATCAAAATCAATGGAAAACACTGAGTAAGGAGCTATTGCAACAACAAATAATGGATGCCCCTATTCCCCTAAAAAATGCATTGAAAACAAGGGACATCATCAAGTAAAGAAGCAATAGCAACTATGGGAACTTATCAGAATGATTTTTATTGAAAATGCCATGAAGATCTAAGAAAAACAACCAGCCAAGAGTTATTGTAAAATCTAATAAACATGGACTCTATGCCCTTTAAAAATGCATCAAAAACAAGGGGAAAGCATGAAGCAAAGAACCAGCTACAGTGCCATAAAATATAGGAAAAACAACTAGCAAAGCATTGCCGTAAAATCTAATACATATCGGTATTTCACTTCAAAGTGCATAAAAAACAAGGGGAAATGTCGAGTAAAGAGCAGCTGCAACTACAGCAACCAAACAGCCCTGTTTTCAGTGAAGATGGCAATGAAAACAATAGGAAATGTTGAGCTATGAAATAGCAGCTATGACAGATGTCTACCACCTAGTTTTCAACAAGAAATGGCATGTGAATGGAGAGGACATTCCATAAAAACACAGCAATTTTGATAGAGGATAAATGGCCCTCATTCTTGACAAAAACTGCCACGAAATCAGTTGGAAATCAAACAAAAAAAGGCAACATTAATATAGTACAACTAGTCTAATTCTTGATAAAAGCGGCCCCCAAACTGGTTGCGAAATCAAACAAGAAAGGGCAGTTATGACACTTGCATTATACAACCGCACCAACCTCTTAAATAAGCATCAAGAATTGAGGCATTTTGAACAGACAAGTATGGTAGTTGGGAACTTCAACAAAATCTTGCGAAAGAGAATAGAACAAGCAAGTGACGATTGTCCATTTCACTGCACAAAATCAAAACCATCTACAAATGATGTAGGTGCCCGAGCAAAAGGTCAAGAACCTCACCTGACTTACCAGAAGTTGGAAGAAGGATGGCTTAGAGTTGGCTAAAAAGAGGGGACCGTTGAAAGCTCGCGGACTCGAGTAGTTATTAGATGCAGTTCATGTGGATTTGGTGGAGATTCGATGATGAAGAGTAGTGAAGGAACGGGTTCCGACTAATGAGTGATATTGAGACCCTTTAGTGAACACCTCCAGGACAGCCGAGAAAGGGGTGGCCTGGGATCGACGAGTTTTGGAGGGCATGAGCAGGGGGTGACTAGGAGGTAGCTCAGCTCGGGTCTCAGCCAGGAAGCAGAGTGAGGAAGGATGGGTGGCAGATGCGTGGCTAGGGAAGGGCGATGGATTGACCATGGGGACTGAGGGTGGCATAGCTTGTTGGCATGGGTCATTGCTCAGGGTGGTTCAGCAAGCAACAACAACAGGGAGGAGGAGGAACAGAGATGCACTGCCTGAAGAAGAGCTTCTCCCTTTTTGGAGAAGATCGCCATGGCTACCGCTTCTCTCCCAGTTGTTGCTCTTTCTTTTTTTTAGTTTTTTGAGTCTTTCCTTTTCCTTTCAGCTGAGAGCCTTTTTCTCTTTTCAGCTACCCCTATAATCCAAAATGCGGCTCCCCATCCAATCAGAAAGGTGTTTTTTTTTCTTGAATGACTGAATTCGTTTATCATTGCAATAGATGTCAAGTGGAAGTGCAGTGATGTATGTAGCTGAGACATTCTAATAGATCGGTAGACTTGAGCCTTGTTCCTACCTGACCTTATCAATTCAATTAGGCATTCACCATCTATTTTTATAGTTCAACTCTTTGACAACATGAAAAAACCAAAAACTCTACTCTACCTCAAGAAACCACTCCTCGATTTTATATTACATTATATTTATTTTATTTTTTATTTTTTATTTTATCATTAAAATTTACTCAGCTAAAAATGACTCTTAAATATGCCTAGTATAATTTTTCAATCATGAAAGTTTCTACTGACCCCTACAACTTTCTGATGCACAAAAGTCATTCTTTATTGGGCTTATCCTCAAACTTTCTATATTGTGTTCTATTTTGTCTTTAATCTTCGATGAGTTAATAGTCAATTGATACTAGTCTTCCTTAATTTGGACTTCCTAATAATTAGTTACAATTTTTCAAATAAAACTGGCCAAGATAAATAAATTTGATAGATTCAGCCAATTTCACTTAAAAATTATAACTTCTTCTATGGATCGAATCTCAGGGTCCACCACATGTCAAATCGAAGTTAGTTCAATGCTCTTCATAATGAATCCAAATTTGTTCTGTGATGAATCTAATTGAGTCTTTGATTTTATTCTCGAACATCGTATCTGATTGTGTATGAGTATGCGCTCGCTCAATTTTTCTTGAGGTCCCGGTCCATGTACTTTCCAGGGCAAAATGAGGTGTCTACAAAAGACATCTTCTATTCACCTTGAGATCATGTCCCTTTTCTAGCCACTTAGCTTGTATGGATTTGGATGAGGCTCAGTTTTAAATTCCAGCTTCTCTATCATCTTATTTGAAATAATATTAGCACAAGCTCCACTGTCAATAATAACATTGCATATCTTACCATGGGAGCTACCTCTTGCACCTAGTGTAGAAGATATTGTTTCGATTCTAATCTTTATCTTTTTAGTACATAGCACTCAAGCTTCTTCGAGCAATGAGAATTTCCCCTTCATCGCATCTTTACATATGCCTTGATCATCTTCCACCAAGGTAATCACCTTGCGATTTGGACAATCTAATGTGATTTGCCCGAAATTATGACATTTAAAAAACCTTCTAGAATGCATACTGACGGGAGCCATCTGCTTGGAGGTATTGTCACAGTTGCCTTTGTCATCCACGTTGGATATAGGTGGTTTTACTGCTAGTGGAAGTTTCATAGATGTGGTGCTCCCCTTGTTAAAGCTCCCCTCTCGAGTCACTGCCCCGAAACCTCCCTTTTCACTTTTTTTTCTTTGTTTCTCTACCTTCAATGCAAGTTTTCTCACATCATTAAAATTCCAATAAGGTGCCAGGATACTATATGAGAAATCTCATCTTTCAATCTACCCAAATAATGAGCAATCATTTGCTCCTCTGGCTTCGAAATATCGCACTTCAATAGCAAGTGCTTGAACTACATCGTGTAATATTCCATGGAGTTCTCTAATTGTCTCAGATGGTAGAATTTCAATAACACATCTTGGCGACAATGCTCGGGTAGAAATCACCACTTTAACTCCATCATCTTATTGCCCTCCTCTCTTGAGTTGCCTTTCAACTTTCATTACCATGTGCACCACATCTTCAAGCTCCACATAGTGATGCAAGTCAATGATGTTGGCAATCTCATGATTAATGCCACAAATAAACAGAGCCATGGTGGCCTCTCGGTCCTCCTCAATGTTAGCCCGAATCAAGATTATCTCCATCTCCTTGTGATACTCCTCCATATTCATGAAACCCTGCTTGAGACTTTGCAATTTCAAATGTAAGTCTCGATAATAGTGAGATGGAACAAACCTTCTACTCATAACGGCTATCATGTCCTCCCAAGGCTCGCAGTTTTGGCATCTACTTAGGGTCAATTGATCCCACCATATGATGGCATAATCGACAAAGGCCACCATGATTTATTGTAATAATCAAATACTAGATCAAATTTCCTTTCCCATTCGATACAAACATCAGGGTTTACTTTCAAATGGGGGAATGGACAGTCTGATGTTGCCCATGTTATGATCAACTGTTTCCCTTTCTCGATGTTGCCTATAAACATGCCTTTTCCTTCCGAGTCTAACATCCCAAGCTCTCCTCCAAGTAGCATTGGAGGCTACTTCATCTTCATGATTGCTTGCCCCATCATCATAGATGACACCTGAAATATTTGGAGCCAAAGGTGGCCTGTGACCGGGTCTCCAATGCTAGGCAATGATTCTTACTAAAGTTTTTCAAGCCACTCCTCATGCCTATCCAACCGATCTCGAATATCACTGAAAACCACATTCATGCGTTCAAATTGTTGCTGCACAACCTACATGATCATGTTTTGATAAGCCCCTCCATCATTTGGATGAATCCTGCTACCATGCTCTTGACACATGGTGAGCTGCAAGTGAAATATTAAGAACCAAGGGCAATCCTCACTCACTCCCTCACGTGATTCCACTCAATTGGATGTCACACAAACACTCATGTTTCTCTAAAAAATAATTAACTTCTTTCTATGCCTATTTTTTCCTCCAAAAAGCTCTTGAGAAACTAAGTAATTCAAAGACAAGGCAATCACTTGTTCAACCCAACAAACTTAGAATACTGATTCAATGTTTAGTTGGATCAAAGTTATGATGTGGATCAATGAAAGATGGACATTGAATGCCATAGAAAACTCCGATAAGCTTATTTAGTTCTTAGAAGAATCAAAGAGAATAAAAACTCACTTTATTGATCCATAATCTAGTCTAAAAATTCGTCCAACCCTAGTACTAGCCTTTAAATATGCCAAAGTACAATATTTACATGCATATAACCTTCATAAATGATTCTCATGGGATAGGAAATTAACTAAAAAATAAATCTAACAGTTACCCTATAGGAGACTATAAAATATAATCTATATGTTGAAAATATAAAAAGTGAAAGTAATATGACTATTTAGAGAAAATAATATATTTCTAGATGGCTTCAATATATCATAAGATATTTTGCAATGAATCTTCTGATCTTATGCTTTTCTTGCCACTTTTGAAATCTTCTTTCCCGTTTGACATTTATTGTTTTCCATTCTTGATGTTCTTGCAATATATTTGCCAAGAATAATATTTGTTCTCGATTTTGGTTTGCATGTATAATGACTTTGATATTGTGAATCCATGACATTACTTGTCAACAATCTCCCTTCAATCTTTTAGTTTGAGCTCTTATCATTGAATCAAGAGGAACATCTATTGTTTTCTTCATATCCATTCCTTAAATCATATCAGGTGATCAATCCCTCTCAATTGAATCTTCACTATCTAGGTAGTTTGATACATTGCTAGAAGTCAATCTTGACTCTTGGGTTGATTCAATTAAAAGTTAATTGGATAATCTTATTAAAAGAGTTGAATGGGATCGATTGATTAGAATGATTCTAATTAATTGATTATAAATTATTGGACCCACTATAGGCTTAGTCTGGAGTCCAATTGATCAAACACAATACAAGTAATTTTTCATAATAAAATTTAAATAGTTTAAATTTTGAATTGGGCTATTAAATTTTCACTAGCATGAAATAAACCCATAACACACTCACCTTATTGGATAAGGAAATTTCCAAATAGATTTAAAGAATTTTTTAAAATTCTTAAAATAAAATCGGGCTTATGAAATCCAATAAATTTGTTCTTGGCTGTAATGATTCAATTGGATTTATATAAATCCGACTAGAATATTCTCAATTGATTAAACATGTTTTGATCACTATAAGTATATATAGTTATACATATATGTGTTTGGCCGAATAGACTGTCTACATTGGGTCAAATAGGAAATAAATAATAAATAAGTATTCTTTATTTATTTCTTTTATGTTTATATTTAAATATAAAATTAAAAGGATTCTTGATGATTTTGTATGTAGAAAAGATTGTGAAAGGCTTCTTCTACTAACTCTCAAGAGAGAGTCATTGTCGAGTGAGATTGATTGAGATCAATCTATTAGAAAATAAATGTTGAGACTTTAAGTATGATATTCGTGAAAAGTGTTTTCTCAACCATTACGAGGAGACATGATATGGATACTATAGGGGATGTGCATGTGCACGTCTATTCGAACGATTGACCATATGGAATTTATGATCAGAGTTTTTAGATTGTGTCAACACAAAGGATATGTCTATTTGAAGGATTCAATCGAGGAGGTTTGTGAAGAATGTCTTTGATTCGTGAATGCATTCTAGGACACCATCAAGTAAGAGGATTTCAACACAAAGATTGATTCAAAATCTTTTTTTGGTAATCTCTAAACCTATCCTTGCATGAATTCTAAGTTACATGAAAGTGATCCTACAGTTTTCAACCTATCCTACGGTTTTTTAAATTTGGATAATGTAGAATTTCCTACCTTCGAGTGGTTATGTTGGCAAACTACTTCGTTCTTATTTTGACCAGTAGTTTTTTCACTGTGTACTTCTGAGTTTTAAATGAGTTACCCAATTTTTATATATTTGATAAAGCCTTGCTTCAAGGCTTCTTTTTCCCAGCCATTATGATGTTCGTGTTGCAATTACCAAAAAAAAAAAAGGATCCTACGGTTTTGGGAGTAAAATTTTTGAAATTTCCATTTTTGCCATGCCCCAATTCCCAATACCTTACACATCTTAATTTCATCTAACCTTGTAGAGACATTGAACTCGAAGTTAGCTCACAAATACAATTACCTAAACAAAGTGGCTCTTTGATGATTGATGGTGTTGATGATACGAAAGGATTTATTCTTCTTTTGGGAATGACAATATGAATCTTCTCCATTGTCCTTTTTTTTTTCTTCATTTCTTAATCTCTATAAATATTGTCCATGAAGTATGATGTGAACCTCAACAACGATGTGCTGAAACCCAATATCAAGTATAATAAGAGCCTCACTAACATGTGACGGGACTCGTATGTGACTAAGGTCTCTAGGAGCGTATTCTTATCAAGTTCGAAAGGTGGAATTGTAACTCATTACCTATATAGAGGTAAGAACTTTAGTATAGTGAAGACTCCACAATCAATTATAGAATGGTTGATTGATAAGTTGGGATGACCGTCACCGATGACTCTGATAAATTCAAAGGTTCTAAAAGAGTATATAAAATAAGAACTCACTAAATGAATAAATATATAGTGTAACCCTCTTGAGTATTTATAGACTCCTGATGAAATATACAAGTGGCGAATATATCCTAATAACTATCCTAAAGATGTGGTAAATATAATTTGACAATGTCAAAAAGATATCATAAGAATATCTCTAGGAAACCATAATATTTTCCAAAGATAACAAAAATACACTCTCCTAATTTATTCAAATCATAACATAAATATTCAATTAGCTTAAAGCAAAAATAACTTCATATCTTGTTGCTTTTCTTACTTCTTTTATGCTCTTATTTCCCTTGTAACTAATACTGACTTTCACTCTTGAAAACCGCATGCTCTTGAAATTTCTCTCTTGAGATCTTGCCATTGGACCATGGAGATCATTAGTTACCTTCTTTAATCCTGTGTCTAGGATCACATCGTTCCCGTCATCTTGACAGGGATTTATCCTCAAATCCTAATATGCTTGAGAACTCGAGTTTATCCAACTACATGTGGAAGTCGCATTGAACAACTTTTTTTCTTGTGAAATCGCCTTTTTTCCCTCACGGCTCAATTTTCTTTATATTTTTCCCTTTGTTTTTGCTACATTTTCTTTTCCTTCCTTCTTTTCTTTTTGTAGAAGATAATGAAAAATAAAGATGATAAAGAAAAATGAAAAAAATGAAAGAAAATAAAAATAAACTAAAGAAAGGATAGAATTTGTGTGACGTCTAAGATACAACATAGACACATACGATATATTGTATGCATATATATATATTCATGTGTTAATAATGAGGTAATTTTTGCTCGGGAAAAAAAAAGAAGAATTTTTTTTAAAAAAAATGATAAACGTAAAAGTCAAATGTCATTATCAGAACAAATTCAAACCGCAAATCAATCAAGTTCCATCGCACTTATCCTTTCCATCGCTACAATCTATTCTTTATATAATAATATTTATTGTATTTATGCCACCTGGGATACGAGTGGTTGAGGTGTTGCTCAGAGAAAGAAATTCATAAGAGCCCACACTTAGACATTCAAGAATTTGAGTAGAGGTCGACCAAATACAAGAAACCAAGAAGAGGAATAAGGCTAGAATTCAACTTAGGTGAGTTGCCTTTTCATGGACTAAGCATAGATATACATGAATTTGGGATGTCTGAATCATAGATATTACATGCGCTAAGATATTTCGAAGGCAATGGTATAATTAATTTACTGACAAGTTTGCTTTAAATTATGTAAGAGCATCCTTTACATCCCCATACATATATATAAGAACAATTTTCCTAGACGAAGTCTGTATACTGGGTTGTGGTAATATAAAACAATTTAATTAATTATTGGAGCAATTAGAATCCATAGTTTAGCCTAGGGCTCTGGAGTGGCAGGCAACTGATTTAGGAGATAATGATGTTGAGTTTTATGTATTATTGTTAGAGGTAATAGGAAATCATGATATGAAGTATTATATTGTATATGATGGAACGTACAAAAATTAAAGCTTATGCTCATCAGTATAGGAACTTAATTAATTCCCTTGTTTTTAATTTCCATTAAAATTATATATGGGAATAAATTCATGGTTACAATATGTTAGACAAATAGGAGTCCGGTGTAAAACATGATATTGCAAAATATATTTCTCGATATCTTTATATGTTCACAACTGATAGGGATGACAGAAACTAAATCATTTCTTCTTCATGGTTGAGTCGCCAAACTAATTTCATGCCTGCTTTTTTTTTTTTAAATGTCATGTAAATTACTCTGTTGTACGATAACTTCTATATGTGATCAATATTAACCTTTTACAAGCAAGTAACTTCTATGATTTTGTTTTTACCATTGTATCAATCCATGAGATTCAATTGAGGTCATCCACCTAGCATAGTAAGTTGGTCATTAAAATGAAAAGAAAGGAACTTGAATTCAATCATTATTCAAGTTACAAAAAAATTACTTCTTGTTGTAGGATTCGGTAATGGAATGTTAGAACTACATGAGGAGTTACACTGTGCATGAAATTGGTGGTTCACATGATAACCAAGAATTGTTGTTTATTTACTGCAGTAGAGCAAAAATGGAGTATATATGCTTTCCCAGATAATTCATTGAGGATTTTGTAGTTGAAGAAATGGCTGTGTGTTGAGCAGGAAAGAGCACATGTTGATAAGGCAAAAAAGAGTCAATAAAGGATGAATTAAGTCAATTATGGGTAATGGAGGAAATGTATTGGCATTAGTAGTCTCTGCAATTAGCTTAATCATGGGGGTAAGAATACAAAGTATTTTCATCTTACTGCTATTCACAGGATGAATAGGAATAAAGTGCTTAGGATTAGGGATGCACAAAGCTGTTGGGTAGATTATGAGAATAGAATGATAGAGATTTTTTAAGGAACATTTCCAAGAGTTAGTTACTTCAGAAGGTATTGTAGGAGAGGAGGGGTGCTGAGTTCTGTAAAAAATTTGGTTTCTGTTGAAATAAACTTTGCATTAGTTCAGGATGTGACAAATGAGGAAATTTATAGGGCTGCATTCCAATTAGGAGCTACTAAGGCCATGGCCTTGATGGTTTCTGATGCGGGAGTAAAAGATCAACATGACAAAGCTGGATGTGATAGCATGGAGTTAATAGGAAAGTTAGATATTATGGCAAGTTGATATTTAGGAAATATTTTCATATTCATTTTAGGAAGTCAAATAATATCTTTCCTAATTCCTTAGAATATCTTTAGGATATATTTACTTTCCTTTTCTTGTTACTTTTTCCCTAGCATTAGAAGTCTTATAAATACCAAGAGAGAACACATTATAAGATATTTTAGTTTTATTTCATACAATTTCAAATTGTTTTGTGCTTTCTCTTAAAAGTTTTGTATTTTTCGAATTTTTAAGAGTGGTGAACGTCTTGTATCCTTAGTGTGGCCTTCCAATGTGGTGATCTTGGCTATACGTTCTTAGAGTGGTGATATCTATATTTCTAAGAGTGTATTTCATCTCACACTTTTATTCTCTAAGGTGGTGATTTCTATATCCTTTTAGTTTGAGGTGGTATATATTAATTATATGAATATGCTTATTTGAACATATTTTCTAGCCTAAATTCAAGTAAGTTGTTCGAGTTTTATGAGATTTTAACACATGATTGGTTGTGTTTCCCATATTTGAGTGAAATCAATTTATAATTAATTAATTCAAATTTTCTTCCAAGAATGTTGGTACTTCCGAACTTTTTATTGATATAGGTGTTTAATGACGATCTTTCATACCAGTTTTTATACGTTTGTTTTGCTGCCAAGAAGAATTGGAGTCACTCAAGGCTTCAAGGAAGGAAGAGGATCAACGTGCTTCAAGACGACTTCGGGGATCGAGAGATTGACTTCGAACCATTCTAGAGTTTTTTCTTTCCTTCCTCTTTCCTTTTCTTAGTCATGGTGTATTCGAATCTTTTCTTGGCATTTTCTAGTAATTTTATCATGCACTAATTCCCTAATTCCTAGGGCTAGCAATGAAACTCTTTTCTATTTTCTGAGTTCCTCCCTTTCTTTTATATGTGATTGATTACATCGTGTTACTTATACTATTCTCATCCTTAATGCTTTTTGATTGACTGGCCACCAATTAGATCGATTAGGAGATTCGATGAACTCGAGAGACGAAGTCGTAATCATGCCGGAGATAGTACAACTTAGGATAATTCACACCGAGAGGTCGGGATTATTTGTGAGAAACATCGAGAGATTAGCTTATCACCCTGGGTATCCGAATTAGAGTTCGAACTCAATGGGTTTCTTAGTATTAATTGCCTAGAGATAGAGTGATTAGTATCGTCCTAGAAATACGTTCTTGGTAAATCGAGAGGTAGGCAAGGAGATACAAAACCCTAGGATAGTAACACCGTAGTCAATTGCATATAGAGATTGGGATTGGATTTAGAAGTAGAACTGAGGGAAGTTGTAAGCCCTAGGTTCATTAAAACTGATTAGTTTCTTCTAATTTCTTTCAATTTACCTTTCTTGTTTTCATTAAATTCTTATCCAATTTCGAATTGCCTAACTTGGCCTGATTGCTTGGTTTATTGCTTGGTTTTGATTGACTTAGATCCTCATGGGAACGATCTCGATATTCATCACTTTATTACTTGAAGCGATACGTATACTTGCGTGCCTTTTTGGCTATCTATTTTATCGCAATAAGTTTTTGGCGCCGCTGCGGGGATCAAAGATTCAATTATTTCTAACCTTAATACTAAGCAATTTCCTCGACTAGGTACTCTTTTCTAATTATTTTTACTTCTTTTCATTAGGTACCCTCTCAAGTTGTATGCTTCGCCGCCACAACTCAGTTCCACTACTACAAGATCTGGAACCCGAGGGGACCTTTCATAGGAAACGTAGAGAGTAAAGAGCAACCCAAGGGAGACAAGCCATGGAGCCCGGCCAAGGAGGTGAATTAGTACCACAAAACTAGCATTGGAAGACCATCAAGGAGTACGCGCAACCTCAATTTCTGAATCAATCAAGCATCGTCAAGCCACCGGTTCAAGCTCACACCTTCGAGATCAAACCATCGGTAATCCAAATGCGTCAAACTTCTTGTTCTTTTGGATGAGCACCGAATGAAGATCCTCATGTGCATCTAGCAAAGTTCCTTGAGATATGTGACACTTTCAGCTTCAATGGGGTGTCGACCAAGTATATCCAGATGTCCCTTTTCTCCTTTTCATTGAGGGACAAGGCTAAGCCATGGCTGCTATCACTTCCACCAAGCACACTAGACACATGGGAGTTAATAACCGAGAAGTTCTTGGCTCAATACTTCCCACCGTCCAAAACAATGAAGTTAAAGAACGACATCATGACCTTCAAACAGCAGCCTATGGAGTCTTTCTACGAAGCTTGGGAGCATTTCAAGGAACTACAATGAGCATGCCCCAACCACGGCATTGAGATATGGACATTGGTACAAATTTTTTTATAATAGTTTATTAGAAAATTATCGTTCTTCTCTTGATGCAACTGTAGGTGGTTCAATCATGAATAAATACCCCGAGGAAGCCTATGAGTTGCTTGGGGAGATGGCACATAATAGCTATCAATGGCCATCCGAGAGAGCAACGGGACGTGGAACAGCCGGAATACATTCAGTAGATGCCGTGACAACACTCTCAGCTAAGATGGATGGCCTATTCAAAGAAGTGACAGTATGGAAGAACCAAGGGGTAGGGCCAAGGGGCGGGGCCAACGTATGGAGCCACCGAAGGACTAGCTTACATGAAAGATACACAAGATACACAAGAGTCGGCAAACTACATTGGAGGCAACCCGAGGAACAGTCCCTACTCTAACACATACAATCAAGGTTGGAGAAATCATCCAAACTTCTCTTATGCCAATAACAACAACAGGGCCAATCCACCACCGGGGTTCCAATTAACTCAGAAACAAGAACCTTCAACTTCGGATCGCCTCACGAGATTAGAAGACACTTTCATTAAATTTATGCAATCTTCTCAAGATACACATGTTGCAGTACAATTGAATTCTAATCAAATTATTACCTTGCAATCACAGGTGTGGAACATGGAGACTCAAATTGGTCAGTTGGCTCAAGCAATCAATTCTCGACCTTTGGGAGCACTATCGACTGATACAGAAATCAACCCTCGAGGTAAGTGTATTGAACAAGTGAAAGCAATCATGTTGCAGCACGAACCAAAAGCGGGGGACGAAGCAGCAGTGAAAGAGTCGCGACTCCTGATCGTCGAAGTTATGAGTTGCGACCCCAGGTCGCGACCTTTGAGGACAGAGCAGAAATTCGAGACGCAGATGACGACCAGAGCTGCAAGAACAACCCAGAACATACTGAGAAGACCTAGAAAAAGCCAGAAAAGAAGGAAAGGACATATCCGCCTCTTCCTTATCCACAAAGAGCATAAAGGGCAAACAATGATTATCAATTCTGTAAGTTTTTAGATGTGTTCCGTAAATTGCATATTAATATACCGTTTGCTGAAGCTCTTGAACAGATGCCAAACTATGTAAAGTTTATGAAGGAGATCCTATCTAAGAAGAGGAGGCTTAGGGACTATGAGACCGTAGGTCTTACCGAGGAGTGCAATGCAATTTTGCAATGTAAGCTACCCCAAAATTGAAGGACCCAGGTAGTTTTACAATACCTTTCTCCATTGGTAATAAATTTGAAGGTAAGGCTCTATGTGATCTTGGTGCAAGTGTCAATCTCATGCCATATTCTATTTATAGTGAGCTAGGATTAGGAGAAGTGAAGCCGACGACAATTACACTTCAACTAGCTGATAGATCTTTGGCTTATCCCCATGGTATAATCAAAGATGTTTTAGTTAAAGTGGATAAGTTTATATTTCCTGTTGATTTTGTGGTGCTTGATTTTGATGAGGATCAAGAGATCTCAATTATACTTGGTAGACCTTTTCTTGCTACAAGTCGTGCATTAATTGATGTGGAAAAAGGCGAGCTTACGATGAGTGTTGAGAAGCAGAAGGTGACTTTGAAAGTATTCCATTCTATAGAGTCTCAACCTCATGAATGCTTCCCTATTGATGTTGTTGATAGGTTCACCAATCATGAGTTCCAAGAGACCCAAACCAAGGATCCACATAAAGAAGTTCAAGATAGTGGATAACCACATGAAGCAAGTCACCATGAAGACATGAAGCGAAGGGACGCAATTTCAAAAGTACCAAAGAAGTTCACTAAACTTTTGGAAGGAAAACCTCCTAATATAAAACAAATAACTAAGAGCTCCCTCAAGAGACGAACAAAGCATGATGAAAGGATTGCGGTAAAAGAATTTCAACTTGGCCACTTGGTTCTTTATTATAATTCCTTGTTAAAGTTCTTATCAGGAAGGAAACATTGGTCGGGCCCATTCCAAGTGGTACGAGTCTTCCCTTGCGGGACAGTCAAATTGATGAATCAAAAGACAAGAGAGGAGTTCAAGGTGAAGGGACAACATTTGAAGGCATATGAAGGGAACCCTATCAATTGGGAAGGGTCCTCAGCTTAGGGACAAGGAGGATAATGTGACAAAGAGTCGAGCCAAGGACTTAAAACACGACGCTTCTTGGGAGGCAACCCAAGCAAAGAGTTTTTCTATTTTTAATTTTCAATTCCTTTATTTTAATTTTGGTAATTTAGACTTATATGCATGTTATTATTTTCAGGTAAAGTTGGAAAAAAAAAAGAAAAAAAAAAGATCCCGAGAAAATCGTGAACAGATCTGCAATCACTAATGAGTTGCGATGCCCCAGTTCAGACAACTTGCATAGCCCATTGGGCTGCGACTCCTTGCCCAGAAAAGTGCAAGGCTTTCAGAGTCACGACCCCGCAACCCAAGCTCATGGCCTTAAACAATTTAAATTACAATAGAAGAGGTGGACAAGAGCGAGGAAGGAGTTGACTAATGCATCATACCTCTCATCATTACCAACAAACCAGGCAAGTTCCCTATTTCTTCAATCTTTTCTTTGCTTTACATTGAGGACAATGTATAGTTTAGGTTTGGGGGTGAGATTGCTTTAATTAAAAAGGTGGTAGCAATTTTGTTTCGTGTTGGCTGGTTGATTCGATTGTTTATTCATCATTTAGATCAAATAGGTTGCATGCATTTAGGGTACTAGATATAGTTTTTAAGATTTCACACTTCATCGTAGGCATCTTGATAGGGGTATGGCACCAACAAATTAATCCACTCATGATGAATTGGTTAGCCCTTGTTTGGTGATGATAATTAGTGGCTTAAAATTTTTAAACTCGATCGGATTTGAGATTGCAACGTGCTTAGGATGTATTTTGAAAAAAATTGATCATGTCTGAACCCCATTATTTTCACGACACTCTTACTTTAGGGATAACTTAAAATTGCCCTTGACGTTGCCTGGTTGTCGGGCTCACATGAGAGTAGGTAAGAACATAAACTTTGATATCCTACAAAAAAAAAGAAAGAAAAAGAAATATTATGCGTGAGCTAGCA
The DNA here is from genome assembly GCA_037672795.1 of Lagerstroemia speciosa. Taxonomy (NCBI): domain Eukaryota; kingdom Viridiplantae; phylum Streptophyta; class Magnoliopsida; order Myrtales; family Lythraceae; genus Lagerstroemia; species Lagerstroemia speciosa. The sequence continues at coordinate 11,766,097 of CM075299.1, read as the reverse complement.
AAGAAAAATACTATAGAATTGCATATATGAGCTTAATCGAAAGATGTGCCAAGGCTCTAAGCACCACGGTACGGGTTTGAGCAGTATTTAGTGCGAAAGCATATGCAATAAGGCCCGACATGTGCTCGTGGTGGAAAAAATAGTCCATTAGTCGAAGCTCGAGGATAGATCCGTAGGGGTATCTTAAAACCTAATGCCTTGCCCCAATTGGGATGGGAGCCATTGATTGATTCCTCGCTATACGGGCCTAGCTATGGACATGACACCCAGAGTCGTGCACCACCAAAGAAAAGAAAAGAGCGAGAAAGAAATGAGCAGAAATGCAAAAAGGCAATGTCTTTATGAGTGTTCAAGTCTCTTAATTGTGTGCTTGACCAACTCAGTTTCAAATTGGGTGCTTGAACTTTTGTAAGAGTGTTTGCACTAATACAACACGGGTGAAGACGAATTTTTAGAAAATTTTGACATCAAAAGTGTAGAGCAATCAAATTGAAGATCGAGTGGAAGATGAAGAGCCATTCCTGAGAACCCTAAGGGGCCAAAACCTTTACGATTGAATGGAGAAATTTGTTTGTGTGTTTTGTGTGCTTGCTAGGAATCTAATTGTCCTACTTGAGGACAAGCAAGAATCTAGGTTTGGGGGTGTGTTAATTATATGAATATGCTTATTTGAACATATTTTCTGGCCTAGATTCAAGTAAGTTGTTCGAGTTTTATGAGATTTTAACACATGATTGGTTGTTTTTCCCTCAGTTGAGTGAAATCAATTTAGAATTAATTAGTTCAAATTTTCTTCCAAGAATGTTGGTACTTTCGGACTTTTTATTGATATAGGTGTTTAATGGAGAACCAACTGGGCCAAGAAAGTGAACCTCGACTCACGGAACCAAGCTGGACAGAAGCTGGAAAATAGAGGAAACACGGGAGGGGTCGCGACTCCCTGAAGCAGAAAACTGAATAGAGTCATGGAGTCGTGACCCCTCGCTGGCAGAGAAGATTTCACAATATTTGCGGAATATTGGGTTTCCTAAAGATCCTGAAGCCCGATATGGAAGATATTCTGAGATAATAGGACACAAAAGAGTATATTTCAGTTGACTTACTCTGGGGGAAACATAATATCTTCTCATAATATATTTTTAGGATAGAGATATTTAGGGAATATTTTTAGGCAAGATGGAATATTTGGTTCTCTATCCTTATAAAGTCTTGACCTAACAGCATACGAAGAGGACGATCTTTCATACCAGTTTTTATACGTTTGTTTTGCTGCCAAGAAGAATTGGAGTCACTCACGGCTTCAAGGAAGGAAGAGGATCAACGTGCTTCAAGATGACTTTGGAGATCGAGAGATCGGCTTCGAACCATTCTAGAGTTTTTTCTTTCCTCCCTCTTTCCTTTTTCTTAGTCATGGTGCATTCAAATCTTTTCTTGGCATTTTCTAGTAATTTTATCATGCACTAATTCCCTAATTCCTAGGATGAGCAATGAAACTCTTTTCTATTTTCCGAGTTCCTCCATTTCTTTTATATGTGATTGATTACATCGTGTTACTTATACTATTCTCATCCTTAATGCTTTTTGATTGACTGGCCACCAATTAGATCGATTAGGAGATTCGATGAACTAGAGACGAAGTCGTAATCATGCCGGAGATAGTATAACTTAGGATAATTCACACCGAGAGGTCGGGATTATTTGTGAGAAGCATCGAGAGATTAGCTGATCACCCTGGGTATCCAAATTAGGGTTCAAACTCAATGGGTTTCTTAATATTAATGGCCTAGAGATAGAGTGATTAATATCATCCTAGAAACACGTTCTTGTTAAACCAAGAGGTAGGCAAGGAGATACAAAACCCTAGGATAGTAACACCGTAGTCAATTGCATATAGAGATTGAGGTTGAGTTTAGAAGTAAAACTGAGGGAAGTTGTGAGCCCTAGGTTCATTAAAACTGATTAATTTCTTCTAATTGCTTTCAATTTACCTTTCTTGTTTTCATTAAACTCTTATCCAATTTGGAATTGCTTAGCTTGGCCTGATTGCTTGGTTTATTGCTTAGTTTTGATTGACCTAGATCCTTGTGGGAATGATCTTGATATTCATCACTTTATTACTTGAAGCGATACGTATACTTGCATGCCTTTTTGGTTATCTATTTTATCGCAACACTACCCTTTTCTATTATCATATCGTATAGGTATCAAGTGGTATCAGAGCATGGTTTGCAATGTTGTTCGTGGTCGTATACTGAATCAAGATGCAGTAGAAGATGCTCGTGAATTGGAGATAGAAGAGCTTTGAAGAGGAATCAATGAACTGAGAAAAGAAAATCAAAGGCTACAGCAAAATCGAAATTGGTATGAAGCTCGTGAGTATGATGATAACCTATTTCATGGCTACAATTCTGATTCAAGTGATTCTGGCTCTTTTACTACTCATGAATATTGACAAAATAAAAAACATTATGTTGGGTTCAAGATCTATGTGTCAGAGCTCAAGGGAAGGTCCCAACCGGATGAGTTCCTTAATTGGCTTTATAGTATCAAGTGAATCTTTGATTACAAGGAGCTTCTGGATGAGCGTAATGTAAAGCTTGTTACCCTCAAATTGGAGGATTATGCTTCTTTATGGTCGGAAAATCTAAAGAAGCAAATAATTCGTGAAGACAAAACATCAAAATTTGGGATAAGATGAAGAGGGAGCTAAAGTGGAGATTCCTACCCGAGAATTATTGCCAAGATGTATTCTTGAAATTCCATTATCTGAGGCAATTAGATGTGTCCGTGGAAGAGTGCATAATGGAGTTTAAGCACTTGATGTTGAAATGCGATATTTTGGAGCCAGAGGAGCAAACTATTGCTCGTTATTCGAGTGAATTGAAAGAGGAAATTTCTGATGTAGTGTCCTTGAAATCTTATTAGAGTTTTAACGATGTAAGGAAAATTGCATTCTAGAAAGAACATAGAAAGGGAGGTTTCAGAAAAGTGGTTCAAAACGGGAGTTTCAATAAGGGGAGTGCCTCATCTTCAAAGCTTCCAATATAAGCAAAATCACCTATGTTGAAGGTCAATGACAAAGATAACTGCAACAATACCTTCAAACAAATGGTCCACGTTAGTATGCATTCTGGAAAGTGTTTTAAGTGTCATGGTTTTGGGCACATTGCAGCAGATTGCCCAAATCACAAGGTGATTACCTTGATGGAAGATGATGTTGAAGATGATCAAGATATATGTGAAGATGAACATGAGGATGATGAAAGTGTTACTTATGCTGATGAAGGGAAAATTCTTGTTGCTCAAAGAAGTTTGAGTGCTCTGCACGAAAAGGATAAAGATTTGCATCGGAACAACATCTTCTATATTAGGTGCAGCTCCAATGGTAAAGTATGAACTGTTATTATTGATAGTAGGGCTTGTGCTAATCTGTTTCAAATGAGATGATAGAGAAGTTGAAATTGAAAATCAAGCCTCATCCACACCCAGACAAGCTAAAGTGGCTAGAAAAATGGCATGAGCTCAAGGTGAATAGAAGATGTCTTGTCTCATTCTCAGTGGTAGGAAGTACCATGATGAAGTTTTATGTGACGTTATTCCCATGGATACTTGTCATTTATTATTGGGGATGCCATGGCAATTCGATTGAAGAACTCAGCACGATGGATATCGAAATACTTACAACTTCGAAAGGGATGGTCGGAAGGTAGTTCTGGGTCCTTTATTGGAAGTCACACCCAAAGCTCCTGTGGATGGAAGCATGAACTTCACTGGCAAGGCTAAGTTCTAGAAGTTTCTTGGGAGCTTACATTCAACATAGAGTTTAAATGTGCTTGAGAAGAGTGCTGAGGAGAGTTTTATGGTTCCCGAGATGAGTCACTTGCTTGATAAATTCTTCAATGTTTTTTCGGAGGAAATTTTGAACATTCTTCCTACCATGAGGGAGTTCAACATTGTATTTTCATTCCCAGATCCATTACTCCCAACAAGGCATCTTATCAAATGAGCCCGACGGAGCATGAAGAATTACAAAGACAATTATGAAGACAAGTGAATAAGCTACATCAGTGGGTTCACAAGAAGATAGTGAAGCAAAATGAGAAGTATCGAGATCAAGCAAACATTCATCGAAAGTATAAGAAATTCAAAGAAGGTGACTTGGTCTAGGTGCACCATCATAAGGAAAGATTTCTGGATGAAGATCATGGCAACTTGAGGACAAGTTTTCTTCAACAAGAGGAGCTTGATGTAGGAGCAAAAGATCAGCATGACAAAGTTGGATGTACTAGTATGGTGTTAATAAGAAAGATATTATGGCAAGTTAATATTTAGGAAATATTTCCATATTCATTTTAGGAAGTCAAATAATATCTTTCCTTATTCTGTAGAATATCTTTAGGATATATTTACTTTCCTTTTTTTGTTCCTTTTTTCCTAGCATTTGGAGTCTTATAAATACCAAGAAAGAACATATTGTAAGATACTTCAGTTTTATTCAGTACAATTTCATATTGCCTTGTACTTTCTCTTAAAAGTTTTGTATCTCTTGGATTTTTAAGAGTGGTGAACATCCTATATCCTTGATGTGGCCTTCCCAGGTGGTCATTTTGGCTATACATTCTTTGAGTGGTGATATCTATATTTCTAAGAGTGTATTTCATGTCATGCTTTCATTCTTTAAGGTGGTGATTTCTATATCCTTTGAGTTTGACATGCTATCTTTTCCTATTATCATGCCGTCCCGGTATTAGTTTCCCTGGACTCTTTTATCAAGCCTGTTGTGATATAGATGGTCCTATTTTTTATTTTGTTCGAGACTTCTTTAAAACTACTCTGATGGCACACGCCATCAATTGTATTGATATAGATCTAGTCCCTAAAGTCAATTGCCTTGAAAGTCCATCCCAATTTCATCCAATTAGTTTATGTAATTTTGTTTACAAAATTATCTTCAACGTCATGATTAATAGATTGAAGGCTTCCCTTCCTTCTTTAGTGTCTATCTAGTGAAATGTCTTTATCTCAAGAAGATTCATCCAAGATAATATACTGGTGGCCCACGAAGTTTTCCACCACTTGAGAGATAAAAAGATAGGTAGAGGAGAGGGGTGTCCTGTTAAAATGGATATGGCTAAACCATATGATAGAGTAGAATGGGCTTTCCTGACAAAACTCATGTATAAAATGGGCTTTCCTGAAAGATGGGTTCAATGGGTCATAAGTTGCATCTCTTTTGTCTCCTATAGAGTTGTGGCGAATGGAAAAAAAAAAAGAAGAAGAGAGTTTTGTGCCTATAAGGTAGGGTGATCCTTTTTCTCCCTACCTTTTCTTATTGATTGTTGATATTTTGTCTTTGTCAATTGCCAAGATTGTACAATAGGGTGAAACGAAAGGAATTCATATGAGGAGAAGCTTTTTAGAGTTATCTCACCTATTGTTCATAGACGATAGCCTCTTTTTCATAGAGTCTGCGGAAGAAATGGGAAAATGCTCAAATCTATTGTTGATTAGCATTGTCAAGCCTAAGGACAAACAATTAACTATGACAAGTCCTCACTAAGTTTTAGCTGTAACACAAAGGAAGAAACTAAGAGAATGCTATGTCATGTGTTGGAGATTACAATTGAAGCTAAAGCAAGGGAAGTATCTGGGACTCCTTATTGAGTGGGGACATAGTAAAATTGAGGCTTTGGGTTTCGTTAAGGACAGAATTGTCAAAAGCTACACGGGAGGAAGAGCATATATCTAAGTCCAGCTAGGAAGGAAATCTTATTGAATCCATTGCTTTTGCAATTCCTACATATTCAATGAATATCTTTAAGTATCAAAAGAAATGGTGTGATGATCTTAATGCTATCATTGCTAAGTTTTGGTGGACTGCCACAAACAAGAGGAGGGGAATTCATTGGAAGAGATGGGTTGTCATGACTAGGACAAAAGAGAAAGGAGAATTAGGCTTTAAGATCTATTTCTTTTCAATGATGCTTTATTGGTAAAAATGGCATGGTTATCAAAGAACTAAATTTTTTATGGGTTTAGATCCTTAAAGGTCTTTATTTCCTAGGTAGTAATTTCTTGCAAGCAAAAAGGGTGGTAGAACCTCCTGGGCTTGGCATAGTTTACTAGAGGGAAGAACAACTATGATGTTAGGAGTGGTCAAGATAAAAGTATGGCAATATGCATGGATCTCATATCTTGGAGGGCATAAACTTTGTACTTAGGGTAGTAGTGGAGTTGATTATAACATGCGCGTGGAGGATATAATTAATGGGCTTAAAGGAGTTGGGATTTGTTGAGCTTGCAAAATGTTCTTGCCCAGCAAGAGAATGATGCCATAAGGAAAATCCTCGTTCCATTAAAGGGGGCTAAAGATTACTAAATATGGCCCTATACTAGAGATGGCATTCTCAACGTAAATCAAACTACACTTTGTTAAAGGAGAATGAAAGTAAGCAGGGATATTCTGACCATCTTCCTCACATAGAGTTGACAGGGTTGCTTGGAAGAATTTTATGGCAGCTTGATTCCCTCCTAGGATCAAAATTTTATATTTTGGTGGAAAGCTTGTACTAATTATCTTAATACTGTTGCGCCCTACAAAAAGGAGATTGGTGGATGATGGTAGCTGTATGTTCTGTGAAAATGATGAGACTATGGAACATGCTCTGTTCTTATGTGAGTGGAGTAAATGTGTGTGGTTTGGGTTTTTAGGTATACATATATTAACAGAGTTTGGTTACTACCCTTGATAGCTAGATTTGTAGGCTATTTGGAATCCGTTTTTATTAGTAAGAGTGACAAAGCTGATTTTCTTTGCAAAGTTGCCTACACACTATGGTATATTTGGAAGGGGAAGAATGAATTAGTCCATGATAAAGGGAAACCTCAACCACCAATACACTACTGAGAGTGGTGAAGGCAGTAGAGGAGTAGGGAAGGCAAAAAAGAAGGAAGAATGGAGCTACATAATAGAAGATTGGGATTGTGAGGAGGAATGAATCATGATGCTACGTGGAACAAGGCTTCAAGGGTGGCTGGTATAGGAGTTATTGCCAGAGATCATAGAGGTCATGTGCTGGATATAAAGGGATATCCTATGATCTCAGACGATATTCTATGGTCGAGGACTATGTAGTCAAGGAAGGATTAAACCTAATTGCTGCTCATCAATGGATCAATGCCTCTTTGGAAACAGATTTAGTCTTATATGGAATGCTTCTCACTTTGTAGCATGCTGCCCTTGGAATGCTGCTTCGATCATGCAGGAAATTAAGGACCTTAAAAGCAATATGATGCAGAGTGTGTCCATCAATTAGGTTCTAAGAAAAGCTCATGACGCTGCTGATCAGATAGCAAAAATTTATCAAAAGGATATGTGTCCATTTGTGTGGGTAACCAGTCCCCATGTCCTTTGATTTACATGCTTAAGCAAGATTGTAGTAGGGAAGTTGATGCATGTTCTTTGAACGATTGCACTGTGGTAACTAATAATATTGAATGTTGTGGGAAAAAAAACCTAAGTAAAATAAATGGTGGTCAAAATTGTGATTCCCTTTTATTCCATTCCGACCTAACAACCATGTCATAAGAATTTTCAAGAATTTGTTGACATATGGCTCTCTTGTTCTACTATCTATCAAGGCATAGACATGATCTGTCATGTTAACAATTAACAACACAAAAATTAACATGTTAACGATTCAATATTTTGGGAAATAAAATATTATTAATATTAGATTGAGATGTGTCATCATCTTTTTATCTTAAGCAAGATTTTAATTTGAATAAATTCCAAAGGGTTAGTCTGGTGATAAAGAGAAGGTGTAGTGTATTTTTCCATCTAGGGTTCAAATCCTCTTAGAACTACTGGGCACTTCTTGATTTACGTTGTTACATGCGCTTTTGTGCGTGCACATGATTGTGGTGATTAGTTGGACGAACTCCGAATATTCCAAGATATAAAAAAATGTTAATTTGAATATTATGAATACAAAAAATTTATAATAAAAATGTTTTATCTTTTAACAAGTTAGCTCTAACCTATATATTTTTTGGCCAAACTCATATTGATAGGCCTTTATTCGTCTCTAGATAGCAATTGGGGCGCACTAAAAAAGCAAAAAAAGAGCTTTAGAAAACGACAGGTTATTTTTCCCGAAGACAAAGTAAACAAAAATAATCCCGAATTCCCGCCCTTCACTGAAAATTTCCCGCCGATTTTCTTCCATCCAAAAGAGCTATTATACCTCTCCAATAGGGCGCCACATTTCCCTCTCTCAAAACGATCGGAGACAGGGAGTGAGAGGATGGGGATACAGGGGCTGTTGCCTCAGCTAAAATCGATAATGCAACCGATCCACATAAAGGAGCTGGAGGGCTGCGGCGTCGCCGTGGACACCTATTCTTGGCTCCACAAGGGTGCTTTGTCTTGCAGTAAGGAGCTATGCAAAGGCCTCCCCACGACTCGGTGCCCTTCTGAGTCCTCCCCTTTCCGTTCTTTCTTGAGTTCTTGAAATTTCCAGCGTTTCTTGAAAGCATTTGTATTGTTTCATTCACACTTTTTTTGGAGGGGGGATTTGGAGGGATAACAGAATCCTTGTTTGGGTAATTTTTTTAATAGGGATTTGGAGGGATTTGGGGTAATATGCCTTCTCGAAGCTAATCCAACGCCGTGAAAAGGGTTTCTTTTGGGCACCAAAAGGGTAAATAATTTGTTCTTTCCACTTGATTGACCTGTGAAGGATCTGGTAAATGCGTATTTTCTTGAGATTTGATGAATTTGTAAAAAAATTATTTTGTTTTCAAATTGGATAATGAGCATGAGTCTTGAATGCTGTTATGGTACATGGTCTTATTTCGTCGAATGAGATAATCTGCCCTGTGTAAAGGTTGAGGCATTCCTGCGGTTTCTTGGATGCCGTGGGAATATTTACTTAGCCTCTGACAACGTGAACTTGTATTCTTTTGTTAATATTGTCAAAGATGATTTTTTGGTTTGATCAAAATGTAATCACGGTCTTCTTTGATCTGATTAACTGATCAATTTTTCCAATGCAAACAGAGGAGGAAAATGTTCCCTTTTAATGATTTCTGTTGTTTATCAAGTTGGAAAATGGTCATTACTTCATTTAACTTGAAATGAAGTAAAATATGCTGATTTTCAAAATTTGCAATTGAGTTTGACCTTGTTTGTGCAAATTAAAAAAATCACATAAGGCTCATTTTTTGTTTGATCAATTTCTGCGGGAGCCTAGCCATGATTAGGTGAATGGTAGAATATTTTTAACACTTCCAACTCAGAAACCCGATCAATCTTTTGTCCTTCCTTGGAAAAGGTGAATGTGTTTCAGGTAGCGATCATGTCCACATATTTGATCAAGTTGCCATGGCCTCTTTAATCTTCTCATGTGATGGGAAGCATATATATAATTTTCTCATAAAGCATTGATGAATCTTTCATCTTACAATAACTTTCCTCTACATGTTAAGATTCAGGAGATGTGCATTTACCTGTAATGTGCAATCTCTCTCATGTTTGATCAGGAATCTGAAAGATCTGGACCTGCATTTCTTTGAGTTCTTCATGTTTTAATGTTACCTAAGATATTCTGTCTATGAAAAGGGAAAGGGAGAGCTTTTCCCCCATGATACAATTACAGTCATAGCAATATTGTATGCAGAATCACAGTATTTCTACCAGTCTTTGCTGCTTGTGTGCCCTCTTGAGATTTTGGAGCTGTTCATTCTATCCTCTCAAGCTAATTGCCATCACTTTCAGTTATCCCTTTGATGGAGCTCATTTGTTCGTCTCGCAGTTTTAGTAGGGGTTCCTAATATCCTTACCTGTAACAACACTGAAATTTTGTTTAACTATTACTGCCTCGTGTCATTTAAGATCACTGAGTGCTTCATGATTGTGGGTATAACTAATTTAACATTCCCATTCAACTTGATTTAGGCATATTGACTATTGCATGCATAGAGTGAACTTGCTGCAACATTATGGCGTGAAACCCATTCTTGTCTTTGATGGAGGTCTTCTACCAATGAAGATGGATCAGGAGAACAAGCGTGCCAGGTACACTTCATAGCTTTGATCTCCATGAGCTAGCTCAACAATACAGTGTTAGTGGTTTGGGATAGTGCATGATAACTACTTACACTGCATGGTAACAAATATGTCTGGGATATCTGTCTAACATTAACAGAAAAAGAAATTTCAGGTCAAGGAAGGAAAATCTTGCACGAGCCATTGAACACGAGTCAAATGGAAATTCATCTGCAGCTTATGAATACTACCAGAAGGCAGTCGATATTTCTCCTTCTATTGCCTGTGACCTAATTCAAGTATGAAAAAGTCACTTAAGTTTAACCACTTATCTTGTGTATATGGTGCTTCTGCTCCTATGTTGACATAGTTCATGCCTTAGGTCTTAAAGAAGGAGAACATTTGTTATGTGGTGGCTCCATTTGAAGCAGATGCACAAATGACATTCTTGGCAGTTACAAAGCAGGCGGATGCTATTATTACAGAGGATTCAGATCTCATACCATTTGGTTGTCCTAGAGTGAGTTATTGGTGGTTTGGATTTTTTATTTTCCCACCAACTTTACAGCAGTTTCTTGGCAGTCTTTGCTTTATTGATCTTTCTTAGCAAAATAAAGTGATAAATATGTGTCTCACAGTTAGATCCTTTGAAGCAGTATGTCGCAGTCCCAATCCTGAAATTGATGAAGCAGTGTGTTGGTAAAGTTCGTATATGCTAGCCCTTTGCTTATGGTGGCAATTTTGGTCTCAATTTTCAGATCATCTACAAGATGGACAAGTACGGCCAAGGTATGGAGTTTCGTTACTCCAATCTACATCAGAACAGGGATCTGAGCTTCACAGGATTCTCTAAGCAAATGGTACTTGAGATGTGCATCTTAAGTGGCTGTGATTATTTGCAATCTCTCCCTGGGATGGGACTGAAAAAAGCTCATGCCCTTATGAAAAAGTTCAAAAAATATGACAAGGTGAGCTTGATTGAAATCTTCATCCTTATTTTCTTTCCTGCAAATTAATAAATAATTTTTGAACTAATTGTTTTCAGGTAATTAAACACCTGAGGTATGGCATGACTTCGGTGCCTCCAGCCTACGAGGAGATGTTCAGGAAAGCAATTTTGACTTTTCACCATCAACGAGTTTACAATCCTCTTTCTGAAGCAGTTGTTCATTTATCTGATGTGCCTGATCATTTGGATGATGACCTAGAATTCTTGGGACCATATCCTTTTTTCCTCCATACAAGTTGATAGACTTTTGTTATGTAGTGTGCACTTGGAAATTTTGGACATCCTTAACAAAAGAAAGTACTTTAATTCCTCAACATATAGCAAAAGGTATCGCAGAAGGTGATTTGGATCCAATCACCAAACTGCCATTTCAGGTATCTATCTCTCTTATTTGTCCATTATTTATCCCTCAATACGTGATGTCAAATCCTTATGACAAGACATGAATTGTGGCTTGTACACATATGAAGTGCTTTTAGAGGCTAACAGTGCCTTAATTTGTGATGTATACAATACTCCTCTGTTTCTGTAGAGAGGAAACATTAACTCAATGTTATTGATTGAGAAGACAAGCCACCCTAGAGTCTTCAAGCCAGAAGTGAGGAAGGGGAAGGTAGATTTACCAGCTCAGAAGAATGTTGTAACAAAGTACTTTTGTATCCTTTAAAATGCTTATCGTGAGATTTTATTATCTTCTGATTCCACCAATTTGTGAAAGATTTTATTAATCGTATATGCATCATTGAAGACCTGTAAGCACTTGAATAATAAGCTAGTTCTGCACAGTCACAGTAAAAATTGTCTTTGACACATTAGTAGCCATCCCCCATGCAAGTTTCTGGCCCAAAAAAACCTGTGCAGGTTTAATATCCAAATTATTAAAAGGCTGTGTCTTTCTTTCACGACTTATTAGATATCAAATCGGGAAAATTTTGGCTTTGATTTTGGTGCATCCAGAAATCATTACTGTGAATCCTTATCTTACTAATCACAGTTAAAGCTATTGTCTATGTATCCGTCGTTAGGTTGGCTCATAAATAATGCCTGGAAAGCTAACCTAATCTGTTTTCTGGTTAGATATGGTTCAGCTTTGTCCACCAATGCTTTCTTGGCTCATAATTGTCATTCAGCAAAAAATATCTCCTTAACAACTATAGTTGCTGCATCAGCTGAAGCCAAGAAAGAATTCAAAGCTCCAAGGATCACATCAAACAATTCAAGCCCAGATGGCAATCCCTCTCCACCTCCCAGCTCAAATAGTGTTCACAAGGCTGCTGCTTGTGAATTGAACATGAACACTCATTTAGATAATCCATCAACAGATACTCATGTAAGTGAGAGTTCATTTGCTTGGCATAATGTATTCAGAGTCTTTTGTGAACTCACTTGATATGCTCACTCTTTGTTTCATCACTTAGGTAAATGATTTTGTCACTGAAGAGATTGATGTGCCAGAATCACCTCCATCTGGTCAGTGTTTTTCCTCGCTGCTAAATATCCAGTAAAAGGATATGTTCCTATATGAGTCAATTCTCAATGATAAATCTTTTGTTAGAGAGCATGATGGAGGAGATTACAAGACCACGGACTTCATTATTGCAGCAGTCCACACGTACAGCACACAAACCTTGTTTTTCGCTGCATAACGAAGTGCACGGGAACTGTTCAAATTGGACCAAGAGCAAAGTGGAAATTGTAAATGGAAGGCCTATAGTAAGAAGTCGTTTTTTCCAGAATAAGTCAGGAAAAGAAAATAACGAAAACGGTGCAGAGGAGAGCCCCCAAGATGACAACTGTGTCTTCATGAAAAGAAAAACCTGTTTCAATGATGGAGCACAAGTGTGTATTTTTCACTTTGAGAAATCTTATTACTTTTCCTTTTCCCCGATATACGGACTTTGTTTCTAAATTTTTAGTTGTTTATGTCAGGACAATTTGAATACAAAACGTGTGCATATGGACAATTATCTGCAGAGCAACGGTATGTTGGTCAGCCATTACTACTTTATATAATTATTCTATTCTTTTTTGGGCCAAAATATAATTATTCTATTCACTAAAATAAGTTTCACCTGTTTTGGCTGAATAGATCATTCTTTTTGGATTTCATGTTGATTTACCTTCTCATTAAGTGTTTGCAACCTCTTCACTTGTTTAACTGCTTGAGAAACGTTAACTTAGTCGTGCAATAGTAAGATGTTGCTTAGAAATAACACATTGTTTTCTTTGCAGAATATCCTTCCTTGGCACATGACACATTATCAAATATAAAAGCCAAGGATAAGTTTGGGCCAAACATTTCCCACTTAGATCGCTATTGCAGCATAGCAGAACAATCAATGGAGAGATTTGTTTCGGTAATATCTTCATTCAAATACACGGGCTCCGGTTCTCGAGCTAGTGGTCTCCGTGCTCCGTTAAGGGAAGTGGAGAACGCTACAAAGAATAGGTGAGTCAACTTTTCATTTATTCTATGCTTAATTTCAATATAATTCACAAGTCAGGGTCATCATAATCTGGTTTTCGAGATGATTCATGTAGGTCCAGTGTGCCCATTGATATCAGTCAGTTCGCATATTTGCCAAAGGACCGGAAATCTGGTATTGCATACCAAAAAGGCTGAAAGTTTAAGCAAATGCCTGCAGGGATAATTTTTACGGCTCAGTGCCCTTTTTACCTGTTCAATCACTGAGGTGCCTTTAAGTCAATACTTCTTAGGCTGTTATATCCTGGATTTATACTATTTCACTAGAAAATCCAATTTCTTTTGTGTGCTGTTATTTATCTTGTGTAGGGTAGGGTAAACTCCTTTGCTTAATGAGAGTTACTGCTTGGCTGATCTTCAATGTCAGAACATTGAGAACTGTGATGGTTGACAAATCAGTTGAATAGATTTTGGATGAAATTTTTTCTGTCATGCTCATTCGGACAAAAACTAGTGGGAGGATGCTGCAGATGATGCTTAACTTGTGCTGCTTTTGGCCTTGAACTGTCCCAAATAGATTGCAATGAGCTTCTTTATCAAGTTCATTTTTTTATGCAATTGGGCCCCGGATTGATTAAGGGTTGAATCAAGTCTTCCAGAACACAATAATAACGTAATATGTAACGTTACTTGGGGAGAAAAAAAGAAAAGAAAAGTAATATGTAAGGGATTTGTTGTTTTGCCTGAAAAGTTCCAACTTTTATGCTTTCACTGGGACTGTTTACACATAAGTCCCTCACTTTATACATTTTACATATCAGTTCTCCACCTAAGATATTTTTCACAGTAATCCTTCATCTTAGGATACTCTACATATTAGCCCCTCATCCTAGGAACTTTACATGTAAGTCCCTTATTAACCCTTTGCATGTAAGTCCTTCATTTTAGGAAAATCTGTATATTAGTCTCTAATTTTAGGAATTTCATACAGTAATCCTTCACTTAGGTACTTTGTATTCTTGTCCCTCGTTTTGGAATTTTGTAGATACGTCGCCCTGAATATTTATATATCTATTTTTGATTTAGACACGATTTGAGTATTTTAAAGTATTTGCGCGCATATTATTGTAAGAGTGTTATGATGTTCTCAGTTGAAGGGGTCAATTTGTAAATAATGGCATAATAGGGAAGGGGTTGTTTGTAAATCAATAGAAGTCGAGGGAGTTGATTGTAATAATCCATTCTGCAGTAGCCAACTCATATAAGCTGTAACGGAGGGTGAGAAAAGGATCGTCAATGAATGAAAATTGATTTCTCTTCTCTACCTCTTTTATTCTTCCTCTGATTCTTCTTCTTTAGCAATTCCTTTCCCCAATTCCATTTTGATTCGTATCAATTGGTATCAGAGCCACTCCATCCTCGGATCTGTGAAGTTAGGGCAAATTCTTACCTGTTGATCTTCAGACAATGGAAGATCACGTCGGCAATTTTAGGTATTTCCAAGAGCAGTTCAATAACCTCAGAACATAGGACGAGGAGGTTCGAGAGGCTATTGCAGAGCTCAAGGAACGATCTCGAGCAAGTACGCTCCAAGAGTATTTTGAACCATTTCAATCGTTGTTTCAGGATGGTTGGGTATCTGAGGAGCTTGCTATCAGTTTCTTTTTGGGTGATTTAAGAGATGAAATAAGGAATTCGGTCAGCATTCTTAAATCCCGGACCCTTAATGATGCATACGCACTAGCTTGGTTACAAGAATTTTCTCTACCAGCTTTAAATTTGAAGAAAAACAATGCATATAAGTTCATGGAATCAATTGAAGCTGGGAAATTCGTGGGGGAAGCAGTCCAGAAAGAAGCTACTCTTGAAGTTGAGGCTAGTTTGTTGCATGAACTGGACCTTGAGGAAACCCACGAGAAGAAGTCTAACATGAACAATTTTCTTCATAATGAATACGGAGGAGATGGTGCTAGTATTCCTAACGTTAATGGGCAAAAAGATGAAAGGCCTCTTATGGAGAAAGTTGACGAGCTCCCTTCCATGGAAGAGCTTGAAATCGATTATGTGGATAAGGAATACAGGGATAGTGAGTTTGATCAGAATCGTTATGTTATTAAGCTTGACATCCATGTTGAGAAGATAGATATGGTTTCGACCACTCCACCCAAGCCCTTAGAGTCTCGTCAAACCGGCTTGGTCCTAAATTTCAGCAACTCGATGTTGGATAAGTGGGAATCACATGGGAGAAAAGCGATCTGTATCTCATCGATTAAGAACTCAATAGTGTTAGAGATAGAGGATCGAGATGTGATTATTGATTTTGATTGGGTTCAGCGAAAGAGGAGGATTCGGTTTAGAAATTTCAAATGTCCGATAGAGATGGGCAAGCAAGACCATAAGGACCAAGTTTATGACAAGTTGGATGAAACAAAGGTCGAGATTGAAAAACTCCTGGGAGGATTTATGAGTAGGGCTGAGCAGCATGAAAATTTCAACAAGATCTGCAATGAGCATCTTGGGATGTATTGCTTCAAGCCAATTTTTATGTTGATAAGCAAGTCACCAATTCTGGTGAGAAAAATGTGTTAATCTTCGATCCCGGAGATAAAACCTTTCAACAGCAGTTGTAGGGCTTCTTAATTAGAAAAGAACCTTGCTCAAGTACCATTTCCAACAAAACTATTGCTTATTGAGCCGCTATTCAGACAGTAGCCCATAGTGGTCAAGGCAACGATAATGACACCACTAACCCAACAAAGGAGGAACTGGTCTTCTTAGCACATCTTGACAATCGACCCGGTGTTCTATCCCAAACATGTGAAGATGAGAAGGATAGGGTCTGTTTACTGCTCGGACTTGGCTCAACACTTGTTCAAATATAGAGTTTATGGCTATTTTGGATTGAAGGGAGGTTGAAAGAGGAAGATTGGTTATGTTTCTTGAACTTAGAAAGGAGTGATGATGTTGCATATGAGATGCCACTTTTCCCTACCGTTCAAATCCATCATGCTTCTAATGTTTCATTGAAGAAGGCTACTGACCTCTCCACAAGGGAATTGACTTATATACCACCATCACTATTACACAAATTGAGGAGCTGGGCATGGACTTGATAATAGAATGCATGGAATTGGTTGAGGACTACCTAAGGGATGCCGAGATGGATAGGAGCAGCATCCATGGTGTTTTTCCTGTTGGTGAATCTATTAGAATTGCAAGGGCTCAACAATTGCTACAAGATTCTTTCAATTTGAAGGAACTTCGTAAGAGCATCAAAGTTGTTGCCTATGGAGCTACTATTCAAATAGCACTTCAGAGTGGTGAGAGCAAAGAGGAGGACACACTCTATGTAATGGAGCTTGCACCAACCATGGCGAAGCTAACCAATGAGAAGTTGGTTAACTTACCCATAGTACCTAAGCGGTCCCATCACATGCCTCACAACACTTACCACCACCAGCTTATCTCAATCAAAATTTGTTGGGGAGTTTTGAACCCGATTGAGGTAAGAGCACTACGGACCAAGGATATTCTTGACCCGGGAATCACTAAACACGAAATTATGACATCTTCACATTTGATGGGTGGTCTGTGCTTGGTAAGAAGGTCCCATGTATTCTCTATAAGGCACTTTGAACTTGTAAGGGTGAGCCATGAAACCTATCCATGGGCCATCAATGATGAAGCCTTTCAGGTCCTAGATTTCATGATGATTGAAGCAAAGAAGTACAAGATGGAAGTTCAATGGACCAAGGTGAATGCTCTTGTTGTGACCAACTCAATATGGAAGTTCTACTCATGGAAGAGTACACAGTGGATGGAGGCCGTCCGCTGCCTGTTGTTGACCTGCTGTTTAGATGTTCTAAAGCAAACCTTGAGGACAAGGTTTATTGAAGTGGGAGAAATGTTATGATATTCTCAGTTAAAGGGCTCAATTTGTAAATAATGGCATAATAGGGAAGGGGTTGTTTGTAAATCAATAGAAGTCGAGGGAGTTGATTGTACTAATCCATTCTGCAGTAGCCAACTCATATAAGCTGTAACGGAGGGTGAGAAAAGGATCGTCGATGATTGAAAAATTGATTTCTCTTCTCTGCCTCTCTTATTCTTCTTCTTCATCAATTCCTTTCCCCAATTCCATTTTGATTCGTATCAAAGAGACAGGTAGAGAGAGAGAGAGAAATGATGAATGTTTGTAACAATCTTAGTGGAACACTTTATTCTACATGCTTATATGACAGGTAGTGGCATGTTAGGGCGCGTCATCTTAGTCATTGATTTTCATTTTGGGCCTACGATTCGAATCTTGATTAGAGAAACAATTGGACAAGTTAAAATCTGTGAGCAAACAAATGATTAGACTCAATGATGGGTATTGATCTCGGGTGCGTCGATTGACTTGGGAGTCTTTCAATCATAGCAAAACCCCTAAAGCTAAACTCTAATTCAAAACTGATTAATAAGGACATAAGTAGTTAGTATCACACTCCCTTAGAAAATAGATCTTTTTGATTGATCTTGGAACTAGTCTTTAAACGGTTATTGGTGGCTCCAAATTCAAATGCGATTAAAGTCTCAAGTTAGGTCTCGCACGCGCCTGTAGGCTTTAGCACTATCCTTATTATGTGGTTTTAATATAAAAGATGGCACATTAATGAACTTGTATTAGGTAAGGAAATTAACACTCATGAATTTAGAATTAAATTTAAAATTCCCTCTTCTTCCGCTTAATAATCGAGTGTATTTCTTTTTCATAAAACCGGCTGATACAAGGGATTTTCGGATCTGTGAAAAGATTTTTAAAAAGGAAAGGAATAGAGGGTCAATTACTCAAGTGGGTGTTTCGAAGAGCAGATACGTTCGCGAGAGGTGAGAAAGTGATCAGAGCTGCTTCTGTTCATCGGAAGGCACATACAAAATAGGCAAGGAGGCAAAAAATCGATTGTTAATCGTTATTCGTTGCAAGACTTTGAGTATGAATCACGGTAAGTGTCTCGAGACTCATCTCATATGCATATGAATTGTGTATAGCCAAATTCTGGGATGAAGGAAGAGGTTTTAGATGTCGTGATAGTCCAATAGAAATCTTCATTAAATCGATTTACAAACTGATCATTCATAGAAAATCTGATGCATAATAGAAAGCCTGATTTTGGTCGCTCATTGTTGGACCCAAAATTTTTTTTTCGCAAATTATTTATAAGGGTTGCCCAATTTCGACAACGATTCTCACGAGGGACCTGTTAATTGAGCTCTCAAAGACGCACATGATAGTGTCAAACATTTCTAAGAGCATCTTGATTTCTTATTCTGTAGCCCAATAAGTATTAGCAAATGGAAACTTGAGTGTTAGGTAGCAATATGCTTCAAACAAAGATAGTAATCACTATAAATGAACTGTGATATAGTTAATAGGTTTGCAGTTATCAACTGCAGTACCACAGAAGAGCCCAAAGAATTGACGTTGTCAACAATTAGTGTGAGAGGTTCATCTTCCATTTAACAATAGCCAGCCATCTAAGAGACATCCATAGTAGCAAAAGATCATTGACATCTAAATTGGTTAACTACTAAATCCTGGAGGAAAAGGGACTGCAAATTCAATGGAAAAATGGAATTTTAACGGAACTAGGACAAAGATAATCCACCCACAACTTGAGGAGAATGTAATCATAGCGCTTGAGTTTTTTCTCCTGGCATCTAGCATTGGATAAGCAAATGGATATCCTTCTCCTGAGATGCCAGCTGGTTCTTACTGTTAACCCCTTTTTTCAACTGTCAATTGAGTAATTAAATTCAAAAGGATAAATAGAGTCATTAGTCCCTAAAGAGATTGAAAAAAGGCATAAGAAGTGACCCTTAGGCCGCTTTGAAACAAAATATGAACTCAATAGTTTTCCTTCCTAGTAATTCATATGACTTCCAAGAAATCAAGAAACCTAGATACATCCAGAAAAATAAAGAGAAAGCACAGATGCATAGAAAAAAATCAGAGGATGTCCGCACACTCCACAAAGATGATCCATCCACAACAGAGGACTTTGACCTCTTCCAACTTGCATCGTGTGAGTGTGAATAGTATCCAGACGTGGTTTGTTGTAGTCTGCAGCATGCCTAGATTGAGAGGAGTCTGTAGCTGAGAAAGGAGTTGGATCAATTGCGTCCTGAACTTGCAGTGTACTGTTAAGAGTATGACCTATGAACTTTGTCTAGAAAGGCAAAGGGATCAGTAGAGAAGTTATCATGTTATTAAAACTCTTTCTTTCCATAACTATATAATAATTTAATAATACAACCAGTAAACAGGGAGAATATTTACTATGCAATACTGTCAAGTGGAAAGTTAGGGGACTGCAAACAGAGTCAATTAAATTCTCAAATTATAAAAAACAATGCTAAATAATCCCTAATCTGATTCCATCCACGCAATTCTAGTACAATTACAGCTTCTAAATAGATTGTCAGTGTTAAATAATTTTCATTTGTTTCGGCTAGTTCTTTCTCCGTTGACCAGTTCATCCTTAGTTGGCCTTAGCTCCATCGCAAACTGTTTAAGTCCACTCCCCCCAAAGGTTTCAGGGCCTCGACCTAATGTAGGCATGTAACTAGACCTCGTGCCAAGTACTTCGCTGCATATCTCCCTTCAACTATATATCTGCTCCAAAAAATACAAGGAAAGAGTCATCTCCCTTCAACGTCCGCATGAGCCATTCCTTATTTCCACGATAAGCGTACCTTTGTAACTCGAGTTGATTGCATTTTAGAATTTTGAACAAAGTGGTCATACTAATTGATGTGTTTGACGACTAAATTAATTAGAGCAAATTAATAATTTCGTTCTCTAGAAATATGTTTGTCATCAGCTAGGTCGCATTTTTTGTCTCATTTAACTCCCAAAGAGATGCATTTTACATTAGATGTGTCTATGATAATATCAATTAGGTCCTTTATGGCATCAATTAGGCTCTTCGTAACATCAATTAGATCTCATGTAGTATCAAATGGGCTACTCATAGTGTCAATTAGGTCTCTGAGAGATCCTCCTTTAGCTTTTCCGTTAATTTTAACAAAAATACCAGCAATTTTGTCCCTAAGAGATGAATTTTACATCATTTGGGTCACTAAATAATTTTTTGTCAAATGTGTTTGAGTGGTCACGTGGCCTTTTTATATACTCTTTTAAGTAAAATTTGTAAATAGAAAAAGATTTTTAAAATTTCATAAAATAGAAAGAAATTTCAAAAAGACAGAGAAAAAATTTTGAAAAAGTCCTAAAATTTGTAAAGAAATATTAGAATGACAATGATTTAGAAAAAAATTAAAATTCAAAAAAAAAAAAAAATTTATAAGAAATTTCAAATAATTTCTTAAAAAATTAAGAAAATTTTAAGATATTCTAAAAATAAAAATTATAAGAAATTTCAAATAATTTCTAAAAAATTGGGAAATTTTAAAGGTATTCTAAAAATATCAAAGGAATTAGAAATTTTTAAAAAATAAAAAATAAAATTTTTGAAAATGCATTTTTGTAAATTAGAAAAAATTTAAAAAAAGAAAAAATTTCACAAAATTCCAAAAAAGAAATTTTAAAAATGATAAATAAAATTTCAAAGATTTAGAATAATTCAATAGATACTTGAAAATAAGAATTTTAAAAATTCTAAAATTTTTTTAATGGATTTTAAAAATTCTTAAAATTTTTTAAAGAATAATAAAATATAAAATACTAGTCCACCGCCTCTGCAACAATTTTGAAAATTTCTGAAAAATTTTAAAAACTTTTTATCTTCCCTATAAGTACTGTTTATTTCACCATGATAGCAAAATATTAGTCCATCCCGTTTACAATATATATCTTGTACAATTTTTAAAATCTTATCTATTTTTAAAATTTTATAAATTTCAAATAAATTTCTAATTTTATGAATAATTTCAAAAATTTTTAGAACTTTCAAAAATTTTTAATTCTTTTTATTTTATGAAAGTTTTTTTAATTGTTTATAACCTTTAGAATTTAATAAAATTTTCTATTTATTTTTAAGTTTTCCTAATTTACAAAAAATTATATATTTTGAACATATAATTTTAAATTTTTATTTAAATTATTGAATTTTTTTATCTTTTTCTAAATTATTTTTACATTTTCCTTATTTTTCTCTATTGCTGTATTTTTAAAAAAAATATAAACATTTCCAAATTTTTATATTTTTCACAAATTTTAAAAATTTCCCAAACTCTTCATACTTTTATATGTTTTGAATATTTTTTTTTTAGTTTTCCTATATTTTATTATTCTCCCAATCGACCAGTGTAGTAACGCCTTTCTTTTTGGGTTTTAATTTCTAATGTTTTTGCAATTTTTGTAAAATTTTTGGGATCTTTCTAATTGAATAAAAATTTAAGATTTTTAATTGTTATTGAAAATGCCACATTAGCTCTACACATGCTTGGCACTTGCGTCAGATGCCACATCGACAGCAAAGTCCATGGAAGAACTAAAAAAAGAGAAATTGATGGGGAAGCTAATTGATAAAAAAAAAGAAATTAAGATGGGTTATAATTAAAAATGCAGTTAGTGAGAGACCAAATTGAAAAAAATAAATAGAGAGGGACCTAATTGATAGTATAATTATGCCATTGGTGTTTTTTTAACAGAGGGACCGAATTGAATCCATCAGAAACACAATTAAAGTCATGGGGAATCCAATTGAAACCATGAGGGATCTAATTGAAGCCATGATGGACCCAATTGAAGCCATGATGGACCAAATTGAAACACTAAAATGGTATAATTTTTGCAAAAAACTCAGTTAAGGATCCAACTGATGTAAAATACTAAATCCATCTCTCGATGATGAAATTGTTAATTTATTCAAAGCCACTAGGTCTTCAAATGTTGATTTGAGTAGCTGGCTGGTCCGGGCTGCTAGGGAGGAGTGTTATAAAACAATCGCATATTGATACAATTGTCTTATTCCAAACAATCTTTTAATTTATAGATAAATAGCGAGGGATATTAATTTACCGAATCTTATGTGCTTAATTTAAGGGTAAGACTTAAAAATCTCTTAGACATTGAATTAAAATATTGCGGGTCGTAGTATCACTAAATAGGAGACCAATGACCCAACAAGAAAATTACATTTTTACATACTTGATAGTAGAGGGTACCTGAACTCGCAATCAATTATAAGAAGACACTAATAAAGTCAATGAATAGCTACACTCTTTATTAGTGTCTTCTTATGATTGCCATTAAGCGATTCATTAAGTGATAGTGGGTGCAATTAATTCTTAAATCTGGATCACATTGTAATACTCAAAAAATTGATAGCCAATTGCAATTGCCACCTCGCATATCCGATATATTAGAGACCTAATTAAGTATGGTACTAATATTTGGATAAGTTAAAAAATAAATCAAACACGTCAACTGATGTAAGAAATATATTCATTAGATATTTATACACAAAAGAGATACCCAAGGATATATAATTTCTATCGAAGGATATTACCTAGGAATAAAATTAGGTAACTATCTATTGCAATCAAAATGGATGGTCTAAATCGATTCTAACCAACCAATCAGATGAAAGTACGAGGATTGACATACCCTTCCTCTCCTCTATAAATAGAGGGTTTCTTTTCATGGTCAAGGACGGAGAAAAAGAGGTTTGAGGACCTGGAAATACTCTGCCTACATCGAGTTCCTCTGAATTCTTTTGAAACTCTGCCGAACTGAAAACCCGGAACACTTCATTTGGACTCATCAGAACAAGCCTTTATTCCAGTGTTTCCACCTCAATCGGGGATCAAGTTGCTCAAAGCCCTCGCTCGAGTTACAAGTCGAATCTAGCAAATTAAGCCCATAGGCCCCGTTGATTTTGCAACCGACCCTCTACCAAGAACAAGCTGTTTCAAGCCCCTTGGTCGAGAACAGGCTCTTCCCCTCATCAGATCAAGCCCAAAGGCCCCGGTGACTCTGCAAGCCTCCTTGATCGAGATTACCCTGCCCAAACTCTTGATCAAGGCTCCAATACCTAAGAGAGAATTGGAGGATATTTTCTGTACTTTCCTTTGCGGATTTTTCTTTGGAGATATTGTACCCATTAAATTAATACACGATATATTTGTCACATTCATTTCTTGTCTTAATTCTTAGGCACGAAATTTGTTCGTGCTGCTAGGATGACCGCTAGTGTGAGCTTTTCTATGGGCATGTAGCGCTATTCCGCTGGGATCATAACATTGCTCACGTAATAAATCAGGCGTTGTATGCTCTCTCTTTCTATGACAAGAACGGAGTTTATCGCAATCTCACTTACCCCTAAGTAAAGCCTCAGGGTTTCCCCCATTAGCGGGGTCGCCAGACAAGGCGAGGAACTTAGATATGCCTTGAGTCATGAGAATGCCTCCTCATAGTTCGGCATCCATGCAAAATTTTTACTTGCTTTGATTCGTTCAAAGATGGGGAAGCATTTGTCTCCTACTTTTGAGAGGAAACACAAGGTGCCACCAGGTGGCCCATGAGGCGTTGGACTTCCTTGATCGTTGCTGGGGACTTCATGTCTTCAATAGCCTTAACTTTGTTCACTTCAATTTCCCGGTGTGACAGCATGAAGCCTAGGAATTTTCTAGACCTTATACCAAAGGCACATTTCTCAAGGTTGAGTCAAAGGTTGTGATGCCTCATTACATCAAATGCCACTTGCCAGTCATCCACATGGATCGCTGCCCTTTCAGACTTGACAATCATGTCATCCACGTAGGCTTCCATGATGTATCCCAACTAGGTCGCAAATAGCCCGTTGACCAAGCGTTGATATGTAGCCCCCACATTTTTGTGCCCAAAGGGCATGACACAGTAACAGTATATGCCCTCACCCACATAGAATGACGTCTTCTGTCTGTCATTAGGATTCATGGCAATTTGGTTGTACCCCGAGTATGCATCCATGAAGCTGAGGAGCTCATGGCCGGTGGTGGCATCCACCAACTAGTCTATCTGAGGGAGTGGGTAGGCGTCCTTTGGACACACCTTATTGACGTCGGTGTAATCCACGCACATCCTCTATCTACCATTGGGCTTCCGCACCAAGGCAACGTTCGCCACCCAAGTTTGGAAACGGACCTCTTTGATGTAGTCTGTAGCCAGGAGCCGCGCCCCCTCCTCACAAGGCATCTTGCCATTTTGCACCCATGGGTCGCCGCCTTTGTATAACGGGCCGTGCGGCCAGGTTAATTGCGAGGCGATGGATAATGATCGTCGGATCGATGCCTGGCATATTTGCAGGCGCCCATGCAAACACATCAGAAAATTCACGTAATAACGCGATTAGATTTTCCTTATAGCTGGGGCTCATATTCACGCCGATTTTGACTTTTTGTGTTGGTCTGAGGGGGATCTCCTCCAACTCTCCCACTGGCATAGAACGCTCGGCTTCTTCAAGAGAATCTGCTTCTATCTGGAGGGATGGGCGGACACGCGCTTCCTTCAAAGTCGCCATATGGCACCGTTTGGCTACTTGATGACTATCGTAGACCGTTCTGGTTCCTCAAGAAGTGGGGAACTTGAGCATTTAGTGATAGGTGGAGTTATTGCCTAAAGGGCATTCAACGCTGGTCATCCCATGATGGCATTATAGGCTGAGGGGCTGTCCATCACAGAAAGGTGGCCATACAATGCGAAGTTTTGTCCCCAGCCCCCAACTTAAGGGGAGAGTGATCGATCCCCATGGGTAGACCGTTCCACCGTTAAATCCAACCAGGGGCGTCTCAGCTGGAGTGAGCGCTGCAACCATGAAGCCCATCTTCCTGAAGGCGTAATAATATAACACGTCGACTAAACTCCCATTGTCAACAAGGATCCGCTGCACCTCGAATCCTCCGACATCAGCGGTGATTACCAATGCTTCATCCATTGCATAGGTGGACATGGACTCATCGTCTCTCTCCGTGAATGCAATTGAGTAATTGAGGTCTCGCCCCAGGCATTGCATCTCACAGGCCGGACGCTTACTTTTAGAGGTGTGTCCACCAGTTATAACATGTATTGTCCCTCTGTGTTCTCGCGGTGGCTGGTCCCGGGCTGTCAGTCGCCCACTCTCCCATGGCTTCGAGGGTTGGTTCTACGTGTCGATATCTCGATGTTAGGTATTCTTGGCATGTGGGCGCCTCACATACTCTTGCAGATGTCCTCCTTGAACAAGCCCAATCTCAAACTTCAATTGTCTACAATCCTCCGTGTCGTGGCCTGTTGCCCTATGGTAGTGGCGTTTCCTTGGTCTTGAGGGGTGTCCTGATCAAGCATCACCTTTCTCCTGCGATTAGGACCACAACTCTCAGGGCTAACAGCTAGGTGAACTTCTCCCACTTGTTGTCTCGGGCCCCTAGCTTGTCGTCTAGCTGGTGGCAACCTTCTTACGCTTTACGTCCTTTCACCACAAGTCAGTTTCTTCAATGGCCATGAAACGCTGAGTATGCACCACTAGATCAGCAAAGTCGCTTGGTGGGTCGATGATTAAATTCTTGACAAATTCATCATCTTTCAAGCCCAGTTGGAATGCTGCCATCTTCTCCCTCGGTGTTAAGTCATCCACCTCAGCCGCCACCTTAACAAAACGTTCATACCAATGGCGGGGGGACTCTTGGTCCCGCTGCTGCATGCCAAAGAGCTCCATTTGGGTACGTTTAATCCGAAGGAAGCCCACAAAATGCTCTAAGAACTTCTCCTTTAGCGACGCAAAGTCGATGATGGATCCTGGCTCCAGAGAGTAAAACCAGTCCGTGGCGAGGCCTTTGAGCATCCTGGGGAAGAGGAGGCATTGGATTTCATTGGTGGCTCCTCTCCCTAATAGGGAGTTGATGTGGGTGCGCAGGTAGTCATGGGGGCTGACTTTGCCATCATAAGCGGCTATCTGAGGGACTTTGAACTTTCGGTGCAAGGTGACCGCCTAGATCTCGGCAGAGAAAGAGCTAGTGACATCTTCCTCCACTGCGGGAAGGCCGTACTGACAGTAGTTGTTTGCTTCCAAAGCCTTAGCGACGCACTCCTCCACCAACTTCTGCACTTCTCTGCTAGTCATATTGTTTCTAGCCTGGGAGACGTCGTCCTCCGTGGGGGCTGGTGCTTGGCGCGAGCTCATAGCTGCCATTGGGGGAGGGAGGGGGTGTGGGGGGAACCCGGGCTGTGCCCACAGCATCTCCAGCACCTTCTTGCTGCTCATTCAAATACCTCGATATGGTAGCTTCCACAAGGGTGGTGACGCGGCACTCTATGAGTTGTTCCACAGCTTGGCATGCGGTCGCAGGGAGGGTTTCGAGGAGTGTGTCATGCTCAAGCTCAACACGAGGAGGGTCGATTGGCAAGTCACCTGCTGGGTCCGGCACGGGTCGAGGGTTATGAGGTAATGCGCGTGGTACAAGGGTTTGATTACGAGCAGAGCTAGCTACCCCCCAGTTGCTGCGGGTTCGAACCATGGCTTCTTGTTCGTTTCCCACAGACGACGCCAAATGTTAGAGTCGAAATATAGTAAAGACATTGAACGAGTGAAGTAAAGGGTGATTTTTCTGTGTCCTTTTTTGTGATTACATGGAATTCTTATATACAAACAAGAGTTGGCATAAATTAATCACAAATCAGGCATAAATTAATCATAAATCAAGCAAAAATCATAGGATATGTAATCTCAAGGGTATGGGTAGCCTTAGAGGTATGGGCTAATTGCCCCGGTATGGGCAAGCTGTTGGGTATGGGCGTTGCAGCGTACAATGGGCTTCTCTTTTGGGTCTCAGTAGGCTAGCCTTTCGTAGGGGTGTGGGCTCATGGCCCATACCCATCAATAGCGATGGCTCCGGATCCTTAGAGGCAATCCATAGGAAATAGAGGACACCAGTGAATGACTCGAGAACAAAATGGATAGCTCAGATTCTTGTGACAGAAGAAACTTCGACTCATGATGGTGATGAAGCTCGTCAGGGGCTTGGGAGTGGGCAAAGGAAGTTGCAGCGGGGAAGCTCCATATGGGAGATCTCAGTGGAAGTAAGGAACCGGTGCTTGGCCAAAACCCCAGCGGCTGATCCAGCAGGGTTCGGTGAAGAATTTGTTGGGGGTGTGGGAAGCCTTCCCTTCTATTTCTGTTGAGGGTTTTTCCTATTCCTCCAAGGTTGTGGCGGTTGTCGGTTTTTTTCCTCTCGAAACCCTACACTTTGTCTATATAATATGAAGTATATTTTACTTATTTTTTTAATTTTTAATTTTTCACCAAAATTTACTCAAATAACATTTTATTGGAGAAAGAAATTCAAAAAAAAAACCCTTAACTATATCTCATATAATATTTCAAGTACATTTAGTTTCTACTAGCCCTTACAATATTTGGGGCATAAAAATCATTCTTGTCTAAGCTTATTCTCAACCCATTGACAATATGTTCTATTTTATCTTCAATCTTTAAGGAGTAAGATTCAAATTATACTAGTTTTGCTCATTTTGGACTTTCCAATAATTAGTTGCAATTTTTTTTAAAAAAACTAGTCGAGACAAATGAATTTGATGGATTCGACATATTAACTTGAAAAATCGCATCTTTTCTTTGGATCATAGGTCCAAAATATGTCAAATTGAAGTTAGTTTGATACTGTTGATGATGACTCTGAATTTGCTCTACAATCAATCTATGTTGGAACCTTAATTTTAATCTCACATATCACATTAGGTCCAGTATGGGCACATACTCGCTCAATCTGTCAAAGGTCTAAGCCCAAGTACTTTTTGGTTCAAAATGAGGCATCAAAACACCCGCTTTGAGGCTCTACAAAGCATTCCCATGAAAGGGGTTCGCTTTACAGAACGCTCCTACCCACTTCAAGGCTTTACAGAACGTTCCCACGAAACGTGTTCGCTTTACAGAACGCTCCCACCAGCTTTAGCGCTTTACAGAGCATTCCCATGAAAGGACAAAAAATAAAGATGCTTGTTGGCATGAAGAGGTAGACCTGCTTTAAGCGTGGAAATGAACTCAAATAGAAACGCGCTCCGGGAAAGAATAGGAGACCACTCTTGAAGCATTGATGGGAAAGCTGATAAATGCATTCCGAGCACGAGCTTGAGACACCTTTTGAGCTTTAAAATAGGTGTGCATGATTATATAAAGAATTCCTGCCATCGAGCTTAATTGTCTGAATCTCTAGCTTTGTTGTTGAGTTGTGGGTAGATTTCTTGCTTTTGCCACCATTCTTTTAGCAACTCAGAAATAGCTCATTCAAGCTTTGGTTTGATCTAGGATGGCATTTCACAATGTTTCTCTTTGCTTATCTGCAAAGCCAGGCAGCAAGTAATCTCATTATTAGTCCTATTTTAAATGGTCATAATCATGATGATTGAAGCAAAATCACATATGCGCTGCCTTCTTTTTTCGTGACCAGCTCTAATAGAGGTCGTTGTCTATTCTAGGAGAAAAGTCACAAATGCATTGCAATTTGTAGAAATAAATGGGAAGAGGGAGCTTCCAAATCCTCTATTTTGAAGGTCATGTAATTCAATCCCATCTGGACATGTATTTCGCATTGACTTCTCCTTAATCAGCTTCATGCCCCTGAGATTTATTTGAACCTCTCCTGACTTGAATTCCTTGTAGAATTTGACTTATCTCAACTAGGTTTTCTTTCCATGAGAAACTGGATCAAAGTTTCAATTTCAAGTTTTGTAAGTAAGATGAGCATGCCCTTTTCTTCATAACCTAACCTCCCAAAATGAGGGATTCTGTAATTGGAAGCTAGAATACCCAGGATCGCCACTTGACAAACCTTTGAAGGGGCAAGGATCAAAGGGGATGGACCAAGTTAAATTGCCCTAGAAAGGGGTTGGCTTAAGCATGCTTTGAGGTCTACACTTTCCAAGACAACTCTACATCCTATACAACCACCCATTGGTTTCAGGCATCGACAATGTCATTAATTTGATTAAAATATTCAAAAATGTTCATCCCTTGAATGATAACTCTTTAGATGTCCCTCAAAACTATTTCAAACAAGAATTTTGCCCAATTCCTCATCATCTATATTTGACAAACTTCAGGCCATCACAGAAGAGTTTCCAAAGAAGGGTGACCATTCCCTATGAGAGAATCACATCTATCGAATGGGCAAATCACTTATTTTCTATTTCACTCTCTTCTCTTATTTTTTTTTTCTTTTTATCAGGTGATGCTAAGTGCTCCGTCCTCATGACGATTGATGTAGCAAGAATCGTCCAGTGGTTTCCGTCTCAATTGGTCCGATGCACTAGGTGATGAGGCACCCTTTAGGTCTATCTCAAATCAACCAATGGTAACGCCATAAGTACATATCCAAATATGGATAGTGGTACTCAATGCCTTGGTGATTCTCTCTCTCTTTTTTTTTTTATCGCATGACACCAACATTTCAGTCTGATGGCGATCCATGAAGCAGGAACTGACCAGTGGCACCCATCCCAATTGGTCCAAGGCACTAGGTGATGAAGCGCCTCTCAGGTCTATCTCGAATCAACCAACAGTAACGCCACAAGTACATATCCAAAGATGGATATTGTCACTCAAAACCTTGGCAATGCTCACTTTTTTCTTTCTTTCTTTTATTTTTGGCTTGCATGTTCTTATTTTGTTTTTGTTATTTTTTACTTTGTAATCCTTTCAATTTTCACTCTTGCCCCATAGAGAATGGTCACAACCATCTGATTAGGAGGCTTCTAATCACTTAACTTTCGTCTATCTTTTACAAAGGACTTGTCATCGTACAAAATTCTTGCGCCAAGTTGCTCTTTAGAGCTTCTTCTGAGTCACCATGCAAGTGGTGAATCAATTTTTATTTTTTCCCTAAAACTTGAGGGCAGCTTGTCTTCTAGCCTTTTCCTTGAGGGTCATACGGGAGTGCATTGTTGCCCCAACAAGTGAGCTTTCTTTATTTTACATTGGAGGAGTATCTTTTATCCTTTTTTGGTTTAGTTTTTTTCTTCTTTTCTTTTTCTTTTTCTTCTCTGTTACACCTCACCGCTCTGTCGATCGTCATGGTGATGATCTCGGGCCTGCTTGGACATGTATTTCTTGCTTTTTTTGCTCCTACAAAAACTCAGTGGAGTATCATGGCCATATTTATTAGCTGACTCGGATTTCGCTAATGGGAATAATTAGAAAATAAAGAAAAGTTGAAACTAGGTGATGGGGAAAACATGCTCTTGTCATGATGCTTAGAGTCAAAGTGGGTACTCTAAGAAGAATTGGGATATGGAATCCCTCTCTTGCCATTGCAAATAATTGAAGCATTGCAACCTAATGGGAAGTGACTCCATCCTCAAAGGCTTTGTGTGCAATTGCCGCATCAAAAACCCCTTCATCCTGTTCAATCCTTATCAATGGTCGACAAGCTTGTCACAAGGCTTGGCAACTGGTTTGAATTCACATTTAGAGACAATACTTCATTGAATGTCAATTGTCCAATGTCAACCAAATCTTGCACCTCATGTTTAGATCTAGAGCAATGCTCGATGGAATGACCTACCTCCTCCATGTGGAACTCGCATCTTGCATTTGGATCAGGCTTGAAAGGGCAATAGTTAAGCTTGCACAGTTCTGGGGCCACCAAACCCTTCTTTTTAAGAATACGATAAATTTCCACATAGGACAAAGGCAATGGGTCAAACTTCCTTGATCTCGACTTCCTGTGATCTTTAGATCGACTCACGAGTGTCTACGATTGGTGTTTTGAGACAATAGAACTTACCTTATAGGGTGGCCTAGGGAGTCGAGGCATTTGAGAGGTGAATGATGCAGCCGCATGGGGTCGAGGTTTATTGCGCCGGGACTGAGCATGAGATCCTTAGTATGTCCAATGTTATTGGCCAAATAGATGGTATTCATTGAAGTGTCTTCTATCTAAGGAGGTGTACTCTCTTCTATGGTTCTGGCGGCCTCCCCTTCTAGGGATCTTGCACTTTTCCTTGCTAGATTCCGTGCTCAGCCCTTTCTTCGACAAGAATGAGGTCCGAGAATGTAGTTGATGTCATGCTCAACAAATGCGAGTACCATGCACTTTTCAAAGTATTGATGAAAGCTTAAATCATTTCTTGATCAGTGAGCGATGGGGGCACTTGAGCTGCCTATTCATGCCATTTTTGTGCACATTGTCGAAAAGACTCATGGTCACCCTTCTCCATTCTCTAAAGTCAAGCCTAGTAGGAGCTGCATTAATATTGAATTAGTATTGTCTGAAAAATGAATTTGCACGATCCTCCCATGTGGGAACGTCTTCGGACTTCAACTGAGCAAACTAGAGTAGCGCCAAACCCAACAAACTCTCCTGAAATGTTTGGATCATGAACTCTTGATAGTCTTTATATTTCACCATCTTCAAATAATATGGCTTTAGATGAGTAGTACGTGGGGCAACTCATCGCATCATATTTTTGAAATTCAGCCAGTCTAAACTTCTTGGGAATGGACATTTTTTGGGAATAGACACACGTCTGAATATCCCATGGAGCCAAAAGTGTCCAATCCTTGACGAGCTTTCATCTTCTCCTACATCTTGGAGAGTTGTTTGTCTCGCTCTACATTCTTGTTAGTGAAAGTCGATAAGGATGTCTTCAACGTGGTCTCCAGTGGGGTGACTTGAGCTATGGGAGTGGCCATGTTGGAGTCATTATGAGTCTTTTGGATGAGCTCAATAGGATGGTGTTGTGTACTATTTGGGATAACACTGTGCCCGGTTGAAACTAGCGGCACTTCTGATAAAGGTAGTGAGCAGGTGACTTTGGTTGCCAAGGCTTAGAGCATTGTCGTTAGTTGTACCATTTGGGTCATCATGTTCATTATGGTGTGCTCTAGTTGAGCAATTCTCTGCTCTGAATCATTAACCTGATGTGATTGACCTTGCTGTTGATGCTCCATTCTAGATAGTGATTGCTTGCAAATAGGACTTCACTTTACTAGATGGCACCTACCTAGAAAAAAAAAGGAATAAATGAGTAATTGAAAAACATAAACCATGATGCATGAGAAAAACCTCTAGCAAGTTGCCATTCATGTCAATATCTAGATTCTTGATTATGCTTCGCCAAAAGAAGATGAGATGTGCTCATTTGTTGGGATAGCTAACCAAGATCCTTCTTGACCAACCTTAAATCATTTGACTTGTGCTCCGAATTCATTTAGTATTCCCAAGGTTTTTTCCTTGAAATATTGTAGAAACTTATGGCCAAGTATTTTGAAAAATTCACTTTTGAAACTCCTTGAGGAACCATCCAATTGAGTCACTTGCCTCGTGTCGCTTCATGGTCTCCCCATAGGCCTACTTGAATTTCTTGAAACTCAACACTTTTCTTTCTTGATGTGTTTAATTATACCTTGCCTCAATTTTCTAAACTGGTTATCAATAGGCGCCTTTTATATGGCCAAGAGGCTTGGGCCAACTATTTGTCAACCTTTACATGTGTTCGATCTCAGCTACCATGAAACTGGTAGACAATCCCTTAGAATTTCTATTCTCCTTATGTTCGTCGTACTCTAGGTTGATCTCCTACATTCAAAGTACCTTATCTATATTTGTCTACTGAACAACAAGGGGTATCATTGAAACCCCCTCGGTATGTAAATAGGCACATATCTATATCAAGGATTCACTTGAAATTGTCTAATTGTCTTGTTGCTCCCAAGAGGAGTAAGCTTGCTAGCTGATGACATGTATTCAAACTTCAATTGCCTATAAGTACTAGCCATTGTGGCATCCAATGAGTCAACCATCAGGAGTCCTCAGGTCCTGAAGTCAAATAATGTTTCACTTGTGGTATTATCCTCATTTGATGTCATTTAAAAACCCATAAATCATACAAATTTTAGTCAACGGTTATGTGCAAAATATGACCAATGAATTCAACATAAGTTCGAGAAACAACTTTTGTTTAAGCGAGAAACTTCCTTATCGACGCCAATTTAAAGGAATTTGAAATTGATTGAGCTTCTCCGCATTAACGGACAACTCACCATTCATTTTTTATTTTCCATTTCCTAAAAGATGTGAGAATTAGACACATTTTGTGCGAAGTTTGTCTTAACAATTCCTTGAATCTAATTAGGGCCTCTTATAACTCGACACTCAAAAGTATCATCCTAGTTCACTTGGTCCCAATGGCAATATTCTTCTTATCCCAGAGCTAACTAAAGCTTGGATCAAGCTCCACTCGACTTGAATTGATCCAACGAGTGATAGTTCAATTCATCTCCGAATGCAACCTCATATTGTTAAGACAAGATGCTATTTATTTCGTTGATGTCAATCGCACACATGATGACCAATGCGATGACATGCAAATCTAGCCTTCATCCCATTTTAAATGAAGGTGTAAATGGCAACTCTATGAGGTGTTATTTTGAAAAACATGATGCGTGCGCAAAAAAATTGAAATCAATCCACTAATTAAGCACAATTACATGTACAATGGAATATAATACAAAAGAAAGGGCTATATAACCTAGAACTAGTACTAGGAGTGCATACCAAAATACAGGATGAAGGCCCTTCTCCTTATACATAAGCTAAGTTATGGGCTTTATTGATTGCAAAATACATTAAAATCACAATACAAAAGAAAAGCCCGCCTGCCTTGGAATGAGCTAACTTATGGGCCCTGGAAAAATTACAATCGAACAAAGATGCTATGGGGTTGAGTGATGAAGGCCCTTCTCCTTAGACGTAAGCTAAGTTATGGGCTTTATTAATTGCAAAACACATTAAAATTACAATACAAAAGAAATGCCCACCTGCCCTGGAATGAGCTAACCTATTGGCCTTGGAAAAATTACAATTGAACAAGGATGCTCCGAGGTTGAGTGCTATGCATGAGGTTTGGATCTAAGGGTAGGTTGTAAAGGTCCCTGATCCGTAGTGTCCTCTACCCCTCTTTCAAGGTACATCGGGCTTCGGAATCAAGCGAAGGTGTTTCAGAGCCGTTTTCGATGAGAGTTCCCACAACAGGCATACTCCTACTAGCCCCCTCCTAGGGAAATCTTGCGATCCGGGTTCGATGAAGATAGGGTATGTAATGCTAAAATAAAATGTACAAGTGAGTAAATAAACAAACAAATAGGAATTCTAGGCCCAGACCCTCTTCAATTCCCCAGCGGAGTCGTCAAGCTATCGAACATGGAAATTGTTTCGAGATGAAGAGGCCCCAGGGGCTATAGGCACGCATGGGGCCTAACTTGGGACTTTGATCGTGTTCGGATTTTTGGATCCTCACTAATCATTGAAGGACTAGTCCTAAGGTCGATCATGAACCTATCATTCACCTAAGGGAGCATGATACTAATCACCTAGATTCTTATTTATTGGCCTTGAATGAAATTTTGGATTTGAGGGTCATGTTATGCTTGAGAGGCTTGCAAGCCAACCGACATGCCCGAGATTAATACCCATCCCTTAGCATGGGTTGTTTGTTTGCTTGCATATTTTAAATTATCCAATTACTACCCTAACCGAAGCTCAAATCGTAGGTCCAAGGATGAAAAAACTATAATCAAGATATGTGCCCTAGCATAATGCTATGCTTTCTAATCTAAGTGCAGGAAGTAAAGGGTTCCACCATGATTTGGGATTACATGTAGTCATCATCTCTCTCTCTCACGCCACCCCCATAATAGCATAACAAGGAAATAGTCCTTCAGCTAGTAACTTAAAAAAATGACAAGTCACCCCTCATCTCTTCAATTACATGTATATCCAACCCGGTACTTTCAAAAATGTTTGATTAATTTAAACGTGAATTGTCCATCAAAAATGAACTGAAGTGATTTCCATATGGACTTCTGTAATATGCGGATCATGAAAGAAAATAATTGAATATGCATACGTGCATGCTTGCTCAATGAATACTCGAAGGGCACAATGAATTAATCATGGGAACAATGCATCAATGGTTCAACAATTATGGACAATCTAAGCAAATGTGAATTAAGGTTGATACTATCAAAGCCATCAAGCGAAAACCAACGAAATGAAGAGCTTGGTTTCACGGCCATGATAACATCAACTATAATCCTGATAGAATGAATGATGGGGAACCATAACACCATTTAGTGTCACAAGGGTGGTCGCAAATCAAAAGGTTTTATCTCTACTACTACAAAAGAAATGACTTCAAGCATGAGTCAAGAATTGACCAGTCACAGCATTCGGGATATCAAGCAATAGCATGGGGCTAGATGTTATCGAAGCTTTAGATCGAACAGCCACAGGATAGGGCAGTAGTTAAGATGGCTTCAGTTAACCATGAATTTGATCGTAACATATGACTGGTCGCTGTGATCAGAATGGGGTTGAAAGTTATTGAAGCTGCAAGCCGAACAACCATAGGACAAGGCAGCGGCTAAAACAACTTCAGATGACCAAGAATTAGATCATAATACCCGACTGATCACTGCAATCAGAACGGGGCTGAATGTTATTGAAGCTATAAGCCAAATAGCCAGGGGACAGGGCAGGGGGTAAAATAGCTGCAGTCAACCACGAATTAGATCATAACATCTAAGCAGCCTTTAACAACCGGACAGCTATAAAATAGAGTGCACGAGCTTTGTATTAACGACCAACAAGCTTGGATCGTCCATCAGTCAGACTATAACTCGCACTGAATGCTCAAATGCATGCCAAATTGCCTCAGAGGTCTCAACATCGTTCTGTTCAATCCTCATTCAACTAAACTATCATTTAAGCATTGGAATATGAACCAAAATCAGCTTGCGTATTTCTCCCTGTTTATTCGAAATGTGGCAAAAATATTGAATACCAATCTTGACAAGACAAAGTAACTAGAGTAATGGAAACAAACCAACATTGTCGCGTACTCGAATCAAACATATGATGTAGTCAACGAGGAATGAGAAAACGTCTTACCTACTTACAAAAAGCTAGCAGAAGATAATGACTCGAATCGAGAGAGCTCGACTTGGAGATGATGATCGGTGCTGTATAGCAAAGAGTTTGGTTTTTGAACAGCTCCATCGTCCGACGCTATGGTCCAGGAGGTCGAGTATGAGGCAATCGTGGGTTAAGGCAGTTGGGGCTTGGATGGGCTAATCGCGTCGACGTTGGAGGAAGCTCACTGGTGGAGGACGGAGGTGAGTTGGCTACCGCGAACGGGATGTG
Organism: Lagerstroemia speciosa; assembly: GCA_037672795.1. Lineage (NCBI taxonomy): Eukaryota > Viridiplantae > Streptophyta > Magnoliopsida > Myrtales > Lythraceae > Lagerstroemia > Lagerstroemia speciosa. The sequence continues at coordinate 11,729,437 of CM075299.1, read as the reverse complement.
AGCTCCGGAAGAAAACCACGTCAGAGCTCCCTTCTCTCTATTATTTGAGAAAGTCTTCAGTAAATGGTTATATCACGTAGACAATGCTAATGTGATATATCTGTCCAATCAAAACTTGACATGTAATCAATAATTATACATTTATAATTATTAAATTCTACAAAATCTAAAAAAATACAAAAACTCTAAATAAATGTGAACCCTAAATGGAAAAAATATATAAATGGTAAAAAATATTAAAAAATCTAAGAAATGGTGAACTCTAATTAAAAAATATATAAATAATGAATTCTAATTTGACTGATATACCACGTCAGTATTACGTACGTGGGGACGTGGCGTGATCACTCCATTGAAGAATTTCTCCTATTCTCCCCCTCTCATTTCTTGCTGAGAACCCTCTTTCCTTTTTTCTTTCATTGCGGTTGTTGAATGGTCCTCTGTTTAGTGAATCCCTAAATTTGATTATATATCATATGATATTTATTTTATTATTTATTATTTTACTTTTTCTTATCAAATTTTACTTAGTTAACATTTACTTGAAGAAATTCAAGAACGGTCCCTCAGATATGCCCCATATAATATTTCAATCGCTTTTGATTTCTACCAGTTCTTACAACTCCTCGGAGCATAAAAATCATTCTTTTCTTAGTTTATTCACAGCCCCTTGATGCTATGTTCTATTTTTTCTTTAATCTTTCATGAGTTAAGATCCAAATGACATTAATGCTGCTTAATTTGGACCTCTGAATAATTTGATACATTTTTCCAAATAAAACTGGTCAAGATGCATGACTATGATAGATTCAGCCAGTCTTATTTAAAAATCATATCTTCTTCTCTGGATCAAATCTGAGGGTCCAAAATATCTCAAATTAAAGCTAGTTTGATGTTATTCATACTGACTCTGAATTTGCCCTATGATCAATCTAATTGGATCCTTAATTGTAGCATCAAATATCACATCAGGCCTGATAGGGGCATGTGCTCGCTTAATTTTTTTTCAAGGTCAAAACCCAGGTATTTTCTTGGCCAAAATGAGGTGTCAACACAACTGATGGCAATTGTGGCTTAGAGGGCAAGAGATGGGCGACACGCTCAGACATCTCTATAGCAGTTTTTTCCTTGATGTGAATGGTACGATTTTTGAAAATTTAATGAATAATAAATAATATAAAGGTAATTTTATCACTTCACTATGTCAATTATCATATCAAATTTAACATGCCAGCAAGAAACTGTCATGTGTGCGTATAAATGGCATTAAGTGACACATTGCTGAAGTTATAATGATGGTTGATAGTTTGAACTCTATTATGTGATAGAATAGATATTATAGGATTCAATTAGTCTATTCTAAATATATAGGACTCAATTGTCAAAAAGGTAAATATATAAAATTTACTGCGTTTTTTTTTAGTGTAAATATCCGGCCGTAGAAAGGGAATTCGGTCAAATTTGGTTCACCAAATACTCTGACATAGAAAATTGGAGAGACGTTTCGTTCCCTTTGTTGAAAATTTCTACATATGTGGCTGCGCATCATAAAGAAAGAGGAAGACGTGTGTAAAGCTTTAGAATTCTTCCTTGAGAGATAAGGAAAAACCGTTTGAGAGTTTAGGGTTTTAGAAGAGCCATATATTTTAATTAAGCAATAGTGTCTAAGATCGCATGGCGGTTAATCAAGAAACTTGAAAACTTAGCAGGAAAAATAATTAATCTTGACTTTTTGAAACAAAATAATCGATGTGAAGAATATCAGCATACGTATTCAGAAGCATTCAAGTTTGTGAGGAAACTATGATAAATTCATAGTGCTTTCTGATTGGTAATGGTAGTGAATTAATGTCTAGTCTGATCCCTTTGTAATTGGTAATCATCGGCTCAGAGCTAGTCCCAATTCAGGTGTTCAAATTGACTATAATCTGAAAGTAAGAGACCTGATGATTCTAAGAAAAAGATTGTGGAAAACAAAGAAAATAAATGAACTATTTGATCGTAATACAGTTGAAAACATACTTGAAATCTATGTTCCATTAATAATTGTAATGCTGAGATAATCTGGGTATAAAGTGTATCACGCAAACATTCAGTAATTATGTAATAGAATAAATTAAATAATAGATTTGTAGAGGAAAGGAAAATTTTTGGAGAAACATATGGAATTTATGAACATATGAGGTGTTTAAACTCCATCTATGGAGGATGACAAATAATGCCCTGCACTAGTCCAGTGATAGTGAGACAAAATTCCCTGTTTGCTCCTCAGGACCAAATGATTTCTCTCGATTGTTTGGTAAATACATTTTCTCATGTGTTGTTTGGAGAGAGTCCTTTTGAAAAGTGGTTTCCTTACAAAATTCAAACCAGAGAATTATTACTACTGAATTAATTAATTTTATATGCAAACAAAGAGATTTTTCAAGGGGGGAAAAAACTAAAAAAACAAGGTTTTTATGTTTGGAGTTGTATTATGACATTGCTTGCAAAGGGAGAGGATTACAGTCTTTTTTGAAAATATTAGTATTAACTTGTGGTTGTTTTTAGATAAAGTGAAGCAAATGTTTGATGAACACAAAGATTATCTATAGGATAACCAATAAAATTGTGCATTGAATCTAACGGTGTCCACACTAGGCAGGGCTTGAACAGATCAGCAAGGATTACATGGCCAAATCCGGTTTACTGGGAGTACAGATGATTCATCTGCTGTCAACATATTAACAAACGCGTCATGGATTAGTATGGAGGGTTGCCATGGTGGAGGGGCTACCTAGGAGGATAATACTTTTACCATGGACCTCAGGGAGACAACAATATCAGTTGTTTAGGTATAGGCAAAAGCACCATTATTGGTATTATCCATTGCCGGTTCATGAGGATGGCACAACGTGATTTTCCACAACAACACACGTGTGCTTTTTCAAAGTGTTAATAATCATTCTCGTCATTGCAAATTTTTGATAAGACTAGATGGATTAGCATGAGAAGTCATAGCCTAATCAACAATGTAGCAGGGTGGGAAAAGGGTAAGGAGGAAGCATTTGCATATTTCTGAGGATTATGAAGAGAATTAGGCTCTTATATTGTGGAAGATCATTGATATAATTACTGATTAAAAGAAGAAAATAAAGTCATTTTCGAATCTCATAATATAAAAGCGAATATAAATACTAAAATAAATATATAGAACAAGCCATGCAGTGCACTTCGAATGTCTGGCATATATGTATTGAAGCCAATAGAGTAATATGGGATTGGGCAAAAGTGATATCGTAGTATTTCCAATGCTCTAGAGTTGGGCCAGGCTACGGATGTCCATAGGGTAAGCATCTGATGCAGATTGGGCACTATACGATCTTTGACCGACAATAGAATTCGCGGCCTCTGTCGGATGGAATGCGTCCCAGAAAAGGTACCCCTTCCGGTTCGGGCAGGGAGCTTGTAAGGGCAAACATGTAATCTGGCCATTGTTTCTTCCTACACCGCAGCATCCAGCATTTGTGACACTGAATCCTGAAATTAGCATATAATATATTAAGGTAGATACAATATAGAAACCTATATTTTTGTTTGACGAACTCCCATACAGATGCAAATCATCATGATCATATATATATCTATTGGTTTGATCTTATAATAATACAATGAGAAATTATCAATAAAAATTATGACAACTTGTTAAGAAAAATAGCTTTTCTACTAATACCCTTACCGGATAAATCAATAAATTAAGTCCAAGGACACAACAATTCTATTAAAAAAATGTAAAAATAAAGTTAACAAGAACGAATAGAACCAACAATTTATATAATATTTTTTTAAAGTTTTTGTCAAATTAAGAGGGACAACCGTGCTTGCTGCTCCTCTTAAATCCATCCATATGCACTGATAAATTTTCAACATCATCTTTTTTTCTCAAGTTACAAGGTGTGAAATTTTGACAAAGGAAAGGGACGTAACCGGACCTATTTTACGAGAATGATTGGACCTTCTTTCATACAAAATGCAATGGTTTTTTGAGTTATGGCTGTGTTTAGTATGAAATTTATAGAAAGAGCATGCGTGGAATGAATATATGCAATTATTATACTTCAGAAAAATGGGTAATATGATGCACATTTTCAAAAATTTTTAATATCCATCTCCCTTTCTTCTGCTAATAATGTGATCTGATTTACTTACCATAGGATGCTGATCTGCTGATCAAATCCTGGAAAATACCGTAAGCATTGATATAGATGAATCTGGCATCGTTGAGGTCGTTGTTGAGTTCATCAACGAGGGACTTGAGTTTGGTGTTGAACATTTGGCAGGCGGAGTTGATGTTTGCAACACAAGTCCGACCGTCAGTGCTTCTCTGGGCCAGTTCACTGGGGCTGCACCCAATTTGGCCTACACCAATAAGCGCCACTTTCCTTGCTCCATAGTTGTATAACGTCTGCAATACAAGTCCCACGATCAAGCTTTTAAAAGGGAAGGACTTTTTATGAGGTAGTACAAAGTATACAAAAGGGGCTTGATATAATAGTATCGTCCTCGATTTGAATTTAAAGGGCTCCAAATTCAACTCTTGCCGGTAAAACTACTATACCCCTTCCCATTTTCCTCCGGTAGTCTTCTAAATCTACTAGTCTCTTTTAGTAGTACCTAAATTTCACTTCTCTATTAGTCTCAAAGTTTGGCTTGGTAGTTAGATGAAGTGTTAATATTTTTCCAATTCTAAATTTACCCGGCAGTGTATGTTTGGTGTGTAAAGGATTATAGGGATTAGTCAAACGAAACTCGACTGTTTATTATACTTAAAAAAAAACTAAAAAAGACGACTAGACTTATGCAAAATAAGTGCCTAAGATGCAAAGCGTTCCACAACTAAGTGCCTAAGATGCAAGCGTTCCACAAAGACTCCATAAGATTATATGTGCATACATGATGTTTAGTGATAAAAATAATAGGACTGGTTTTAAAAATTCATAATATCCCTCAACTTCATCTATAGTTTATGATTTAACATAAGTAAATTTCACCTATTAAGGAAAATACGCTTATCAATAATTTCTCTTAAAATGAAACTCTTATTACAATTTTACAAACATGCTAGCTAGCTCCACCCTATATCTCCATGTTGTTCACATGAATTGTATGTGAAATATCTACCTGATCCATAAGAGATTGGACCCATGTTCATCCAAAAAGGACAAGCCGATAGAATGGCGGTACACATTCTCTTATAAACCAGATTGCGTGGGGGGACAATTGACCACGAGCTTGATATTTTTTCTTCCGGTCTTGGGATTAATGGGCCAAGTTCCACACTCGTGCCTAGTCTGGTGTAAGCCCACACAGTTGGCTCTAATGTCATATGAAATATCCACATGAACCATAAGAGGTTGAGCCCATATCTATTCCAAAAGTGCAAGCTAATAGGATGTTGAGATGCATTCTTTTATAAACCAAGCTTTTTTCTTATCATTTATTTGTTGTCAGATCCATTTCTCAATATTATAATATACTAGAAAAAGATCCCGCGCTACATTGCGGTTCGATCTATATTTTTTAACATGTAATACTTGTGTTAAATAATTACAATGAAAAGATTGATCAATATGAAATATTCAAGTATAGTTTAAATAGAAAATCAATAATTGTAAATATAAATTGTACATACAATGATGCAAAACCAAAATATAGGTACATCTAGGAAATTTAAATAGGTAAGGCTTCAATTAACATACTTAAAACAAACTTCCAGATCAACGGATCAATGGGACAGAGATCTCATATTGAGAGTTTTTGTATTTTCAATTCATTCTCATTTAGTATTAGAGTACATATCAATACCCACGATAAAATATAACAATCATATAATTCTTATACTAACTTAGATTGTAGCAACCATATTCCAATAAATTGTAATCCTGGCATTGTTATATATAAATAATTGATGCACTTTTGTCGATAAAAAAAGGGTTTCCTAATGTTAATTAACCCGAGACCGACCCAAAAATTATATTAAAATTATGTTAAGTATAATATTTTATGTAATAATTCATCTTATTATTAGATTTTGACAATACAAATAATATATTTAATTTTTTAAATGTGAATCTTGATTCATATTATTTTTTTGATATTCCTAACACACAAAAATATTTATAATTAGTATTTCTTATTTATTGTAATGACATTTATTTTTATTATTTTCGTATTTAATTTATTATTATATTTAAAAATTGGTGTCTGAAAAACTCGGAAGAAAACCGAACATGATGTGGTTGGTTTTCACATCCCTAAACAGTTCTCGGGATAGGCTAGAAACTTCCATGAAAAAGTAAAAGATTGGGATTTTTTAGCCTTTGAGGTAGGTTAAAAAAAAGAAAAAAAGGACCAAAAAGGGAGGTGAACAGCTTGTAAGTGAAGACCCGTGGAAAATGTTTCCATTGTAACTCTCCTTTAAATAGAAATATAGATAATTTCTTTATTTCAACACCCAAAAATTTAAAAAAAAAAGGGGAATAAAGATAAAAACTTTGAGATAGGTAGCTGGCAGTTGAGCTCCCTATCCGTCGGTAGCCTCGGGACGATGTCTTCGATGCCCCCTCAAGGTGTCTATCAACCTCTCAAGGGACAACGGCGGGCGGGAAGCTCCCTAGTCTTATCCGCCTCCTGGGAGCGTGGAGCCTTGAAGGAGTGCTGTTAGCCACTCCTCGGGATATAGATAGCGGGATTCCTTCTATCCCGTGTGGAAGTCTTCTTTTAATCTTTTTGTTTTCGTACTTCTAACATTTTCATATTAAAGTAATATTTTATGGTCCAAATCAAATGTGTACCGAGTCAGCTGCTGCTTCAATAAAAGTAGGGCTGCTGAGTATCCATTCATTATACTAAATGAGAGTACTAAATCTCTTCTATTAATATGTGTCTCAACTCTCCTATTAACACGTGTTCCAACTATTTTTCCTATATATAAAAATATTTCTTTTTTCAGTGGGCCCTTTAAAAAAGTTGTATTTGGCGTAATAGTAATGTTGTAGCTGTCTCATCTGAGTGGTTCAGGTTCAAATCTTATCATGACATTTTTTTTCCTTTTATTTATTTTGTCTTGAGCAGTTCTAAAATAACATAAATATATTTAAGAGTTATTTGATTTGTAATACAAAGTTGAAATGGAATGGTGAATTTATTTGATTTGTAATACAGAGTAGAAATGGAATGGTGAATTTCTTTTAATTATAAGAATGGAACTAATAGATTTTATTTTATTTTGAATTTTATTTTGTGGGTATATCAAGAGAATAAGCTTTCTTTATTTAAAAGAATCGAATCCTCCATTTATTTGTTAACAAATATGTACAAAGGAATTGGTATTTCCAATTCCCTTTCCTATATTATTTCTACACAAAACAAATGATCTTTTAGTACAATTGATTAGACTCGAATACAATAGACTATTAATATCTTGTTTATGGAAAAAGAGATAAATATTATCTTTATGTCCTAATTTTAATGTTATTATTCATATATTGATAAATGAAAAATCACAAAATATTTACTTTAGAAGCATACTAATAATAACATATCTATTTTTAAATTATAAATAATTTTTTTTAAGAAAAGAGGTTTGATTGTGTGTTGAAAACAATCATATTTTTTAAAAATGTCCATACGTAAATCTAATTCATTTACTTCTTTATAAGAATATTGTTAAATTTATTGCATTAATCCTCTGCATAGGACGGTTTCTAACCTATTTTTATTTAAAACTGAATGTAACTTTTTGGCTGTTATACATTTGGCTTAGCCTCGTATAAATGGTAAAAAATTATAGTTCTTTCAGACTCTCTTGTGATAGTTGATGCAATCAAGAGTCCAGCTAATTTGCCCTGGGAGATCAAAATAATTGTAGAGAACATTATATCGCCGACTTCACTTTTTTGATAACCTTGAGTGTGTTTGATTAATAGATCAAAGAGTGTTGAGGCACGTAATTTGGGTCAAGCTAGAATTGATTTAGATTTTTCTATCAACACAAACTAATAGGGAACCTTTATGTTTGATGGAGCGCGAATTAGAGAAAGAACTTGGTGGAAAATTTTTATCAAGGTCATAAATTGCAGTAACTTTTGAGAAATTTAAACTATCAGATGACAGTCTATTCAATTGTTGTGAATTCAAGAGAACGTGGTAGACAATTAAGAAAGAATTCCTATGTAGTTGGCCCTAAAAGACTTGCCCAAAATCTTGTTTTTGAAGATGCAAAAGATAACAACTGTTGATTAGATCTAGTTATCTGCTTGCTGTTGATGATGAGCATTTCAACATTCACCTCTTCTATTAAAATTAAAATAATATTGTCTCCTAAAAATTAATTTTCCGTTTATAAATGAGGGATATTTTTTTGGTATATAGCATAGGCACATGGGTTTGCATGGAAATAAAGGACACTGCTCATTAATTTGGGCAGGACCTGAACCTATTGATCCCTCTAGTTGTAGCGGTTGTGGTGAAACCCCTTCTCTCCATACACATCCCCTTAATTAATCACTTGGTTTGAAATTCAACCACGCCGAGTTCATTTCACACAAGAATTGCCACTCCTGCATCTTTTCTGATATGCAACCGCTAAAAGTCAAGAAGTGCTAGCGTGGGAAAATGACGCAAATTAAATGAAGTGATTTAATTGAGACCAGCCGATGAACCAGTCAAAGAAAATTAATGAGGAACAGAGTCCTATCTTACCCGTAGCTGCTGTGAGTACTGTTGAATGAGGAGATCCGCGAACTGCTCGGGAGTGTACTGGCGGCTACTGGAGTAAAACTGGGGCATGAAGTAGTTGTTAAGGTAGTCGTTGCTGCCCATGCCAACCGAGTAGATACACTTGCTCAGATATGCTGCTGCGGCATTCTCATCCCCAAGTAATTCCACGACTTGCGAGACTGTGTTCTTGTAGTTCTCTAATTGTTGTGTGAAGCTAATTCGGGCTCCCTGCGAGAATCAACACCATTTTGAGCAACAATGAACGGTATGGTTAACAATGGAAAAGAAATACTTGATTTGCGAAGGGACAACTTTTGAATGGCAGATTGCCGACAAAATTAAGATAGTAAAACCCGATAACAATAAAAAATTATCCATCAATATAGACACAGAACAATTCCCACATCTAGGATTAAAAATATCACCCTCATTGTGAAATGAGATATTTTGATTTCGTGGAAAAACTTACACAAAATCGAGAAATGCAAAAATATGTTTAATAATATACAATGAAATAATTTTGCAAAGTAAAATATGTAAAAACCAAATAACACTCCTTTTTTCATTTATCTTCTTTTGATTAATCGTCAATTTCATTTTTCAATCTTTCAATTAATTTATAAGTATACCTTTTTATTTTTATTTTTTTAGTTTTTCATTGCTTTGTTGGTCCCATTTATATTATGTATCAGATAATTTTCTAATTTAATCTATTAGTATTCATAGTTTATGATTTTTATTTGTGAATAAGGAAGACACTAGATTTCCTGAGTATAGAAGAGGATACTGCTGCACAGTCAGTTATGCTTAAAAACGATGATGTAGAGAGGGCTTAGATTGAAGGAACGTGCAAGATTCTTATGGGTTAAGAGAACTTGGCGGTAACAAGAATTAGGAGAACGTTTGATTCTCTCTACGTTGCTCAAAATGTGCTCAATCTCCAAAGACTTACAAAAGTACTCTTGAAATAATAAGAAATAGCAACTTATAATAATTTGAAGACATGCTCTGTCAATAGGAAGACACCAAATGATTCATTGGATATGTGATCTTTATAACATTAAAGTGGCTGCAATCTGTGTTGCTGGCTTGTCTCTAAAACCTATTAGAAAAAGTTAGAAATGCTTATTTTAATGGGTTTGCCCAATGACATTTCGAGCTCATCAAGTCTGATTTCTCTAAAACATCTCATAGATGGACTTCACTAAGGAATTTGTTGCCAATTAGGGAGACCCACATGTCATTTTTCAATGTGCTTATACGGTCTTTTAAGTCACGAGCTGTATATGTAACATATCATACCTAAGAATCTTTTGACTTACAGGTATGTTGAGCTCCAATAATTATTAAATCATGAGTTTCATCTATGTACGTATACTCGTATTTTGAGTATCGGTGATATTTGAGTCGTGAATATTATTTTTATAATTTTACGATCTTTGAACCATGAAAGATCCATTAATTATAAAATTATCAGTATGTTTTTTGAGTCGTGAACAATATATTGATTGTCATAAGTAATAGATAATCGTATTGTATATGCATCTACCCTGTTGAAAGTAAATTTAAAAATGAGAAGAAAAGTTGAGATTGAAAAAATAGAAATTAACTTTTTTACAAAGTAAAGAGGTGCCAAGTGTTCAGTTATTGAGCTGGGAACTATATGAATATGTTTGCAGTGGGGGGTTTTGAACTGATAAAGGTAGAATCTCAGGTTCCTTTAATACGCTTGCACGGGCCTTTGGAAATCTGAAAGATTAAGCTTCTAGTCAAGTGCTTTTCGATGACCATGTTTACTAAATGAATCGATTGTTACGTACCAGCTGTTGGCCGGTCTCGTCTCGGATTCCAGCAGCCGCCGATGCATAATTTACCCCTTTGAGTATAGCATCTCCTCTTGCTGCCACGTACGGTGGAATATAATCCGTGAAGCCCAGAAGCTCGGCTGCAGGAATCAAGCAATAAAATCATCTTAGTTCTTTTAGGAGGCCCGAGAAAGAAGTTTAGTTTCCCAGCACAAAGTCATATATTGAGACTAGTGGATAATAGAGATCGACCAAAGGAAGATGGTACAAAAAAACTCATTGAAAAACTTTCAAGTTATTATCAAGTTTCCGTATTGCGAAACAGTCTCTCTCAAACTGAAGTTCTTTTGAAGTGTAATCAAGCTTCCGTCAAAGATTTTCCTTTTAGGAGTTTGGTGAGAAAATTATTAAATTGTCGAGAATATTAAGATTATAAAGAACGTCCAAACCACAGTAATGGATTATAGGTTAAAATGATTTTTGTGCTTGAGAAAATATATCTTTTGGGATAGATTTAGTCCTTGACCTTTTTTCTTTGTAAAAGAACGCTTTTAATTTTTTCTATTATTTTAATATTAAAATATTGATTACATCAGAAGAATAGTAATAAAATAATTATTTATTGAAAAAAAAGAGAGAAAATATATTGAGAGACTAGTCGATAATCGCCATTTCCTTCTAGCATTGCCAGTCACCACTTTGGAGTAGTTGACTGCTAGTGAGAAACCAATAGTTATGGGTTTAAGTGAAAAATAAAAAAAAATCAACAATAAATGACAATAAAAATCCGGTTATATATGTGAAGAATGATTTTCAAGACGTACAAAAATGAACTCTAGAAATTCAAGCCCCGATCTGGCGGACACGATGGGGCCTGAATGCAGAGATAAAATAAATCCCGGTATGTCCCTTTCTCCGTTTTTCTTTTTTATTTGTGGATGTTTCATGATTTTATTATTATTGTTCATATCATTTAATCATTTTCTAATGTTAAAATAATGAAAGAAATTAAGGATCAAATCTATCCAAAAAAAGTTTAGGACAAAAGTTTCAAAAGAAAAATATGCAGAGAATCAAAATTGTAGTTTTTCAAAAAAATAATTAAAAACAAAGTTAACTTGTTCGAAAGTTTAGGAAAGAAATAAGAAATGAGCGCGAGTATTTGTTCGTACTTGCATCTTATCCTAAAGTTAGTGCTATTTCACATGGGAAAATAATTACAAAAGTTAATTGAGGCCAATTAAGAGTACTCTCCCTTTATAATAATAACAATAATAATAGATGCAGCAAAATTATACTTCTTTGAAACTCGATGTTGATCTGTAAGGGACATTATGCATAGACAGTTATCAGGACTAGGAGATGAAGACTACAAAGTGCAGTGGAGAAAGGACTTACCGATGGCATCAACTGAGGTTTTACCATTGGAGAATCGGCCAGTTGGACCATCAGGGAAGTCGATCCCGTAAGGCATATAGTTAGCTTTAGCCAAAGAAGATAGCTGGTTATTATTCCCATTATCTACCAATGAGTCACCAAATATGAAGTAACATGGAACTTGTGGTTGTGCCTCAACCACATTCGCACTCGGGCTCATCACCATTGCCACCACTACTGCCAGCACAACCTCCATGATAAATATCGAGTTCCTGAGCAGAACCACCACAGCCATTTTCAAATGGAAGTTCCTCAGTATCGATGAATAGCTAACAAGAGAGATGGAAGAGGGTATTGGTTTGTTGGGTTTGAAAATGCAATGCAGTTGGGGTTAGCGTATATATAGAGTGAAAGGAAGTCGCTAACATTTAATTTGACGCGGATTGGCATGTTCTACTGACAAGAGCGCTAGCACAAGACTTGCTTAACGCAAATTTATTATGAGTAGATAAAGTAGTTTGTTGCATTGTACCACCATCAATTTCGTTCTAAGATATTTTGAATTTGATTCTCATCAATGAAATTCTTAATTTCTTTTCATTTTCCATTTCTCCCATCCGCTTTTAAATTTTCAGCCTCTTATCATATATATAGTCAATATAAGAAATAAAATTTTAGCAGGTGTACCATGAATTTTTGCTTCCATTTACCGCTAGTCCGATTGGAGAAAGTCTCTCATACATACATATATATATATATATAATGGATACATCACGTAATAGTATTTACGTGTTATTATAACTAATAAAATCCAGTTATTTTTAAGATTTTTTTTTATTTTTAAGGTGTTATAAAAAAATAAAAATGACTAAATCTTTTTTGTATATAATATCATGCAAACACTATCACATATATTACCCCATCTCCTTCTATTGGCATCCAACTGTCGTCGACATTAAGCACGTCGGTCAGAGATTCTGCTTAGTAATCATTAATGCTGACAGGTCCTTGGGATTGGGTTCTAATGGATTGTGGTCCTTGTTGATTGTCTGTGTCTTGGGAGGTTCTAGCACATGCGGAAGTCGAGACCGGGATTCGTATCCAGGATCGTCATTCTATACCCATTTTTCCCTATGTTCGACCTCCTATAATTAAATTAGTAGCTAGTAGTGCGTATGAAAGAGGAAAAGGATGAGCTAGAGTGTAAAGGAGCTGCATACCTAATGCTCATGGGTTCAGTTGTAGTTATAGATCATATTAAGGGTTAAAAACTGATGCAACGTGACCTCATTTACAACATTGATAAAGAAATGTCTGTTATGGTGTCAATTTTGAGGTGTGGGCGAACACTAGGCCAGCACAACTAGTCTTGGAGTGTGGGTGCATTTCTAACAGATACGATTGAAGCTGGTGGTTCGAGAAAGAGTGCTGCCGGGTGTGTCCGCCTTGGTAAGCTGAGCAAGTCAGCTGCCGGGAGCAACTGCAAGTTGGACAAGGATGGCCGGGTTGGGAGGAGCCAGATAATCTCGAACCCTGTTCATATCAATTCATATTAAAAGTTGTTTTCATTGTGTTACATTATCTTTTCTTCCCCTGAACTCACTTAGAAAGAGGGAAAGAAAATTGTCTTTTTTCTCCCGTCTTGCTGCAGTAAGTTGGAAGAAATAAATGAAACCACTAGATTCAGCACAATTGGCAAACTTCTTTTTACCAGGGCGGTTTTTTAATTGTAGTGTTGGGATTTGACATATTTGAAAGCACCTGTAAATAGCACCAAGTCACTGCTCGAGCGTGAACTAATCACAAACAATAGATTGAGATCGCTTATTGTTGAGGAATAAATTCCAAAAGAGATTTTTACTAGGTATCAAAACTACTTATACATGAGCTCACGCCCAATCAAATCTGAGATCAAAAGAAAAATACCTAACTCTTGAACACTTAAATAGTTTGAAAATGGAAGAGAAATCTCCACTCGTGGCAATTGTCAAAATAAAAGAAAAATATCCAACTTAATGTCAATTATTGAGAGCGGGTTGTCACATGAGGACGACTGTTGTGGAATAAACTCCACATCAGAAATTTAACAAAATATAAACTGGTTTATAAGAAAATTTGATATCGACTATTCATACATTTAGATTTTTATGTAGATATGGATTTAACTCTTATAATTAGAGTGAAAATTTCTGACATATAATCTCACTTTCAGGGCGGGGAGGAATAGAAGAGGGCAAGTCGTTATCGAAACCCCGTTATTTGGTGCAGAAAAGTCAGCAAACATGAATGTGTCCACCTACCAGACGAGTTGCTTCCGATCTGTGAGTTGTACTGCGCTTTTTGACCCAAGAGCTCCCTGCATTTATGAGTCAATTACCATATTTCAAGCTCATGATCTGACCTTTCTTTAAATGGTTTTGTTACAAAAGTCAGGTTGCACAGGTTTTTACATGTTAAGGTCGGTCATGCTTCTTGCTTGTCATTCCTGTAAGGTTACCAACATGGTTAGCGTAACAATTCGGCATCTTTTTCCCCAAAATTAAATATTTTATTTTAGTCATATAAATGAAAAAAATTTATAATTAAATGAGTTTTATCATATAGCGGCCCTACGTAGGTTGAATTTGGATTCGTCAAGACGTATTAAAATTCTTGATACTAGTTGGTATACAGTGAAAAAAGTTGTAATATTTGACCAAGTTGAGGTGTGATACATATTTATTTAACTTATCTACAGAAGAAGGAATAAGTGGGAGATCCAATACGATCTTGGTTATTATGAAACTCATGACGAATGGAATACAACAATCGCGATGTTGTTTTGTAGCATTGAAGAGAAGTGCCCTCAGATAAGCACTACCATAGCATCACTTATTGACAGCCATTAAGTTACAGACCAAAAGGGTCTAAGATTTTCTCTGTGTCATGAGCTGCACATAGAAAATTCCGACTTGGGAAGACCTAGAGGCTATAGGCACACCCAAGACTTAACTTGAGACTTTAATCATATTTGAAATTGGAGTTGTCACTAATCATTTAAGAACTAATCCTATAATCGATCGGAAACCTGTTGCTTACCTAGAGGTGTATGATACTACCCACCTAGGTTCTTATTTGTCAATCTCAAATCAGATTATGAGTTTGAGGGTCTTGTTACATTCGAAAGGTTTGCAAGCCGATTAGCATGCCTTGAATTGTACCCATCCCTGAATTTAAGTTGTTTGCCTACTTGCACATTTTAATTTGTCCAATTATTACCTTAATCAGAGTTTGGATCGATGGTCTAAAATGAAGCTCGAAAAATGTGATTACGTGCCCTAACATGCCACTATCTGTCCCAATCTAAGTGTAGAAAATAAAGGATTTTACAATCTATTGATTACAAGGATTCATTACCTTTCTCTCACTACCCGCTCCTTACAATAATGCACTCAAATAGATCAATTTGTCCAAACCTCGCCTAGATCATAAAAATGTAATCAAGGCGCGTTGGGACTAACCTGTCGAATTCCAAAATGAGGGGGAAGGTGGACCAATGTGTGAAATTCTTAAAATGATGGACTAATATGCAGAATTTCTCAAATGAAGGACTGACTTGCAAACTTCCTAAAATGGAGGACTAATATGCAAAGTTCCTAAAACTGAATGACTAATATGAAAGGCAACTAAAGTAATGGACCAGCGTGCAAAGTTACTAAGAAGAAGCATAAAATGCAAAATGCATAATATGGTGGACTAACATGCAAAACTCACAATATGGAAATTATAGTGCAAAACTCTAAAGATGAGAGGCTGGTTTGGCAAATTTATGAGTTAAGGGGCAATATAAAATTCACAGGATGCAAGGGTAAACGTGTGAAATATGTAACGCAAAGAGGGAGATATAAAATTAATAAGATATTAACTACAATACAAGATAAGACTCTTAAAACAAGGAATACAAAACTTATAAAGCTCATGCAATTAGGTTCTAAAGGGCCGATTCATTACTGCTGCTTTCACAATTCATTTCCGCCTATTCCTCGACTCATCAGCTAAGAATCCAAGCACAATATGATCAGTAACATATTTCAATCAAAACAAATCTATGGACAAACGAGACAACTAAATTGAGGCACACCAAAAGTATGGTTTATTTTAGTTCCACAAGCCAACCCTCTACTTACTTAATCTATTCTAAATTCAATCCCCGCACTCATCTTATTTATGCCCAGATTAATGAATCCAAAATTCATTCCCTTAGCTTAATGAATTCTTCATGACCTACTAGCATTTCCTTCAGTTATGTTTTCTAACCTGCATCTTCTCCTAATTCCATTCAACTTCGAGCATCTCATTATTTTACAGCCCTGTCAACTAAGATAACCTCAAGCAGCACGTCCTTAATTTCACTATCTCAGGATTTTCATTAAACGCTCTAATGGCATGATGAATCTAATTGATTTTCACATAAATAACAACCAAACAAACTGAAATGAAAGTGTTATTCTCAGAGTCCCAGCTATTGTTCTCATCATGAGCTCCATGCCTGACCCTAGTCAATCTTGAAAGTCATGAACAGAGTTTTATTCAAAATTTTCAGTCAAACACCAGCCAAAGTATTTGATGATGAGTATCTCCATGCCATCCGAATGATAAAATAGTGAAAAGCATGACGCATACTTCACAGATGAAACGATCATCAAAAGGGTTTACACGGCCGCGAACTTAAGTTAATGGCTTGCATTTGCTTCAATGGAAAAAAACACCACAAATTTGATGTTAAAACAATGAGCCACAAAAGTAGTAGGAAGCTCTCAACCCATTTTATTGATTTCAACCGAGCAAATGAAATGCATGAGAACTATTGATACAACGATTTATATAAATTGCTTGCTCATTCCCAACTTAAATCCTCAACTTTTAGGCCTTTTTCATATATTTAGAAGTTAATTGCATATCATTTTATTTGTCGAAGTTAAATATCTTGTTTTAGAAATTTAAATCTGGAGTAGAAAATGCTAGGAGTGGTTTATTGTGTTAGAAATCAAAGTAAGATTGAGCAATCTCCTGGAAGAGAAAAATAGAGCTCGAATAGGAAACAAGAGGACTTAGACTGAGGTTTATAGACCATAGTCTATAGAGTGTCAGGCGTTTTTCAGAAGAGAAAAATGCGAAACAGAGGAGTTAGACCGCGGTCTATCCCATGTCTCTCACACGGCTTCAAAATAGAAGAGATGGTCCCAACGACCTAGTGAAGTTTCCAGAAGTATTCTTGTAACATCACAGGTCCGTCACCTAAAAGTACTAGTTGTTGATGCTCTCAAGGTCATTGAGCCTCACATATATACTCAAGATATCCTCATTGCACAACCAATGTGAGATCTTCTCATTGCATAACCGATCTGAGATTGGGGTGTCACAAACTTCCCCCTCAAAGGCTCAGCGTCCTCACTTGGCTCTCGGGCCGGGTTCTTATAACTCCCTGCTACTCAAGTCGAGGTCCATACTACTTTCTATGATTCCAGCTCGTGATCAGTATAGCCCACCCACAAGTCCCCATGGTTGTGGACCGGAGTCAGCTTTGATAGCATATGTAACACCCATAGTTTTTAAAACATGATCGAACCGGGAACCAATTAGGGGATGGATTCATGGGTTTATAGGTCTAGTCGGAGTTAAATAGGTTCAACCGGGCTTTTAGAAAAATAATAAAAATATAGAATTAATAATAAGAAGATAAAATACCATAATTCATAATATTAATTAATAATAATTTCAACTTTTTAACCTAATTATTTATAAAATCAAAGACTCCAATCCAATGGTAGCGGAATAACTCATTCACAAGTTCCATCAGAAGCCCCAAAATTCCAAATGGCCCACTAGTTATCAATCTTATTCATAGTTTTCTCCATCTTTAGATACTTCAAGAGTGACAAGAAGATGTGAATTTCTGATCAAGAAGACAGGAAGCTGTGAATTTGGAATCTTGGATACTTCAATACTGCTCAATTCACTGCTAAAGAGAAACACAAATCCCATCATTATCACAGAAAGAATCCCATTTCTGCTTGTTTTTGTAATGAAGATTCGATATACTGAACTCTCTGACATAAGGTACTACGAACAAGATAAAAAAGGACGGTCCAATGATTAGCAAAACAAAGACGACATGCTGATTTTCACTTGCAACAATAAAAGCAAGAAAATTCCACAATAATCTGAAATAAGAAAAGAAGAGAAACTAACTTTCGGATCATCCAAAGTGACGGGCACATTTATGGTCAAATTATCTAGCTTAGAGGCAACATCAAGGATCCGTGGCATGCATTCAATATATCAAAACCAGTAGCCGAAACTGAAAAGAAGATTCTTCAATCAAAAGAAGGATGAAGACTACACGGTAACTTGTTTGGGTGTGCTATCGGATTCCAACATCCCCAATGAGCTCCCTTTGAGCTACTCAGGCGAACCTTGGTAGACTCAATAGATCTTGCTTTTCTCACTTGGCAACTGATGTTGTCTGTCTTTGGGTCAATTGTTGTGGAGTAGACTATGTGACCAGCTCGAAGGTCATTAGTATCTAAACACAAAAAAGGTTTCCTCGCAGTATCCTAACATCTAAACAACCTCTATAACTTGAAGTAGGAAAAAAAGAGGGATTTTGAACTCAACGAAGGTGAAGTTTGTGGGGAGGCAGCTCTGTGTCAAAGATTTAGTGGAACGGAAGAGAAAAGACGAGGAGCTCTGGAAGAAGGCGACAATAGGATAAGCATTACGATTTCTTGTCATTTTAGATTTTATGTTGACCGGTTCTTTGACCGGTTTTTATGGGTTTAACAAAAACCCTGTCAAACCTGTCAAGTGAAGAGGTCGACCATATTCTAAGTGCATATGGAGTCATAGCTAAAACCGGACCGAGATGATGATTGGTTCCCCGTCGAACTGGTTCGACCAGTCGACCTGGTCTGATTTTAAAAACTATGGTTGTACTATAAAGTCATCACCCAAAAGTGCTAGTTGTTAGTGTTCTTGGTATCACTGGATCTTACATATATATCAAAGATCTCCTCATTGCACAACGATGTAGGATTGGAGTGTCACAAACTTCCCCTTTGGCTCTTGGGCCAGGCTCGTATTAACTCCCCACCATTCTGCTCGTGGTCAGCATAACATACCACCCGCAATCCCTATGGTTGTGAGCCGGAGTTAACTCTAATACTATATGCAAAAACACGGGTCCATCATCCAAAAGTGCTAGTTGTTGGTGATATTTGGCTCATTGGACCTTACATATATACTCAAGATCTCCTCCTTACTCAACCGATGTGGGATTAGGGTGTCAAAATTCCAACACTTATTGCAACAATTAATAGCCTGCAAACAAAAAGGAAAAGTGGTCAAATACTTGGAATATTGAGTTGCACCTTTGAGGAAAAGATTTGAATACCAAGAATATTTTGATAGATTTCGATTCCCTCATTATTTAAAGGGCATCACTTCAATAGCTTGGGAGACAATTTTCCATCAACATTAAGCATATTTTAGTGTGTTTCAAGGGTAAGAGAAGACTGCAACTAGCAAGAAGGATAATTCATGTTTGAAGATCATGGAAGGCTTGATTGAGAGATTAAGATCCACTACTATCTAGAGTTCATTCTATCCTTTGTTTTTCCTGGTTTTCATGATATTCTCTTATCTTCTTACTCTCATATTATCTTTCATTATGTTGAACTAAACCCCTAGATTCCTAGGGGATCAAGAGAACTTATTTTTATGTTTTGGGTTGAGTACTTTGCTTCCATGTATATGATTCTATCAAGGTACACGTCTTTCGTGTTATTGATGCATATCTCATTCTTTATGCTTTCTTTTAGATTGACCACCCATAAGAATGATCTTGAGATAGAGAAGAGCCTACTGGAAATCACATAGAGAGTGCATAGTCTAGGTTATCCACTCGTCCTTTATTACTTTCTTGCAATATGTATACTTGCGTGAACTCTTATTTACACAACGAGGACTCGGACAAAAGAGGGAGCCATGACCAAGGAACTTGTCATCGAACAAGTAAACGGCAACACCAAGTGCAAGGATTCAATAATAAAAGAATGAACGGCTGAGGAAAACAAGCGTGACCCGAAATATCAATCAACATATCAAGAAGGAATCAACAAACAACCGAGATAGTCATCGCAGGCAACAATTCCAGCCCTCAACAACAATGAGAGAACAGAGGCGCAATTCAACCTTCACTATGGTACACACGCATTCCAAAGATCCAAAACAGAGAGGATGTCAAGGATGGGTGGACTTTACATAACTTACTGAGGTCAAGACAGATTAGGCGGAAGATTGAAGGGAGTTTAGCGTACCAAAAGCTCAAAGCCCATCGTTGGGATAGATGATAGTGATGAGCACAGGGGCGACAATGGAGAGCTTGGTGGTTCTCGAAATTGGCAGCAGCGTGAGGGAGACCCATCCCTGAATGAGATGGCTCAGCTCTATGGATCGAAGGCAGCTCCGTGGTCATGGGCTCAGAGGTGGCAGCAGGGACCGCGAAAGTGCTCAGGGTCAATGGCGGCATGATGAGGAAACCGTCCGTTAAATTGAAATGGCTACATTCGGAGGTGACTGTCGATTCGGAGCTGCGTGGATTGAAGATGAGGCTACCGCCTCTCTCCCGTTGAGCTGCCCGGAAAATGGCATTTCCCTCTTCCCGGAAAACTCAGAAAAAACCATATGAAGAAGATGATCAACCCCCTCTGTGCGGCTTCCCTTTTCCGTTGCCATAAATGCGGCCTTTTATATCTAAAGTTCTTTTATTTAATTTTCGAATTTTTTACACCTGTTATAAAACATATTAATTTCAGTCTCTACAGAAGGATTTGATGTGATCTAAAACATGAATTTGAAGAATGCAATTGATGTTCCTCTTGATTCGGTGACAAGAGCACTAGCGAGATAATTGAAGGGCGTGACCTTGCTTACAAGTGATGGTCAACTATTACTGAAGTATCATGTGAAAAATATTTCAGACTTAACCTAAAATCAAGAAGATATATTATTATCAGGATATATATTATAACACCATCAAAAAAGAAAGTCAAAGATGTCCAAAGAGAGAATAGATTGCAAGTATTCAAGAATGGAAGTTAGGAGATGTTGAAAGGGAAAGAGAATCTCAAAGGGTAGTAGAAAGAGTACAAGATAAGAAGATTCATTACAAAATATATTATGATATATTTGAGTAATCAAGAATATAAAACTTTCCCAAAATAGTGATATTATTTTTGCTTTTATTTAATTTTGAAATTTTAAGTTATATTTTATATTATTTATAAGGTAACTCTTAGATCTATTTTGTTATTAGTTTTATATCCTATATGAGTCATTTAGGAAAGTTATATGCATACAAATCTTACATTTGGCTTATTTTAAGGTTGGCTCTTGGTCTTGGACGAATTTTAGACTAGATTATTTATTAATAAAGTGAGTGTTTTTATTCTCTTTGATTTTTTGTAGAACTAAATGAACTCATTGGAGTTTTTCATCGTATTCATGCTCAACTTAATAATCAACCATTCCATAGTTGATTACGACATCTTTACTATACCAAAGTTCTTACCTCTGTATAGGTACAAGGTTGCGGTTCCACTATTCGAGTTTGACAGAGACACGTTCTTGGAGACCTTACTCGCATACGAGTTTCGTCACAAGTTGTTGAGATTTTATCATGCTTGATATTGGGTTTTATCATGTCGTTGGTGAGGTTCGCATCTAGACTTCTACAAATGGCCCTCATACTAAGGAGATATAAGAATTTTGACCCAACTGACAACCCACAATCTATTACAGCATAATGAGGCTCAAAAATTATTTTTATGGACTGATTCTCAACTTCTCAATACTGTATTTTATTTTTTTGATACGGTATGAGTTAGAAGTTAAATGACAACAGTCTTGCTTGATTTGGATCTTTTGATGGTTAGTTACAATTAACTAAAACTAGTCATGGTTGAATAGATTTTACAGATTTGGTTGCCTTCACTAAAAAAAAAAACATAACTTCCTCTTCGGAGTGAATTTCAGAGTTCATGATATATTGAATCGAAACTAAATGATTACTCTTCATAATGACTCCAAATTTACTAGTGTTGAATCTAATTAGATCCTTGATTTTACTCCCAAACATTGTGCTAGATTGCGCATTGATATGTTGAAGTCCAACCTTTTTTGGGTTAAAATAAGGTGTCTATAGATACCTCTCTTTAAAGCAACTCTCGATAAGAAATCTACAAATTTGATGAGAGGGTTGTTTCAAAGACGAAAAAGGAGACATCATTTTGGATGGGCAAGAGATAGAGAATTATTTTTCCAAGTGGTCTTTCTCCAAACTCTTCTTGTTTAATTTCAACCTTTTTCACTTTTTTTATTTTTCTTTTCCTTTTAAATCCTTTTCTATTTTTCTATTTTTCCTCTTTTTTCAATTTTTCTTTTTTCCAATTTCTCATTTTTTATTTCTTTATATTCTCTAATTTTCAATTTTTTTTATTTTTGTTCTTTTTTTGTTTTTGTTTTTAATTTTTATATTTCTAACATTTTTCATAACTCTCCTTTTTTTCTTTATTTTTCTTTCTATTTTTCATCAGTTCTATCTTTTCTACTTTTTTTTTGTTTTTCCATTTTTTATTTTTTTAATTCTTTTCTATTTTTTTCATGTTTTCTCTGTAATCATTGGATGGCTTTTATCCTCTCTTCAACCCTCTTGAGCCTTTTCTCATGTTCCGATTCATCAACTAGCAAGCTCACTTAGGCATTGATAAGGGTGACTCCAACATCATGAGTAGGGTTAGGAAGAGTTGTTTCTATATTTAGTGGAGTTTTGACAAGAGGGTCATTTTAGGCTGATGAGGCTAAGTTAACCATGGGAGTTGTTAGAGTGTTCTAGTAAGGCAAAGATGCCGCATTATCTTGGCCTAAACTTAGGCAGCTAATACATTTATCAGTTGCTCTAGCTGGGTTAATAGGTTTGCAACGATCTACTTCAGTCCAACAATACATTGCTCTTGGTTGTTTTGTTCTTCCATCCTGGCCCTTGATTTGGTTCGTATAGGACTTTACCTCATCAAATGGTACCTATAACCAAAATCGAATACAGAAAGAAATACCATGAAGCGAAATAATTGATGCATGAGAAACCTTTTTGGCATAACAACACTTTGATTCATAATATATGGAATTTTTATTGCACATTCCAAACAATGAGTGCGTGAAAAAAAAGCTCCCATATCTAAACATCACCCTAAGACCCTTCAATCTCATCATGCTTTAGAACATCCTTGATATGCTCTAAGCACACTTTCTTCATCACAGCCTCAAGCTCAATTCCTGCCCTCTACCACTCCTCCAACACTTGGTCTTTCTCATCTTAGAGTCGTATTATATCCTTGACCCATACCTTGCACTGGAATCTCACTCTAGTAGATATCTAATAGTAGCAGGGGAGGACCAATTACCCTGCTTGGATCAATAGGAACTTGAAGAAGCTCGGGATCCATGCCGTGGTATTTACGGGTGGCCGAATGGACTGTTCCTCCTTAGAGTTATGTTCATTGATATGATAGGAAAATATTTGTGCTTACTCCATAGCTGCTTGATTTCTTTGAGCTTGCCCTTGGCTACAATGGGAGAGAGTTCTCAAAAATTGAGGCAAATGTTACGCTTATCCTTGAAGTGTGGGATACCTTACAGTCCCCCATATTGACGATAAACATGCAATAGAAAATAAGTCAAACTCGTAGAGTATCCCAAGAGTGGAATCCCCTTAACGTTTTGGCATCCAATATGATAAGAACTAAAGCCCTAACTCCACCCAAAAGCTAGCTCAGGAGTGTAAGGTTGGCCCAGGTCTTATATTCCAACCCAGGAGGCACTCCACAACTGATGTGGAACGCATCATCGCCACCCCCTTGAGACTTGATCGCCTTGGTCGACGATCTGTCAAACCCCAAGCGACACTGACGGAATAGCAGAGTGGTGGCTCTGATACCAGATGATAAGAACCCTAACCCTAACTCCAACTAAAAGCTAGCTTAGGAGTGTAGGGTTGGCCTTGGTCTTATATTCCAACCAGGAGGCACTCCACAACCGATGTGGGATGCATCATAATAAAAGTTTTTTCCACAAGTCAATGGGCTGCCCATAAAAGTCCTTGTGCTTTTGAAAGCAAAGCTTTCCATTCTCGAACAATTTGAGCTAGGAAATGGGACTTTTATGATAAATTGTTAACTTTTCTCCAAATTCCCTTAATGCAATTTTCACTCAAAAAGTGAATTGGGAAGCACAAGTCAATTTTTTGAATGTGGCTTAAAAACTAAAGTTGAAGTAAAATGGAACTAGCCAAAATTATCTTACTGTGACTCTTTATGTGATTAGCTTATCTCAACATTTCCGTGAGTAGAGTGGGAATGTAATCACAACTTTCAACCTTTGAAGGACAATGTCTATTAGTGCTACATCAAACAAATGTTTGCTCTTGGGGAAAAGAAATGTTCCAAAAAGAGCAAATATAAAAGTAATAGCATATGATATGTGGAGTAATTCTTCCATCGCTTATCCCTTGTGATGTGAGGAGTGTTCACCCAAGTCGCTCAAATTTTTATCGAAAATTAGTTTCATGTGTTTCTCTTCACCCTACTGAGGTGATCAAGATTTTTCTTAGGGGAACTATTCAAGCGTGGGATGATCAATCCACCCCCCAAGTAGGGGCGGATAAGAGTTCGCAATACTAGTTGAAGGTCAACTCTAACTCATACCCACCAAGTTACAGACAATCCTTGGGGATCCCAAAACCCAGCGAGCACATTAAGTATGCTCTAGTTGACCTCACCCTAAAATAACGAGTAGGCATTTCCCACTATACTTGGTACGTATTCTCATTCTGGATGTGTAAGATCTTGCCACCACTGGGTCATGCTGGTCGGGGATGTCAACTATGAAGGGATTGAAGTCAATTTAGTTATTGTAAATTTAAGCAATGTTGGTCATCTCGGCTTTCAAAAACATGATGTAAGTGTAAGAAGTTAGATAGGCAAGGGAAGAAAATACCAACTCATGTAGTTTACAATGCAAATATCCCCCCTATATTATTTCTACCCCAAAGAAAAATTCAACCCATGCATTATGTTTTTCTACCCACCTATAGAATATCTTCTATCCAAAAGAAAAGAGATTAGAATAACTTACAACTTGAACATCCTACCAATACAATTATTTCTACCATTTAAAGAAAAACAGCATGATATCCACACTCAAAACAATCAAGCCTTTAATGCATGAGGAATAGAGTGCTAATGTGAGTGCTAAAAGGTCCTCGATTAGTAATGTCCTCGGTCCCCCTCTCAGGGCACTTTGGGCTTGTAAACCAAGCAGAGGTGTGTCAAAAATATGGAAACTCCCGCAACGGTAGTGCTTCTACTAATCCCTCCTAAGGGAATCCTAAAAAATAAGCAAACAACCAAGGATTGTGGGTGCGGACCGTCAAAGTGTCCCCAATGGAGTCACCAAGCCATTACACGTCGAAAATTCCAACTTGAGAAAGAATCAATTTATGCACGTGCAAGGCCTAACTTCTGACTTTAATCGGAAGGTCATTCAAGTTTCTAACACACTAACTGATCATGGTATTAACCACCTAGGTTTTTGCCAATCTTGGAATCGAGATCTAAGTCTGGAAGACCTGTTATGTATTGTGAAGCCCAAGAGCCAAAATACATCAACATTTGGTACTTGTCCTTAATTAAGTCAGAGTCTTGTGTTTATTTGTACATTTTAATTAGTCCAATTATTATCCTAATCGAAATTTGAATCAATAATCTGGGGTGAAATTCAGTAATTCGTACCACAACCCTATCATGCCACTTACCACCTTAATATAAGTGTAGAAAATAAAAGGGTTTCACTATTATCAAGATTACACGCATTCATCATCTCTCTCTTTTTTTTTCACATACCTTTCTTACACATACAAACATATCAGTGCACTCAAATATAGCGAATTCTCCCACCCTACATGTAATCGAACCAATATACATTAATTAATACACCTCAACAAATATCCATGCCAATCAAGTCAATCATGATAAATTTATTTGACTTAACACACCAACATTTTTAAGGATCGGCCTCCAAATCCTAGGAATACCAAGGACCACTCTAAAACAAAGAAATACATCATGGATTGATTTAGAAAATTCAGAGGTGGGCTAGACTGAATTTAAAAGCTCAATAAAAGACCCCGAATTGATTGGGAACATCTTGACAAAATTTAACGACTAACATGTAGACCTCTGCAACACCTAGGACCACTCTAAAACACATAAATACAACATTGTTTGATCTAGAAAATTCATAATAGGGGCTGGAATGAATTTAAAAGCTAGATAAAAGACCTTGAATTGATCCAAAACATTCTGAAAATTTCAAGGACCGACTCCTAAACCTTAGAAAACACCTAGAACCACTTCAAAACAAATATTGACATCACAGGCTGATCTTAAAAATTCAGAGTAGTGGCTGGCTGATTTTAAAAGCCTAGTAAAAGACCTTGAATTGATCCAAAACATTATGAGAATTTCAAGTACCGACCCTTAAACCTTACGAAACATCTAGAAATACTTTAAAATAAATATTGACCCCTAGGGCTGATCTAAAAATTTTGGAAAATGTGGTTGGATTGAATTTAATAGTCTTAAAAAAAGCAATTCTCTTCATCATCACAATTTTTGTTCAACTTATTTCTAGTCATTCTCCAATTCACCAACCAAAACAATTTTGTTGTTCTCCTTTTTTTTTTTTAGTTTTTGAGTTTCATTTCATCATTTTTTATAGTTCCTTAAAAGATGAGCAACACTGTGTTTATTCTCAAAAATCTGAGTTCAAACATGGTTTCCAATTTTTGAGAACGCAATTCCAATTTTCCTTCATTTTCATTTTCTCATTTTTACACTTTTCATTTTCCACTAGACATTTTTTTTGAAAAATTTTAATTTTTAATGATATTACTTAAATCCTAATCAAGAAATTATACCTATAATTGGAATGGTAGTGATGCCGTGGCGCGAGTGGAACACCAGTGCACATGGACTTGCGCTTGGTGATGGGCTAAGTCTTGTTGACAGGCTGAGTTATGGCTCGGGCTCGAACTCAATGATGGACTTGAAGACAAGTAAGTTCGGCATGAAAATAAGTGTTCTTGAATTTTGCTAAACGCATGTCTTATTCAAGAGAAAGTTTTGATGGAGAGAGGAGTGTGTGTATTTGTGTATATATTTTGGGTGGAGAATGGGAATGGAGAATATAGGTGTGGCAGAAGGTTAGGGTATATATGATTGGAGATATATGGGAGAATATGAGGAAGAGAGTATTGAATATGTGGGCTGGGGCCCCATTTACAAAGGAAGTGCAATAGGGCTAGTCATGAAACACACAAAAGTTCATGGACTAAATAACACAAGAAAAAATAAATAAAATAAGTAAAACAAGAAAGTAAAGGGATCACGGGATGGAAGAAGAAATAGAGCATTGGCATAGCCCGAGGGTAGGGGCAGACCTAGGATCAGCGATGGGGCGGGTGATTGTGTTACAAGCTGAGGATGCAAATGAAACCAACTAAAGAGTTTAAGGGAGGAGATTGAGCCTATATCGAATGTAAAAGGACTATTTCGTTAAGCGTAGATAATCGAACAACAAATCTGTAATAAGGAAGGAACTGCTGTTGGAACCAACTTGCTTATGACATGAAACATACCTCTGTGGAGGAACACTAGAAATAAAATCAAAATTCTTCCTATGCTCATCCTTGCCAATTCGATGCCTAACAATTTGGTATTAGGGCAACATGATTCTTGGCTATCATGAGAGAGACTTGAGCTCAAGAGATGTGCAGGATTGACCAGGCTATAGTTGAACTTTGCTCCCCCTCTCTCTCCCCCCCTCCCCCTCCCTCTCCCCCTCGCTTCTCTAATTCTTCCTATGTTCATCCTTGCCAATTCGATTCCTAACAATTTGGTATTAGAGCAACATGATTCTTGGCAATCATGAGAGAGACTTGAGCTCAAGAGATGCACACGATTGACCAGGCTGTAGTTGAACTTTGTGAGCTAACATTCCAGAGGCTTGAGCATTTGGAATAGTCTATGGACGAGCTATGCAAGATGATAGGAAATCAGGGAGTCCAATTAGGTTAATTAGTCAGTAATCTATCTTGCCTGACTCAAGCTACACTGACTCAAGGTGAGACTGCTCAAACCCCTGCTCACGCTGAAACTGCACCTATGCCTTTTAGTCAAATAGGAAAGGTTGAATTTCTAGGTTTAATGGGGAAGATTTCCTCAATTGGTTGTCTCGTTGCAAGAGATTCTTTGAATTAGAGGGAATTATTGATGAGTACAAACTTCGACCGGTAGTTATACATTTGGAAGGAAAGGCTTAGTTATGGCATAGAGGGTTTATGAAGGATAGAGTAAAGGAAGAAGCAATGACTTGGGACGAATATATATAGGCTATAAATGCTAGATTCAATGAGCAACCCTATGAGGATCCTATGGTTGACATGACCAATCTAGTGCATGGGCATCGGTGAAGGAATATATTGACCAATTCGACGAACTTGTGCATGGAGTCTCTATCTCATTTGCTTATTCTATTAGTATCGTCCTTGGGGGCCTTAGGGGTGAAATCCAACATGCAGTGAGGATGCTTCAACCATAGAAATTACACAGCTTATACTTTGGTTAGAATACAAGAGGCAGCCTCTACATCTTACTGTAATCCATTGGTGAGTGTGACTACTTATCAAAGGATTATTCCAGGAAATATTAAAACTCTAGCTATTACTTCAAGCAACAATGTTATGAACTCCCTAAAGCTAACTACTTATGGCTAGCTCTATACACCTCTTGCCACTTCAAGCAAATGTGAAACCTCTCAATAGTTTTAAAACAGGCATATCCAAATTAATAAAGTCGGAGTCTAGTAAGGAATTTGAAGAAAAGAACGCTACAAGAATTTGTTACTAGTGTTAGGAGAAAAATGTACCAGGTCATAAGTGTATATTATAGAAATAGAAGGAATGGAGCTAAAGGAGGTGGATGAGACAATTGAGAGTGAAGAAATTAATCCTCAAATCTCAATCCATGCTCTCACGGGGACTCAAAATTATCAAACCATGAGAGTTTGGGTTGGAAGAAAGGAGTTCCACATACTTGTAGACATCAGGAGTGCGCATAATTTCTTGAATTGAACGTTGGAATGACCTGAGATGTGTAGTCCCTCCTATCACACCAGTGAAAGTGATAGTAGCAAATGGGAGTGTGTTGAATTGTGAAGCTCAATGCTTTAACTTCAGCGGAAAAATGCAAGCACAAACCTATGTTGCAAATGTCTTGCTAATTGAGTTGGATACCTATGATATGGTGTTGGGTGTATAATGGTTACATTAGTTAGGAGACATCACCTAGAATTTCAATAACTTGCAAATGAGGTTCTTGTACCAAGGAGAAGAATGTACACTAAAGGGAATTCCTAAGCAAGAATTGCAGATGATCACTGGTGAGGATTTGCAGAAGGTCCTTTCTAGTAAAAATCAAGTGGCTACTATGTAGCTATGTCGACTGGAAGGAACGAGCTGCATCAATGTTCCTACTCACGGTGCACAGGTACATGATGGGAGGATAAGTTCATCACTGCTCAAATATAGTGATGTGTTCGAGGAACCAAAGGTTTTACCTTTACACAGAAACCATGACCACCAAATAATTCTCAAAGAAGGGGCTGCCCCTATTAATTGCAGATCTTATAGACATTCAACAATTCAAAAGAATGTAATTGAGCATATGGTCAATGGAATGTTACAAGCTGGGAACATACGACACAGTAGGAGCTTATATGCCTCTCCCGTTATCTTAGTCAAGAAAAAGGATCACTCGTGGAGAGTGTGTATTGACTATAGGGCATTGAGTAACATCACAATGAAGGACAAATTTCCTATTCCCTTGATCAAGGAGTTGCTAAACAAGCTCTATGGCTCTACTTTGCTCTCTAAACTTGACTAAAGTTCAAGGTACCATTAGATTAGGATGGCTAACAAGGATGTCAACAAGACAGCCTTTAGAACCCATGAAGGACAATACGAGTTCTTGGTGATGCTATTTGGACTCACCAATGCTCCCTCAACATTCCAAAGTTTAATGAACTAGGTTTTTAAGGAACACTCGTGTGAATTTATTTTGGTATTCTTTGATGATATTCTGGTTTATAGTCCAACATTTCAGTTGCATTTGACACATCTTCAAACAGTGTTGCAGACCCTAAGGGAGCATAAACTCTATGCTAAGCGTATCAAATGCTCTTTTGCAGTAGGGCAAGTTGAGTATCCTGGTAATGTGGTGTCTAAAAAATGATTGATCCAGCGAAGATACAAGCAGTGAAGAGTGGCCTACTCCAACTAATGTTAAATAATTGCTGGCTTCTTTGGGTTAATAGGCTATTACAAAAGGTTTAGTCATAGTTATGGCCATATTTGCGGACCATTACATGACCTTCTAAAGAAGGAAGGATTTAAACGGACATATATGACTGAGGCTTCTTCTCAGCAGCTTAAGAAGCCATGACAATAGCCACTAACAATGAGTTTATAGTGGAGACTGATGCATCTAGAAGGTGGAATAGGGGCAGTCCTGATGCTACATGGCCATCCTGTAGCATTCCCTAGTAAGACTCTAGCTCCCAGGCACAAGAAGCTTTCAGTTTATGAAAGGGAGCTCTTTGCAATCCTCCACGCCATCAAGAAGTGGCACCATTATCTAATTAATCAACACTTCACCAGTAAAACTGATCATCAAAGCCTCAAATATCTTTAGGTGCAGAGTCTGAACACACCACTTCAGTACAATTGGCTCACACAGTTACTTGGGTATGACTTTGATATTAGCTACAAGAAAGGAAAACAAAATGTAGCTATAGATGCATTTTCTCATCTCACTTCCACAGAATTGCAAATGATGGAAATTCCCATACTATCAACTGATCTCTATGACTTAAAGGCAACTTGATCAAGAGATCTTAAGCTTGTTCAAGTGTTACAGTAGTTGCAGCAAGGAAGAACAATATCTATCAAGTATTTCTAGGGGAATGAGCAGCTTCGTAGGAAGCAGAATCTAGTAGTGGGACGCAACCTATAGCTTCAGGAGGAGCTAATACAATTATACCATTCTAGTGCTATGGGTGGACATGCATGTGTGACTTCCACTACTCATCGACTGACTAACCTCTTCTACTGGAAAGGGTTGTGCAAGCAAGTATGAGAATTCGTTAGATGTTGTGATGTGTGCAAACGTAATAAGACCGAGATTGTGGTGAGCCCAATATTGCTCTAGCCTCTGCCAGTGCCTTTTGGGGTATTTACTGACCTTGCGATGGACTTTGTAGAGGGTTTTCCTAAGTCTGAAGGGAGGAATGCTATTATGGTGGTTGTGGATAGGTTGACAAAATATGCTCATTTAGTGGGTCTCTCCCATCCCTATTCAACAACTCAAATAGCTCGACAGTACCTCGATAACATTTACAAGTTTCATGGATTTCCTCAGACCATTGTTAGTGTCGAGATTTTATTTTTATGAGTTCCTTCTGGCAGCAACTCTTCAAGTTACAAGGAGTCTCCTTCAAGTATTCCTCAGCTTACCACCCACAAACTGACTGTCAAAATGAGGTGCTTAACTGCTATCTAAAGTGTTGAGTGAGGTATGTAGTAGTGGAGTTGCTACAACAATTGTTTCATTGGCTATCACTAGTTGTGTGGTGCTACAGTACAACTTACCATTTTACGATTAACAATATTCCTTATAAAGCTCTCTATGGCAAGGCTCCACCTCTACATGTACCATATTTCCTTGCAGACACCTCAATAGTTGAGCTTCACACCCAGCTGAGCCACCAAGAACAAGTAATTTCATGACTAGAGCATCACATTATGCGCAATCGACTTGAAATGAAATAACAAGCTGATAAGCACCACATTAAGAGTGTATTTTCAGTTGGCGATTGGGTGTATCTTAAGTTTCAACCCTATCGACAACACTGGGTGGTGCAGTCTCGAGCAGTGCAGAAGCTCTCTACCAAATAC
Source organism: Lagerstroemia speciosa (assembly GCA_037672795.1). Classification (NCBI taxonomy): domain Eukaryota; kingdom Viridiplantae; phylum Streptophyta; class Magnoliopsida; order Myrtales; family Lythraceae; genus Lagerstroemia; species Lagerstroemia speciosa. The sequence continues at coordinate 11,697,328 of CM075299.1, read as the reverse complement.
TTTGATCCCTTCCAAGTACTACAGCATCTAGGTAAAGTGGCTTATAAGTTGTAGCTTCCAGCTCAAGCTAAGATCCATGATGTGTTTGATGTTTCGTTACTCAAGAAGGTCAATGGCCCACCTACTCAGTCAATTAATTTGCCCCGAGACATCTATCTTGGTCAACCTTTGGAACTTGTTACCGCCCTGGCTAAAGGGGACTAATCGCTATAACTCAAGTGCTCATTCATTGGTCAGGCTTCCTAGAAGATGACTCTTGGGAATTTCTATATGATTCGTAACTCATATTTCCCAACCACCACCTTGAGGACAAGGTTGCTTTCGAGGGGAAGGCAATGTTACTAACTGAGGATGCAAATGAAACCAACCGAAAAGTTAAAAGGAGGAGATTGAGCCTATATAAAAACCAGAGGGACTATTTTGTTAAGTATAAATAATTAAAGGACAAATTTGTAATAAGGATGGGACTGATTCGATTAGGCTATTATAACCGAGTTGCTTAAGAAGTGAAACAGACCTCTGTGAAGGCAGTCCCCAGGGGCACAGCCCAATGGTGGGCAAGGTATTCCTTATCTCCCAGGTTCTGGGTTCGAATTCTCAGGGACACGAGTCCATCAGGATTATCCTGATTTACCTGGTACACGTGATTAAAAAAAATAAATAATAAATAAAAGCCTCTGTGAAGGCACCGCTAACTGATTCACGCGCTCTTTTTGATTTTTTTTGTTTAATTTTTTTCCTTCCCATTTTTATGAAAATAATTATAAAAATAAAGTAAAAATAATAGGAAATAATAAACATAAATGAACTCATACAATTTCAAATTCAATGAATTTTACCACCAGAAACTCTAACGTGTGATGTGCTTTGTATGGAAACAAACATTGCCTGAAGCAATCCTTAGCCATGCCCGTAAATTTTCCATCTCACTCCAGAGGATATTATACTGTATCCACTTGAAAACATAAATTTATAAGTCAAAATACTTAATTTTTTTTAATAAAAATCAGAATTCATATATTATATGATCAATGTAGGCCGAAGAGATGAGCCTGACATTATAAGAGGTTGTATCTGGTGTACCTGTTCATATAAATATAAAATTTATATCCTGTATGACTAATGTTGGTTTGATAATCTCAAAACAGTATCGACATAGAAGCAAGGTGGAGCCACTCTCCCAAAGTAAAGTAGGGACCACTAAGATTTTTGAATGGTAAGAACCACCTGCCATTCGGAAATTAATAAATTATTATCAATGATTAATATTTAAGCTAGTTAAGCCGAGCTGTTGCATAAAACTCCATTGGAAAATTATATTAAAAAAAATCATTTGATTCGTTTATTTTTCTAAAAAAAGTCAATCATCTGAAGTTTCAAAAGTAAATTACTCGATTTTATTTTATCCTTAAATTAAATCAAATATATTAAGTTCGAAAAAGAAATCTTATTTTTTATTTACTAACAAATTAGGCTAATGTAATTAAATACAATATGTTTCAACGACACTTACTACTTGGCCTTCTCCTTACCATGTGCCGACAAAACAAATAAAATTAGCATAATTTGAACTTAAATTAACGTAATAATTTTTTCATGTATTACGATTCATATTAGTTATATATATGAAATTACTATGAATTTAAAGAAAATTTTTAATATCATGTTACAATAATAAAATAAAATAATGTGACTTTGATTTGTAAATACAAAATGCCTAACTTCAATTGAAAACAAAAAGAAATCAAGTGCCTTTATTTTTAAAATTTGAAAGACTTGACTTAATTTAATAATAAAATGAAACTATTTGATCTTTATTTTTCAGATTTCAAATGTTTTAACTCTCTCAAGAAAAAGAACAAACTACACACTTTTTCATGTGATTTACCCAAACTCCATCAATTATGAATTTTAAAATGGAGAACTCAAGAACCTGCTCAAGAAGTTGCAATGTGAGTTGCAATTAGGAAATATTCGCATCAGAAGGATGGGGTGTAAGGAGCTAATGGTGATCACTGGAAACAAAACAACAAAAAAAAAAAAGGGAAGCACCAATTACACTTTGATTATATAACAAATGGAAATTCAAGAACATGTTTCTGACAGAAATTTGGACGTAATGGATCTAAATTGTCAAAATATCATCAAACCAGTAACCCAACGATACAGTTAAAACTATTATTCGTGTTAACTCTCAGACAAAGGCTTTAGCCAAATACAATTTAACTTTTCAGTAGCACATCATCGTCTTGAAGGGAGAATGTCAAGCAATGTGAGTTTAGTCTTGTCTTCTATCTGTTTTTCATATTTCTGCTGCTGAATATGAAGTTGCAACTCTTAATTCTTGCTCATTCAGAAAAATTCCAACTCGGTATCTTAAAAAGGTTCTGCACAGGAAACGACACAGCTGCCTACAAACTCCAGCCCGGAATATTAGAGAACTTCAAAACCTGAGGATCTACCTCGAAACAAGCTTGTAGTACGCGTATAGACCAGACCCAACAAAGCCGAGAAGCTGCCCTAACACATTCAACTGCATTTGAGAAAAATAGGATCCAATTATGAGCAGAATATGAATGTCAAGATGAGACAGTGAATGGTGGTGCTCAGAAGAATAGAGAAAAGTTTGAGAAGGTTTGCTTCACCATATCGAATGGGAGACCCCTGAAAATAATCCAACCGAGTCCAATTGTGAAGACATCCTAAGAGCACCAAAATAATCACAACAAAAGTTCAATACGGTTAAAAATTAAATTAGCATATGATTGTGATATAGATACCGGACAGGGAAATTTTTGTCACCCATTTCATTGAGGTCAACCAAATGGTGCTTAAGTAAACTCCACATGCTCGGTTCCACTTTAAGCACTTCATATATTTGAAAAACAAAATTCATAACAGCTTGCCATCGTTCATCAGTTTAATCTTCGGTTTAATAAGCCACAAGGTAAAACATCCATTGATGAAGTGGCAGGGGATACTAAACCTTAAGCAGCAGCCCTACCCAGATGCAAATCATAAGAGCAGTACATCACGGGATAGAAAACATTCCCCATGGACAAAAACAGACGACAAAAATCATAGTTCATTATTTTCAATGACATAAGAAACCACCTTTAGGGGAAATTGCACTTGATATGTATAACTCCTGAGCAAATACAGTATGGCCTGTCTATATTTACTGGGAATGGTCCAATGGATGCATGGCCTGATGAGTTTCTATGCATTTGGCTGGACCAAGGTCTTATCACCCGGGGCTAATGGCTATATCCACTGTAATAAACACCTTCAAGTTTGACATTAAAACCATACTTCCACTACTTGAGATCTTCAACCAAAATAATAACCCAACTAATTTTTGAAAATTATAAATGCAATTAAACTAGTCACACCTTTAGATTGCCACAAATAGTCTGTGTTACCGCTGAGTTGAGAGTGGTATTGAGGAATATGCTGTAATTCAAGAAGAAAGCTAATATGCAGGAGAACAGCAGCACAACCTGCCCGAAAGAAAAGCATATGTAGCAAGATCAAAAACTTTAGCAAGATATTGACATGCATGTAAAGCCACAAGGTGAATCTAAATAGAAAAATCTAAGTCCAAGAGGATGACAGGACGTAACAATTGACCTGCCATATGCAGAGCTAGCCTTTGATGCAATTTGTGTTAAGGGGTGGTCATGGTTCGGATTTGTTTGAAAAACCATTTCAAATTGAACCAAGAGAAATATCCAGTTTGAATTTGGTTTGGAGTATTAAGTCCAAACCATATCCATTTTACATTGAAATATCTTAATTATATGATACCAGTTCTTGTGGTTCGTTAATTGGTTATTCACTTTTCATTAAAATGAATAGGATTTAATCAATTATATGCAATTAGTATCGGTTAGAAATTAACCAAACCGAACTGTTAAAAAAACAATTAAGTTGAGAATTTTAGTTTAAGAAGTCATTTTTATTTTGATCTTTTATCTTTTGTTTTATACAATCATCATTTAGAATATCCGTTCATTTTGACTGACTACAGAGCATACCATATCAACTAATTAACCGAATTTCTTCTAACAAAACAAACTATACCATTATAGAACTAATTTGAACAATTCGATTATATTTTGTTCAGTCCAGTTCAATAGTTTGATTCAGTCTTTTGCTTTTCTTGAGCATGCCTAATATGTGTGAAGAAACCACTTTTTTTGAGATGGCCTGATTAATTTCTATGATACACTCTAATCCATATTTTGACTTCACTTTAACATCGCAGAAGACATGCTGTTGAGGTATGTATCTCTCATCCAGTGAAAATTTATGCGGACCTATCTAAACAAAACGAAAAGACAAAAAGGAACTCTGAGATGAAAGAGGTACTCCTATGAAGCAAAGATATGACACAAGAAAACGATATTACAAATGTAAAAATCAAGAGGATGAAATGTTAAAAACAAATGAAGATGGTAGACTCTCTATGAAAATCTCCTCAGCAAGATCAAGTTTCTTAGAACAATTCACCACAACTTATGTTGACCATGAATCTCTTGGTGCTCATTGAAACGGAATTTTCTAATTTCATCATTCAAAAGACTGACATGGCTTCTCAAACTAAAAAAGCTCGCATGGATGCAAAAGTTTACCAGGAAACCAAATGTAAATAGGTAAGGGAAATTGAACATCAACTCTAGATCCCCGTGAATATATGTCCATAACAGCAGTACAGGTGCACATAAAATTCCTAGAACAAGGACAGATAGAATTTCGTGTCAGAGTTGATGAAAAGTGTATCCACACTATCAATATCCAAAGAAAAGCATACTGAATGAATTCATTGAGTAACTACCATTGCACCACATTAAGCCAAAGCTATTGAGCCCACTTGATTTACCTAAAACAGTGAAGAAAACGAGGAAATAAGGCAGAGAAGAGCAAGTAGCACGTAATTCCAAACAGAAAGAGGTAAATCCTACCAATGCGGGCTATAGTTGCAAGATATAATGCTGTTGTGATGTTCGCTAGTAAAACAACAAAGTACCCATAGAAGTCAAATGATAAGTCCCTCGCTCCCGCAACAAAAGCACCTAGAACGATCAATCCAACACTGACAACAACATTAAATGTTTTGAGTTAAAAATGCAAATTAGGGATAGTGAACTATCAAGTAAGATCTTAACTACTCAAAGCGACAAAGAATAGCATGTTAGATGCTTCACACCACATGAATCAAATGCTGTGAACATAATTAGAAAGCAAGAATGAGAATGTATATGGCCTTAATTAGCAATTGACACCACCTTTTTAGGACAAAACCAATATTTTCACCTAATTATAAGAGATTTATTATGAACAAGATTAATCTCACTTTCTATCAGCAATTTATCTTATGAATAAAAGTCATACCTATGGAGAAAAACGAATTTAAAAATAGCGGAACTACTTGAGGTAACTAACTTAAATGGAGTGCTCTAATAATTCAGGCATTCCAAATAGGCAAAGGTAAACATAATAAAGAGAAATCCAACAATTTAAAGCAAGAAGAAAACCAAGATGTCGGTTAGCCTATCAGCAGACCTTTCTAGTCATTAAACCAATATGTGTTCATCATCCATGTGCATAATCGACTCAAACTCAAATCCATCCACCAACATCTACGAATGTGCTGGCAGATTTGAACAGGACTTGACCATCATTTAATATTGCAAAAAATATTCCGCATCCAAACTCATCTTATGCAGAAAGTTCAATCCAGTCCAGTCTACAAGATGCAGATGCTATCATCTTTATTGCATCAGTAAATGCAAAGACAGGTATCCTAAGCTGTTAGATGTAAGACAGTCACCTTCCAACAACAGGTGATGTATATTTCTGCCCAGCTAGAATATATTCTGCCAACATTGTAAATACAACCGTCGTCCGCCTGAGTGTGGTGTACATAGGAACATTCACACCACGAACAGATTCCATTGTTGCTAGCTTGAAATATAGGTAAATAAATATATGTCAGAGTTGGTATAGCTGTTATGGTCTGTAATAACAAACTAAATATAACGAATTTCTGCAGTTGAATAAGGCATACCATGTACAACAAATAGGCTGCTGCAAGTGGAACAGTATCAACCAATGTCTTTGATGGCACAAGAAATTTGGAATTATCAGGTATAACAAATGATTCGCCTAGGGTAAAGGTAATAATTTTCCTTCGTCTTAATGTATAAAGAAGAGAACACGAACATATCATCTGTAGAACAGTAAAGGAGCATGTTGTAAGTTCATTGACAGCAATGATTAATACAACACAGCTTGCCGGTACAGGTACGGGATAGCCGGTAGGACAGTTCATATTGGAAGCCAGATTGAATATATCCTGCGGTTGATTCTAAATTATCAAAAGAAACTTATAATTGCAAACTGATAAAATATTGCCTGCATAACACAGGGTATCACACATATAATCCATGAGCCAATGTCAGACAGCATGTCATACTGACCAGAGACCAGACAATACCAAAGAAAATCCAGGATTCCTAAAGAAAATTTGGAAATATATTGAAGCAGGAGCACGCCTAGCTAGTTTTGGCGTGTGCTCTATTCAGTCGCAAAAGAAAATTGTTTAGCATTAAAAAATCAGTGCAAAGGAGAACTAGAATAATGCTTTTGGGGTGGTGGCAACATATTCATTGTGGAGCTCTAGGATTAAACTTCCTTCTTTCTAAAAGATTTAGTGCTGAAAAGCTACATCTACAGAATCAAGCAATATCACAAAATTTTGAGCATTAATCAAAAGAAAGCACTTATAACAGATAATCAATAGGTGGATACCAAAAAATAAGGATAACTGTACCTGCAAGAGAGTGATGACATTTGCTGACGGGAATCTATAGGATGAAAGAGCTGCTTTATTAAACAGCACCAAGAGAACTGGAAGACATGCAGAAAAACGGACTAAAGAACTGTACAAAACTCAGCAAACCCCATTAATTACATATATATGAAAATCTTTAACTTCACCAAATCTCATACCCGTATTTAAATCAACTAGAAGAAAACAACAGCATGAATTGTAATCAAAGAGAACATGAAGAAGGATCTTCAGCCAACAATTGAATAGGGATTTTTTTTTTTTTTGGTGAAATAGGATATTCAGCCAACAATTGTACAAGCAATTATTTGTGTGAATTCTTAATCAACGCGAAATAGGATCTTTAGCCAACAATTGAATAGGGAAGTATTGGTCTGACTCTTTATCGTCGTGAAACGGTATCTTCAGCAAAAAAAAAAAAAATTGAATATCGAATTACTTGTGTGAATTCTTTATAAAGTTACAACTATACAGCACTTTGAAATTCTAAACAAAAATGAAATTACAAAGCAGATTCATCGGACAGAAGAAACAATCCAAAATTCAACACAATGCATCGAGTGAATAACTGCAAGAATGAACAATTCCCATTCCACGGAAACGGAAGCAATAAGCTTCCTCTAAATAACAGAATTTTGGAACCAATCCTGTGAATTCAAACAACAGAAAGTTACCCCGAGTGCACGTACCTGCACAGGACATGTAGGAAATGGCGGCGTAAGCACCGCGTTTTGTCATGGCAGATCCACGGAAGAGCTTCTCTTCGCCTGGAAGGAGTCTCTCTTTCTCCTCGTCCCGCAGAGTACCCGACACCGGCAGAATCGGATTGTTGGTAGGTAAGTTCGATGCCATCATGAACTCTTCTTCTTCTCACAGCCTGCGCGCCGAGGGATGTTTTTGAGACGTTTATGAGACGAAGAAGCCGAGAAGAAACCTTCGAGCTGCTGAAGAGGAGAAGAAATGTAATGGTGCAAGGACGAAGTTCAGATTCTGCCCCACGCTTGCGCAGCCAGAGCTGAAGACAGGGTAAATAGCTTCGACCCGGCTGCGTCTGGAGTGGCGGGTCATGACCCGACCCCGTATTGTCTGGAGCGGCGGATCATGACCGGATTAAGTGTTCACTTCTTGTGCAATTTGGAGTTCGAAAGGGAAACAGAGATGGAACGGGGTAAAATCGGATATAGAACGATGAATTTCGAATTTTATTTCATTTAATTTTGAATTAAAATTGAAAGTGGAATGGCTATCTTAAATTTTTGTTTGTTTAATTTAAAACCGGAATTTAACTCTCGTTGTTAATTTTTGGGTGTCCGACGACGAAATTTCTGACTTCAGAAGTCAAAAGGGGCTTGGCCACATACCAAACTGAACTTGGTACTTAAATTGGATTTGAATTTGGAGTCGCCACTGATTATTTAATGCCTAGCCTAAGGTTGCTTAAGAATCTATTGTGTACCTAGAGGAACATGATATTAACTACCTATATCCTTATTTGTCCTAGACTAGAGTTTGGACTTGTGGGCCCTATTACGCTCAAAATACTTGCAAGCTAATCAACACACCTTAAATTGGTACCTATCCCTGAGTCTAAGTCATTTGTTTGCTTGCGCATTTTCTTTCACTCAATTGTTGTCCTAACCAAAGTTTAATTGACGGTCCAAAATGAAGCTCAATATTCTAAACCAAATGCTCTAACATGCTACGCTCATGCTAGTCTTAGTGCAAAAAGTAAAGGGCGCCATTATAATTATTACAAGCATTCATCACCTCTATCTCACACTACCCACCCATTACACTTGTGTACCCAAATACATTGAAATCTCCAATCTTCTCTTAAGTCATGCAACAAGTAACCAAAACACATGATCGCCTAATCTACAAAATTCTAAAGTAAAAGGGGGCTACTACACAAAATGCCTAAACTAATGGACTAGTGTGACAAGTGCTTGAAGTGATGGTCTAGTTAGTTGAATTCCTAAAATGAGGAACTAATTTGGGAAGGAGTGGACTAATACTTGAGGACCCCAAATTGCCGCAAGCCAACACTTGAGGACCTGAATATTTTTTTCCAACAATTTGATCCCCTAAATCGCATTTTGTCTAATAGTTGAGGAAATCGTCTCACTACCTGTTAACGGAAGTCTGAGTTGGTAGACATGTGGCATAAACGACATTACAAATTTTACTCAACTCACCAATACGACATTGTTTGGTCACACCCGGGGATAATAACCTTGCTTTGGCGCAAAAATAAAATAGAACCAAAACGCTAATTCCCAAATTGGGTTAAACGAGTAGCAGAGGAGGAAGCCGACAAAAGAAAATAGAGCACGGAAAGTAGAAGTTAGAGAGCAGAGCATAGAGACTAGACATTGGAGAGTAGAGCACGAACAAAGGTTGGAGAATATCAGTGCAATCTCGATATGGGCTGCCAATCGCAAGCACACTACCAATTCTACAAGCATGGGCAATAGTATGATTTTGCTTCCGATCACTAGTCCCATAATCCAATGAGCAAGAGTCAGAGCAGTTCAAGCTCAACTTGCGGTTCATCAATCTTCTGTTGTTGTGGGCAAAAAGCCATAAGAATCACCTCTAACACCAGAATCAATCCTAGAAGGCCATTTTTCATATGCCCACTTTGGAGGAACAAGACATTGAGTTGTGGTTATTTTTAGTGGGAAGATGAACTTAAGAGCTCATCAAACTTTTTGGATGAGCATACAACTATTAGTCAATTAAGGAGCAGGATAGTGAGCAATGAGAGAGAGCTGGAGAGGCTTAAGCTTCTATGTGTGGTCCTGGCTATGCTAGCAGTATTTTTCTTGTTTTTAAGTCTACTGCTAGCCGTCAAATGAAGTAGTCTTGTTCCTTCTCTGAAATGAAGTATGGTAGTTGGTATTATGTACTCTTAGAAGGGGATTGGTGGTGGATGTGAAGGAGATGAATGGCTGGTTTTGGTTGGTTTGCCTATACAAAAAGGACAAATGACAAAAGTGACTAAGAACTTTCACTTCCAATTCTAGTTCTTCAATTTGGCTGATTTCTTACTTTTGGTTGGTCTTTGAAGTTGAGAACACAATGTTCGAGCTAGAAGAGGACTCTTGAGTTGACTGATTGAATGTAGTTGTCATTCTTCTAGTCATCCTACTTGTAGCAGTCAAAGTCTCTCTTGTGGCACATGCTTGGCCTCTCCATTGAAATGATGCAAGAACTATTCTTGCTAGCAAAGGTGAAGCAGGAGCAGGATTAGGATGAGGGGCAACAACAGGGGCCAATTGAGGAAGAGCAGCTCCAGCTTCAGCAAGAACAGTTGGATTTTGTGGCCTGCGTGGTGGAGGCCTTATTGCAATTCTCAGAAACTACATTACTAGTCTACCTGGTGGATCATAAGGTCTAGGATGCAGTAACAGTTCTAGTGGGGGCATTTGTAGAGACAATTACACTTGAGAGGATATGAAATAAGGCCTACTTGGAGCAATTCCATAGCCATATGTCCATTGCTTGTTTCCCTACAATGTGGACAAGTTAAAAGGTATGCAAATTAGGACATGTTAAGTTATTTTTAGGATGTGTTATATACCATATGTTGAGTCTTCATAGTTGGAGTTGGAATGAAAATAGGATCTGGAAGGTTGTCTTACTCTAAAGTCCAAGTGTAAAATGATAAAGTTGGCCCTGTCATATGTTCTTGAATCACTTGATCACCTTCAATGTTGCTTGTTTGTTGCATAGATTTTCCCTACAACTGAACAAGTCATATTACTAAATAGATAATAATAAAACAAGGTATAATTAGTGAAGTCAGTAACCATACCTTCTCCTTAATAGTCGTCTTTGCATTTATCCTTTTCTTTTCTTTCACAACAGTGCCTTTACAACCTTTACTGTTATGACTAGTATTTCCACACTTAGAGCATCTTCTAGCTCCATGGGTCCTCTTGGCCTTGTAAGGTTTAGCTGGTGGCACATCATTAGTTTTATTCCTTTGTTTCTTAGGCCTACCACCACCTTTGTTGTATTGTGGAGGTAGGATAGGGTATGGCTACACTTGTCCCATTGATCTTGTCCTCTAACTGGTTCAATAAAAGGCCTATATATACTCTCCCAACTCTCCTTTACATAGTGGGAATGAACCAAGATCAGATCTCTGGTTACAAATCATTATGTCCAATGCAAGCTACTGCATGAATACATGGAATACCACACAAATCCCATTCCCTACACAAGCAAGAAAATTCCTTCAGGTCTATGACATGTTTCTTTGGCCTATGATATGCTGAACTTGGAAGATTGAGCCATCAGGATCTCTTGCCCACATAGGAGTCCAATAGTTACGGTCTTTTTTGGCCTTCTCAAGCTTGGTCTATGCAGCAGGAGTAATGGGACCATTGTATCTCTCTATGTGCTTCCTGGAATTGTTCATCTTTGTCATCAAATATGTCCTCATTTCCTCCAACATCGTGATGATTGGTTTCCCTCTAAACTTGACAATTGTTACGTTGAATTGCTCGCACATGTTGTTCAGCAACAGCCGATTCTTTGATCCAGTGCTGAATGCAGCTCTACTCCAAGTTTCTAGAGGGAACCTATTCAAATAAAGCCAAGCTGGCATTCATGGATCTCAGCTCCTAATAGCGCTTCTCAAACTCAGGCATTGTTCTTGATTTTGTGCACATCCATAACTTCAATCTCAATTTTGTACTCCTCCATTGTTTCCAAACATTGGCCTCCAAATGCTTCACACAAAACCTGTGTTTTCTTCCAAGACTGAGCTCCTGCATTGCTGGAAGCAATCCCTACAGAGCAAATGCAAAGGTAGATAGAGTTTTTTTTTTTTTTTTGCATATCATATATAAATTCTCATCCATGCTCATGAGGGTATCCAATATCTTCAAACAGTCTTATTAAAAACCAAGACTATGTATCTTTTGTTTCTTACTCAACAACAGCATATGCAATAAGGTAAAAAGCCTGTTTCCCATCTTGGGTCACTGTAGCAAGCAAATTGCCTTCATAATACCCCTTAAGAAAGCAGCCATCAAAACCTATGAGAGGTCTACAACCAGATAATGCCCACCCAATTACAACCCTAGAAGCAAACATGTAGTCTATCAAATCTAGCAGGAGAATTCAAATCTACCCTCTCAAAACCTAACTGTAATGTAGAGCCAGGGTTGCTTCTCCTTAGTTCTACACAAGAGTCCCATAGTGCAACATATTGCTCTTTCTCAGAGCCTTATATGATCTCTCTGGCAATGGTCATGGCTCGATATAGTTTCATCTCAATCAATTGCACCTGGTATTTATCAGCCATATACTTGTATGCATCTCCAGTTGTCATGACAGGGTAACTTCTCAATGCATCAACAAGTTTCTTTGATACCTATTTTTTATATACAAAAGGATTCTTTGAAACTCTACAGCAAGTATGATTAGGATTGAATCCCTTAATCTGGAAGCATCCTAATTGCTCAGTCCAAGAACAGAATATCTCCCAAAGACAACCACCCTCACAACAACTTACTCTGCATCTTCTTTTATCATTTTTCTTGAACTTTACTACCCTATCAAGAAATATCTTATAATCCTTCACTACTTCTTCGAACATTTTTAGAGTTGGAAAAACCATAAGCAACTTGAAATGAACATGACCATAAGAACTATTTTGTTTGAATTCCGGTGGCTTCTTTTCATCTTCATCATCATCATTGCCCTTTAAACTTTCAAACTCTTCTGAATGATATACATATTCTTTTGAATGATATGCATATTCTTCTTCATTGCCTGGTACAACTACTTCTTGTTCTTCTTCTTCTCTTGCTTGTACTCTAACAAATTTTTCTCCCTCATCTTCTAATGATTTACTAGACCTAACACAATGAGCTCTCCACTTTCTTTTAATCCAGTCACTACGACAACTACCTTCAACCCTTTTCATGATTTTATCCACTTCGGCAATGTGCTCATCATCCACTTCGTCTAACCCATCTACAGTAAGGGTATATAAGGCATCTGTTGAACCATTAGAATCATCCTGAACCTCAAGTTCTGCACCATGTTGCTCCATTCACTATCGTCTCCCATAATCTAAGTAACAAAATATTGAAAATAAGGATAAGAGATCATGTAGATAGACTATAGCAACAATGGAATAGTAGGGACCACAAATAGCTACATGCCAAATGGACGACACGTTCTCTATTTTTAGAAAGAAATAAACAAAATTGGAATGCCAGAAAGATTGAATCCCTCAGAATGTGGTTCGATTCTCTCAATCGATGCACCAAATCAATCGCCATTGTGGCTCTTCTTTGTAATAAGCAGTTAGGGCATAAAAAACTCGAGTTCTATCTAATTTTCATGCCAAAGCAAGGTTATTGTCCTCGGATGTGATCAAACGATGTCATATTGGTGAGTGGAGTAAAATTTGTAACGCCGTTTATGCCACATGTCTGCTAGCTTAGACTTCTGTTAATGGCAATGAGACGGTTTCCTCAACTATTAGATAGAATGGGATTTGGGGAATCAAATTGTTGGAAAAAAATATTTGGGTACTCAAGTGTTGGCTCGTGACAATTTGGGGTCCTCAAGTGTTGCTCCACTCCTATGGAAAGTGTCTAAAGTGAAGAACTAGTGTGCAACATGATTAAGATGATGGGCTAATATGCAAATGCCTAAAATGAGTGACTAATATACATGATGTCTAGAATGAGTGACTAATATGCAAGATGCCTAAAGTGACAGATTGATATGTCAAACACCTAAAATGAGGGATTAGAGGGATGAGGAATGAGCTCTTCGAAGAGCTTATAAAAGGGGATGCCCTTTTAAATTGTTCAAACACAGATGCATACATGAAAATTATGTGTTTGAAACTTCTCATTCTCTTAAAATTTTTTAATTTATTGAATCAACCAGTTTGGAATCAAAATCCGATGATTTCGAATTGACGGTTCTGAATAGGTTGGAATCGTGGTTCCAAATCAAAATCGAACAGTTCCGAACTGTCCTATGAGCGATTCAGGGCTAGTTCTCCTCCTCCATGGGACTTGAACTAGTAGTTTTGAACCAGTATCTGCCTATTCTGGAACCATGGCTAACATTAATTATACTGTGCTATGATAATCTCAAGTGTAAAAATTATTTACACATACTATCAACTAAGAATTACTGTATTGATATTTATTTCAGAATTCATTAAGCTTTCCTCTAGCAAGTTAGCACAATGAACTTATTCCCTAATTAGTACCTATACTATTACATTAGTGACTCTTCACAAATAACTGCGAAATCAGTTACCCTCTACTTTAGAGTATGTAACGAGTATACTAGTGTTATTGAGTCACTGCTCCCGTACTCAGTGATCTTATGCTAGGAATATTTTTAAATTAAGGTTTATGAGATTTTAGGTCCCACTAGTATAATTTTATCATAACCCTAAAATCAACCACAATTTATGGGCTTCATCATAATTAATATAAAATAAACGGTATATGATAAATAATAAATGTCTTAATTATATTTTATAAATAAAGAGAACTCTACTTTCATCACATGTTATTGGATTTAGGGTACTATTCCTAACAATCTCCCACTTGTACTAAAGCCAATAACCATGACATCTTATACCCTTACTTTCTAGGTGGTGACCAATTTGCTATTATGCTTACTGCTTAGTGAACGATTTGCAATTTGTGTTTCTTGTGTCAATTCGCTCTACACCATATCACCTATTCCAACAATCTTTCAAGTGACGTGATAAAATAAAATAATTGGAACTCTTCCAAATCATGCCCAATATTCAAGGCAAAACTTAATATGAAGTTATTTTACTGTCGTAAGAATCTGATTAAAAATTAGAGTCAAATTGACCTCCCAGTTTCAAATAAGATCAATCTCGTATGTCCAAAAGATACATCTTTAATACTTTTGAAGTACTTAAGAATACCTTTCCTACCTTCAAATAACTCTTCAAACAAATTCGAATTTGACTTACGAGCTTTGATGTATAAGTTATATCAGTTCTGGTATAATTCATGTCACATGGAACCTTATCCATCTTTTATCTCTTCTTAGATATCTTTAGTGATACCATTTTAGAGAGATAAATGCCATAAATCACATGCAAGTAACCACTTTTAACGTCATATATTTTAAACATTTTAACACGGTATATATATACCTAGATTGAGGTAAATGAATCAACATGTTAGATTTATCCTATAGATCTTTTTTACATGATGATTCTCTCAAATCCTTCATGAGGAAGTTATTGGAGAGTTAAATTTTCACTAATTGCATTATCGATACTTCATTTCCCGAGAAAGATAATAGTGCTTACACTAACTTTTATATAAACACAAGATTTATCCCCATTTTTTCATAAAGTCAAACTTTTTTACTATATCATCAAAACAAATGTTATCATCTCCTCAAAACTTGCTTTAATCCATAAAATGGATTCACCAAGTCCTTAGTTTGTATACTAAGACTATCTCAGATTTAACAATGTTCTTGTCACCACCCGAAAATTTAACAGTTTTCCCTTGTTTTTTAGACTTCCCACATAAAATATAAACATGCTATGATATTTATCAAATGGATCTCCATTTAACACCACTTCCACATACCATAACTCATCCTTTCACCAACCAAAAAGCAATCATATCTAAACGTTTAGCTCATAATATTATATACAAAACTATTGTACCTCAAACTTATATACCCTTAAAATCTATGTACAAGAAGTTTAATGCCAATCCCTAAAAACCAAAATGGTCAATCAAGTAGCTCACCCTTCTCCTACTTAGCTAAAAAGAAAGATTTCACAAGGGGTGAGTTATGGGATTAGTGAGTACATATTTATAAAGTAGAATAATATTAAAATATAATTTCTCAACAAATCACATATATTACAAAATCACAACAAGAATAGCGATGAAAATACTCAACCAATAATCAAGATCCGAGCCTTAATGTTTTGTACAAGTCTATATCAACTAGTCGGTATCGAAAGTTCTTATTTCACAAACCGTAGAACCTTTTCCCATGATTCTTTTAAAAAAAACACTCTTCACTTACTCTTTTTATGAATAAATAAATAAATTGAAATAAAAAAGGGGAATGTTGGCTCGAAAAAACAAAAATAGGAAATGGTGCTGGGATAGGACGAAAACATGTTTTATGCAGAGGCAACTCAACAACAAAAATATAGAAGGAAAATGGTCTTGGAATAGTATGAAATGGCAGGTCTTTCAGTAATGTAGCTTTCCAGTGGTCATTTAGAAGTACAGGAGCCATTCTCGTAGCTATAATGAGCAACTACTAAATCACCTTGTCCCCTTTTCGAACTTTGGATTCAAGATTGGATATATACAAAGGTTGGTCACCACCATAGTGAGAACAACTTTTGAATCTAACCACTACAATCATTCTCGACTTCTGTCCAAGCCACTCAACTGGTCTACTGCTCCTCGACCATACTGTCCTCTTGCTAGAGTTCAAACTTGGAGAGCATAGTCGCTTTCCCAAGTCTCCACTATGCATCATCTATTGCCTCGAATCTCTTGTGGTGAGTGGGTGAGTCACTCATTGTCTTCTAATCAAGGAAGTCACTATTCCCCGAGTGCCCTCTCAATGATCTTGCTTGTATTTTGAATGGTGGCATCTCGCTGGTATCGTGGCTTGGTGTGTCTAAGTTGATTATTTCCTATAGTTTCCCAACCCTCATTTTGATCGGTTCAAATGTTCCATCCAATCAAATGTACAAGAACATTCAATAATTGTCGTATGTCATGCCCTTTGGCTCTCATTTCCTGCATGGATAATATGTGTTTTTCTCATACATCATTCTTGCTTTGAACCTTTTTTTTTTAATAACCGAGGTATTCGAGCCCCTTCCGGGCCAAATTAGTAGTGCTTGTGACACCTCCTCCTCGGGGCACACACAATACCCCGCAAACCACGTGTACTGGGTAAACCAGGATAAATCATGACAAGCTCAAGAGGGCCGAAAAGCGTCCTTTCTCCAGCGTGCGCCTGTTGGGGTTCGAACTGGTAACTCATTTGACTTCCCAACTCCCCACCACTAAGGTTGCCTATTGGAAGGCCTTGCTTTGACCGTTTAGGTAGGATGTAAATTATGCCTTGAGATATTATTTAAGTTATAGAAAATTCATAAAAGGCAAAATTAAGGTGAAGAAAAGTGGCATGCCTAGTCACATTGCATCATGGACAGTGGTGGTTCACTGCCATTTTACTTGATATTTTACTGTCTAATTTATGTTCTAACGAGTGTCTCTAACACATTGAATAAATATCATGTTGCTTGCATAGCATTTTATCATTATTTTCCACATTGTGTGAGTAAAGATGTATTAAAAAAGAAAGAACAAGGAAAGGTTGATGCATTCCATGTTGAAAATTGTTGGAGATTCATTGTAGGCAAGTGGAGACCTACCCTTACTCAAATGACGGATGTCTGTTCATCTGTTTCAAGGAACATTCACATGATTGTAAGATCAAATGGGATTGGGGAATCGATGTAAGTAAGTGCACAAGTGTAACAAGATAGGTAGTGTGTGAGAGAGATGACGAATACATGCAACAATAATGGATCTTTACTTTCTTTATGTAGATTAGGTCGCCTAGTAGCATGCTAGGGCTTGGACTTCGACTACGAAGTTCTATCACAAGCCATCAATTTGAACCTCAAGTGTGTATAATTGGATTTATTAAAATGTGCAAGCAAATGAGTAAGCTAGACTTTCTTGACCCGAAAGAAAGAACCCTTATCGTTTCAATCTTCCTCTTCACGTCTTAGCTCATGAGCTTCATGATATGTAATAGGTACTCTCTGGACTCAAATTTCAATTCCAAGATTGATAAAGATATAGGTAGTTAGAATTATGATCACTCAGTAACCTATGCGCGTAAAATTCCTTAATAAACATTTTAGTAGTGACTCAAATCCAATCTTGATTTAAAGTCCTACGTTAGGCCTCGTGGAATTCTAATTTGATTATTTTTTCTCAAGTCAGAAATTTTGATGTAAAAAACTTCTAATATAAATTTTTGAGAAAATTGAGGGGAACAAATTAGCCATCCAATTTGAGAAAATCTAACGATAGACAAATATGTTCCTTTTTTGCTAGAGCTACTCTTTGTAAAGGCTGCATTTTACTTCTAAAGTTGGAAAAATTACCCACAGCTCAAAGACCATAGAGTTGTACAATTGATGCTCATGACTCAAAGATCACGTGAGCACATATGTGATATTCTCATAATAAATTACTCACGGCTCAAGAAATATAGAGTTGTACAATTGATGCTTGTGACTTGAAAATTACTTGAGCTCATATACAATATTTTTATAATAAATTACTCACGACTCAAAGACCGTAGAGTTATATTATTAACGCTTGTGACTCGAAGATCACTAGAGCTCACATATATTATCTATTATATCAAGGCATAATTGTGCACCCCTGCCTTATCTCAATTTTCTCTCCATGATTGTATCTTTTCTCCCTCTCGACGTACCTCCCCCAACTATTGATTTTGGTTTCTTCATAGTTGTTATTTAAATACAAATAGGGATAATCGGGCCTGGATGCACTACATTTTTTTAAATATCTACCCGTTGATCAAATATGGCATTGTCATCGTTTCCTTCATCGCCTTCTCTCTCAACCTTCTCACTCCCTTCCAATTCCTTTTTCCTCATACTCACCCATACTAAAAGTTCCAACCAAATCTCCAAGCGTGCCTCACTCGGCACCCAAATCTCACTAGACAGCCCTCCAAGTTCAAGCTCCTTCCCTCACCTACTCTTCGGCTTGGGATAGCATTTGGGTTTCCAGTCAGAGAGGGCTGATATCCACAGTCATATTGCCGTTTCTGCTGCAGCTGCATCATTTCACTGAGGATTCCTTCCCAGTGAATGCTGAGGAGTAAGTAGAAGTGAAAATTCTTCTCAACTATATCATTATATATTTATATATATATATTCCTTTTTATGATTTTTCGACCTGTGGAACAATTTAGTTAGCTCTTTTAAGATTTTGTTGTACGGGTATTGCTTAATGGAGAATATATTCAGCAGCAATTGTTTTTGGCGATTAGCAGTGATTAATGAAGAATATCATCCCACTGGGTGCCCCCGAAAAGTATGTAGTTGCATCTTTTCATGTTAGCTTGAATAAGCATTATTTTTCTCTAGTTCTCTTTTGAAAGGATTTGGCTAGTAAGGTGGAAACTAAGACTCCTATGACAGGAAATCTTATGGATAAACCATCTTCATCTCAAATTATTAGGTTCTTAAACTTTTAGGAATACCAAGTTTAGAGAATGGATGGACACGTTTGGGTAAATTTGGTACTCTAGTCTCTGCACATCCATAGACGGTGAACCATCTTATTAATAACAACTACCTGTATATTTATGGTAATGTGAAACATCACATGGAATGATTAGTAAAAGCTACTATGAAGTAATCTCTAAAACTTTGTTCAAGTTGATTACCAGGGATCGAAGGATCAAGCCAAACTAGGGTGTCACTTTCATCTCCAATGAGTTTACTGGTGCCTTTGATCATAATAGACTTACAACTCAGTATGCCTTTATGAAAATTAGACTTACTTGTGCTGCTTAGTTCTTTGGGGTAAAAAAAAACTACCGTACTTACTTATTATGGCCTTAGTGGCTAATGTATTTGGTTTATGAACTAGTGACCAAGTTAGCTTAGAGAGCATGGCCTTATTCATATCTGCTATTTTTCTAAAACCAAGACTGCCTAAGTTCTTTGATTTACATATATTTTCCCAAGATATCAGAGCATAGTAATTATTACTACTCTCAGTTTTTCCCTACCAAAACCTTAGAATAACTTGATCCATTTTTTCTATGATTATTTTTAGGATAAGAAAATTAGATATAGTATAATTTGACATGTTATTCAACACTGAGTTGATGAGTGTGGCTCTTCCAGCCCACGAGAGATAATGAGCATTCCACCTAGATGGTTTATTTTTTAATTTGTCAATGAGAAATTGAAAAGCCTTTGATTTTTTCCAAGGGACAATTAGGGGATTTCCCAAGTACCTCGTATTGCTATTGATTTTTTTCATTCCTAAAATGGATTTGGCTATTCTTCTATTCTCTACTGACATGTTCTTAGAGAAATGGATGCTTGATTTGTTCAGATTAATTTTTTGACCACTGATCAAGCAAAATATATCAAGAATGCCTTTAACAACTTCTACATCCTTTTTATTTGATTTTTCAAAAATAATAAGATCATCCGCAAAAAGTAGATGGGATATGGTGGGACCTTCTTTACACAATCTTATGCCTTTAACTTTATTTTCAGATTCTGCTTTTAACAGCATTCTAGAAAAATAGTTCAATTGAAATAATAAATAGGCAGGATGGTAAAGGGTCACCCTACGTTAAGCCACACGAAGCTTTGAAGAAGCTTTCTGGTGTTCCATTAATTAAAATAGAGAAAGCTGAGGTAGAAATGCATTCATAGATCCATCCAATAACATTTTGTTGGAAGCCCAATTTTTCAAGGATACTAATTATGCATGACCATTCTAATCTATCAAAAGCTTTCTCAAAGTCAATTTTTACACCCAACCAACATCGCCTAGCCCTAGACTTCTTCATAACATGCATGATTTCTTGCATAAGACAACTATTTACCATTATCAGTCTACATTTTAAGAATGCAGTTTGGTAAGGACTACTTATTTTTGTCATTAGAGGTTTCAATCTATTAGGTATGATTTTCGAGATAATTTTATAAGAGACTTTCATGAGGCTAATGGGTCTGTACTTCTTATGCACCATTTAATTTGGGAATTTAAGTGATGAAGGTATTGTTCCGTTCTTTCAAAAGGTGACCTGTTCTGAAAAAATGCATTACAACCTGATATAGAGATTCCCCCACTATGTCCCAATTCTTTGTATAGAAGAAAGGTGGCATCCCATCAGGGCCTAGAGCTTTTAAATTGGGCACCTCTGTTAAAGTATTCCAAATTTCCACCCTATCAGGAATTCTTATAAGTTCTCTATTATTTGTATCTGTTATTACTAGTTATACGACTCTTCTATACTATCTAGTGAGCGAGGGTTGGAAGAAGTATATAATTGTTGAAATTTATTCAAGAAGTAATCAGAAATATTTGCTTTGTAATATGTCCAATTACCAATGTCTAGTTTTATAGCATTTATTTGATTGCATTGCCTTCTTATAATGGTGGATAGATGATAGAATCTAGTGTTCCTATCCCCCTCTTTTAACCATTGCTCCCTTGATTTTTGCCTCCAGATAAGATTTTTTTTTAACAAGAGGTTGTCCAGCTTTAGTTCCCATTCCTTTTCAGGTGTCCTCTGCACCTCACTTTGGCAGTCTCTTCTAACATGTTCTAGAGTCTTAATGGTCTCATTTATCTTATCATCATAGTTTCCAAAATGTACTTTATTCCAATTTTTTAGTTCTAGCTTTGTATTTTTAATTTTACTTGAAAACTAGTAAGATAGGGATCCTAGATATGGCACCTCCCAAGCTTTTTTAATAACTTCTTTGCATTTAGGATCTAATCGTCATGCAACATAAAATCTAAATGGCTTACGACCTGAGTTAATTGGTTCCACAATTTTAACATAAGGGGGCTGTGATATGAATTGTTGATTGTTAGGTGTTGGACTACTCCATTAGGAAATGAAAGCTTCCAACTTTGGTTGACCAAAGCTCTATCAAGTCTACGCTTTATTATACATATTCCTCTTCTATTTACCTTCCATGTAAATGGGTGACGTATAAAACCCAAATCAATTACACTAGTTGTTAACATGAACTCATCCAAAAAATTCTAGAGGGGCCTGCAACAATTTTATCGCCCAGTTTTTCATCAATTCTAGATGTTTCATTTAGGTCCCCAATCACAATCCATGGTCCTGCAATCAATTTTGCCATGTTGGAAAGTTCACTCCAAAAAACCTTTTTAAGATGCCAATAAGTTGGCCCATAAACACAAGACATCGGGAAGGATTTGGATGATAGCTTGTGCAACAATCTGATATGAACTAAAGACATGGAAGAGAATAAGACTGTAACCTCAATGTCATCCATCCACATCAAGCATAGTCCCCCAGCACAATTGTTGGCGCTAACCACAAAACAGTTTGCCATCTTGATCTTTCTTGCAATTTGATGACATCTTGCGCTATTGCACTTAGTTCCCGATAAAAAAATTAGTTCAGGTTTGTACTTCCTATAGAGGAATTTTAGGGAACGAATTGTAGGTGCTCCTCTCAGACCCCTATAGTTCCAGTTGATGCAGGTCATTACACAGGTACACTGTGTCTTTCGTAAAATTCATGAAAAAGATACTTCAATTATAGGAGTGTAAAAACTAACTACATATCATGAGGGATAACATGTAAGGCTCAATAAATGAATGATTTGAGAATATTTTGTATTTAAGCTTATTTCAGGGTGGTAATTGAAAAATATGCTTAGTCTCAATGGGTCTCTAAAAATGCATGCACTACGAAGAGCGATGTTTCCTCAATTTATCAGTTTGACAAAGAGCAAAATTTCTATTTTGCAAGAAACAATTAAGTATTATATTCGCTTAAAATCAGACATACTTCACAGAGCTTAAACAAGTTCCTGCTTAGCTCCTTTTTCAACTCCTATGGTCCTTGCAAGCGATCCCTCTTATAGATGGAGAACACTATTCATAAATCGAGGAGGTCAAAGATGAACCATTGCTTCGTATCCTTTTGGATGTTTGAAAATCAAAGGGTTAGGGTTTGTACGGCGTCAAATGAAGGGTTTGTACCAGTGTTCTTTGAAGCAATGAAGATGAGGGTCTTTAAGGAATAGGGCTCTAGGAAGCACTCAATGTACAGTAAATACAATATTAAGAGCTTGAACAATCTTCCAATGGTAGTAAATGCCTTGTAATTAATCAATTCAAAGAAAAGGAAGATAAGATGCAACAATGGTGTGATTCGTTTGTGCCATAGTTTTAAAAATCGGATCGGACCGGTTCAATGGGAACTGGCCATTGATCCGGTCCGATTGTTATAAATGATTGGATTGCATGTGTTTTCCGGTTGACTCGCGCAACTCGGCCGTTCGAACCGGGTTTTTAATGAACCAATACGAACCGGGCAAATGAACCGGTCAAAACAAAAAGGAAAACAAAAACAAAAACAAAAACAGAACAAGCAGCAGTGTAGCATAATCCCGATCTCCCGTTCATTTGAGAAACCTAATCAGCACAGCAGCCACAAGGGAGCAGCAGCGCAGCCTCCGACTTCGTCTCCTCTCGGGCGTCGGCTCTTCGACGTCCTCTCCTCTCGGGCGTCGGCATTTCGACGTCGTCTCCTCTCGGCCTTAGTTCCGTCATTCGTGCACTGCGGCTGCTTCTTGGGCGTGGTTCCGTGCACTCGGCACTTCGACAGTTCGACGTCATCTCCTCTTGGGCGTGGCTTTCTTACATCTCCAGTCAGAATCACAGGTGCAAACTGCACTATGCGGTGTTAAATTCTTGTTTGCCGATCATTAGTTGGATAATTAGTGTGGAAGCCCCGACCTACCTGTCCTTTTTGGCATCAATTAGCTGGCTCTGAAGTTGTCCCAAAGCACCTACCATTTGATCAAAAAGCATCAACTAGTCAACTGGCCTTATCATCTTCCCGTATCACTTATATCAACCTGGCACGAATTGTCAAGTTTTCTTCAGGGGACAAGACAATCCTTATCCTCTTCTTCCATTGAACTTCTAAAGAATTCTTATATCTCAGTGGGGTCATCTGTTTCTATTTCCATAGTTGGGTTGTTCCAGAAACTTCCTGAATCTAAGCTATAAATTTCTTAAGCTTCTTGTTTTTCCTGTTCAGGGTGTTGCAACAATGGCTGCTTCTGATAAAAAGCTTCCATAATAGATGGAAAGGTCATTGCTCAGACGATCAGGTCTGAAATTGCAGCTGAAGTTCACAACTTGTCCCAGAAGTATGGCAAGGTACTCCGCCCTTTAATCCCAGCTCTGCATTATCTAAACATGAAACATTGGGCTTTTGTTGAAAGAGCAAAAATGACTGTTTGGCACCAATGGTGCAAAATGTTTTCCCACAGTTCCTTTTTGGTGCAAAAAGAGTTTTTTGTTTCTCGTTGATGCAAAATCTTTTAAAATTGTTCCCTCTTGATACAATCCGTTAATTTGCCCTAATGGTGTAAAATTTGAAGTTGACATGGCATCCAACTGGATTTAAAAAATGATGTGAAACCTGCCTCTTATTTTTACCCAATCCGACCTGATGGGTACCTCTGCCATCTCCCTTCGTTAAAACTCTGAAAGAAAGAAAAATGAAAAGCACAAGAATAAAGGAATTGGATTGGATGAAATTTTTTTAAAAAAGATTTCGGGTCAGGTCAGATTAGGTAAAATAATAGGCAGATTCCACATCAGCTTTTAAATTCAATTGGATGCCATGTCAGTTTTAAATTTAACACCGTTATGGTAAATTAAGGGATTGTATCAAGAGGGAACAATTTTAAAAGATTTTGTACCAACGAGAAACAAAAAATTCTTTTTGCACCAAAAAAGAACCGTGGGAAAACATTTTGCACCATTGGTGCAATTTTCCCGGACTGGGGCATCACTTCTATTAGGATTCAGTATCTTTTTTTCAATATAATTAGGATTCTGTGTCTTGTGATTGGGGAGGAAAAATCTTCTAATGATGCTAGTTCACCTTTCATATTACATATTGATTGTGACATGCTTTTCGGCCAAGTAATTTCCTAAAGAACCTTTAGTTTGGTCCTTTGCATTTTCCAGCTTGTTTGTCAAAACATGTTGGTTTAGCTACTTTACCTCTATTCAAACTAAAAGAGCAAATACCATTAGACTTATTTAACCTCAACAAAGGAAACTAATGCTTGAGAGCACTCAATCTGCAAAAGGATTTCTTTTTCTTTCTGTTCTTTTCATTCTATTGTTCCCTGTTTTAAAGTTCTGTTTTGCATGCTACATAATTTCTATGAAGTTAACGCGAAGCTATTTATGGCTTTTGATCGGTTTTTAACAGATTTTATGGGTCTTGTTTTGAGCTGTCTTATGATCTCTAGGTGCCGGGGCTTGCAGTGGTTATTGTGGGCACGAGAAAAGACTCTCAAAGCTATGTGAGCATGAAAAGAAAGGCATGTGCTGAAGTTGGGATTAAGTCCATTGATATTGACTTGCCCGAGCAAGTGTCTGAGGCTGAATTGATCCAGAAAGTCCACGATTTGAATGGAAATCCTGATGTTCATGGTTGGCCAGTTGACATAATGCTGAATTCTTAAAAAAAAAAAAAATTATAACCTCAGCGTGCATGAATTATTGGGCATTTTCAGCTTCATATATTATGTGATGGGCAGATTAGGACTATGTAGTTGATCATCATTTAGAGGGATTTCCTGCAAGCCTTAAAGGCACCAATCTCATGATCAATGTTTAATGCATACTTTTAGGACATTGTGCTTTGTCGCTGTCATATATATCCTCATTGTGAGGGATTCAAAGATCATGTAACTGGTAAATTTTTAGCAATCACTCTGCAGATCAAAATTGCTGAAGAGGCTTAATTTCATATGGCAGGCATATTGGTTCAGCTTCCCCTGCCAAAGCATATAAATGAAGAGAAAGTGTTGACCGAGATTAGCATTGAGAAGGATGTGGATGGCTTTCACCCTCTGAATATTGGCAAACTTGCAATGAAAGGCCGGGAGCCTCTGTTCCTCCCTTGCACGCCTAAGGTTTATCTTTTATTAATTATAGGGAGTTTGTTATTATAACCCTAGATTTTCCAGTTCACTAAAATGCATCCTTAAGCTTGAACTCCAGTGCAATGTGGCCTGGAGTCGATATCATGCAGCATTACATGAAACCATTACATTGCCATCATCTGTTTTTAAAGAAAGAAAACTGAATTTTTTTGGAAGTCTATGCAATCATTACGTGGCTTGAGTAAAGTGTGCGTGTGGTTGTATTAACTCACGATATTTGATGTTGCTGGTAACTATTAGTTGGACCAAAATCACCGAAACGCAACTGCTGTGCATATTTGAATTAGTTATATGCTATGAATAGTGTCATTTTGACGCATGTGGGGTGCATATTCAATTCAGTGATATGCTAACTATTAGAAGAAGAAGGATTCCTTATTAAATATTTGCTGTGTGCACTTGTGAACATTTTCTCTTCAGGGATGCATGGAGCTTCTGTCTCGTAGTGGCATAACAGTACGGGGAAAAAAAGCGGTTGTGGTCGGGCGGAGTAACATAGTTGGACTTCCAGTCTCTCTGCTTCTACTTAAAGCAGATGCCACTGTTACTATAGTCCATTCACATTCTTGTGACCCTGAAGCCATTATACGTGAAGCAGATATTATTATTGCTGCAGCTGGACAACCTATGATGGTATTTTTATAAATTATCAAATATTCATTTTGTTTTGACTGCTTTTGAATTCTTTCGAAGTAAGTAATAAATATCCAATTTCATCAATAGGTTTTGAGGAGAAGGATTTGCTCCGTCTCCTTGGCAGATGCAGATAATTTTGATTACCAGCTTGTTTACTAAAATTTAAACTGTGGAACTGTTTCATAACTCGGTGATAAAGCTTCTAATCCATTCAAAATCTAAATTGGTAACACCACAAGCCAATCACCAATAATTTTGTTTATAATATTTTCTGACAATTTTCAGATCAAAGGTAGTTGGATCAAACACGGTGCAGCTGTTATCGACGTTGGGACAAATGCTGTGGATGATCCAAGCAAGAAATCAGGGTACAGGTTAGTAGGAGACGTGGATTTTGCTGAGGCAAGCAAGATAGCAGGGCACATAACTCCAGTTCCGGGGGGCGTTGGGCCCATGACTGTTGCAATGCTTTTGAAGAACACTCTAGAAGGTGCTAAACGTGTCATCGGCAACTGAAGCGGATTTAGCAGTATCAGTTACTTCACAATAAGATGTCACCTTGGGACTTTCTACATGAATAGCTTCTGATCTGCAGCTTTTTCACTGCATCCATGCCTTCCATCAGTCATTTGAACTACGTGTGGTTGCCACTGTATTATTGTAGAAAACTGGCAATTTGTTCCCTAATGGCTTGAATAACAGATCACCAGATAGTTCCATGCTGCTGTACAATAACTAAAAGATGAAGTCAGACAGCTAAACTGTGATTTTGTACTGATTCGGATGTCCCTGTTCTGCTCAGCAATTGACTGAGCAGTTTTAGTGTGACAATGTCTTGTGGGAATTCATTTCTTCATCGACTAATTTCAATACAAAGGAAGGATTTGGCTCGTTTTGTAACTATAGGATCCCGCTGCGGCTTCTGTGGAGAACAGTAATCCTCATTGTTAGAATGGTTGCAACCTGTATGAAAATTTCAAGCTTTTAATGCCCTTTTTTGATCCTAACACTTCTCTGCTACCCCGAATTCTCTTTTTTAGGGAGCTCAACCTAGTTGAATAAATGTCTCTCTTTAATTAGGATAGCTGCTTGGGGTTAATATCGCTCGAAGAAACCTTTCTTCAAGCCAATTTGTAAAAAGAGTTATGAGCAAAATATTTTCTTCAATACCAATATAAAATCTCCCCATGAAATTACGGCTTCAGTATTGTGAAGAAACCACATTTTAAAAATGCAATTTTAGAATTTTACTATTGAAGAAAATATTTTATTTGAATCAATTTTTTACTAAAAAAAGTTTCTTAAAAAGTGGTCTTTTTTACTCACACTCATTTTATATGTACTTCATATTATCGAACTTCAGTTTTCGTCAAATTATTTTATATTCATTGTTTAACATTGCTTTGAATGTTGACTATTGTCCTTTGTAAACTAAGGCAAATATGTTTAGAAGTTTTTTCAGTATGTTATTGGATTATGTTTGTTAAGTTTTTTAAGCAATTATTGTTTTTGGACACCACATTTTAATCCGGAAAGAGCTCACGTCTCGGCCCCGATAAATTGGGAAAACAAGTGTTCATCCATGATTTAATGCAATGTTCGGGGTCGAATTTAGTGGCCTAAAGGGATTCCAAATGAGTCAAACTCAAGCTTATTGTGAAGGACATGAATAGGCTTCAAATTAATACATTTCGTGTCCTGAGATTCCTCGCAGACTAGAAAATAAAAAATTTAGAGTAAGAATCGCTGAAACCAATGGTAGGATAGAAATTGAGAGCTCATTAAGCCCGCTTAATGGAATTAAAATGGAACAAATTTAGATTAATTGTAAAAAATATTGAGTTGGCTTTGATTTTGTAACTTTTAGGCCTCAAAATTCACATTCAAAGAGAGAGACAGAGAATTTTTTTGCATGAAAATTACCCGATCTGTCAACAGTAACTGACTTGTGGCACGTTTTAGAGGAAAAATCATATCTAGTTATTGGTATGCCCAATTCAAGTTAGACAAGTGGAATTAAACTTCAATTCGTAAAAGATCAAGGAAAAGGAGCATGATGACAAGTTCAGCTCAGCTCAAAATAATCAGGATCCGAGCCTTAATGTTATGTACAAGTCTATATTGACTAGTCGGGATCAAAAATTTGTATTTCACAAACCGTAGAACCTTTTCCCAGGATTCTTATTTTTTTTTCCCCAAAACCTCTTCACTTACTATTTTTATGAATAAATAAATAAATTGAAATAAAAGGGGAATGTTGGCCCCAAAAAAACAAAAATAGGAAATGGTGCTAGGATGGGACGAAAACATGTTTTATGGAGAGGCAACTCAACAACGGAAATGCAGAATGAAAATGGTGTTGGAATTGTATGAAATGGCAGGTCGTTTGGCAAGGTAGCTTAGCAATGGCCATTCAGAAATACAGGAGCTATTCTTGTAGTTGTAATTGAGCAATTGCTAAATCACCTTGTCCCCTTTTCGAAGTTTGGATTCAGGATTGGATATATACAAAGGTTGGTCACCACCATAGTGAGAACAACCTTTGAATCTAACCACTACTATCATTCTCGGCTTCTGTCCAAGCCTCTCAACTGGTCTGCTACTCCTCGACCATATTGTCCTCTTGCTAGAGTTCAAACTTGGAGAGCATGGCTACTTTCCTAAGTCTCCACAGCGCATCATCTATTGCCTCGAATCTCTTGTGGTAAATGGGCGAGTCACTCATTGTCTTCTAATCAAGGAAGTCACTATTCCTCGGGTGCCCTCTCAATGATCTTGCTTGGTTTTGAGCGATGGGATCTCGCTAGTATCATGGCTTGGTATGTCTACGTTGATTATTTCCTATAGTTTCCCAACCCTCTTTTTGACCGGTTCAAATGTTCCATCTAATCAAATGTGTAAGAACATTCAATAATTGTCTTACTTCCATGTCATGGCATTTGCCTCTCATTTCTTGCATGGATAATATGTGTTTTTCTCGGATAGCATTCTTGCTTTGATAAGGTATTCGAGCACCTTTCGGGTCTGATTAGCAGTGGTTGCAACACTTCCTCCTCGGGACACACGCAATAGCCCGCAAACCACGTGTACCGAGTAAACCAAGATAAATCCCGACAGGCTCAAGAGGGCTAAAAAGCCCCCATCCTTTGGTGGATGCCCTTTGGGTTTCGAACCTGGAAAGTCATTTGACTTCCTAGCTCCCTACCGCTGGGGCTGTCTACTGGAAGGCCTTGCTTTGACCATTTCGATAGGATGTAAATTATGCCTTGACATCTTATTTAAGTTATAGGAAATTCATAAAAGGGCTAAATTGAGGTGAAGAAAAGTGACATGCCTAGTCACGCGGCACCATGGACAGTGGTGGTTCACTGCCATTTTACTTAAATTGGCTAACTTACTAGATTTTGTTTTTCTTTTTCTCAGTATACCAAGATCCAAATGCTAATGCTAATTAGTTGATGCTCTTCAATCCCAGGTGGCGATAGTCGAAACAGAGATACCGTCGATGGGTATGGTTGGAAGAAAGGGACAAAGGTCACCTTCATGGACAATGGAAATCAGCAGCCAAACCATCTCCCTACATACCTTGTTATTATGATCGCTGAGAAGCCCCGTGACTACTATAAGAAGGGTGGAAGTGGCCACCTAGTAGGCCATCAAATTGATTGGTTGAGGCAATTGGTGTTGCACCAATGAGTCTTAATACCTTGGATGGGCATAACCCATAGAAAAACCTTGGGCAGCATAAGTGGAGATGGGAGTGACTTTCGAACTTGGAGACGAAGATGGAAGAGTCAAAGGCGGAGGTGATTGCTGTGGCTATGGAGGGTGGGAGTCGAGGGTAGTGCTTGGATGTGGAGTTTGAAATGGTGTGATTTTAAAAAATTAATGAATAATATGAGACAAAGTGTAATTTTATCACTCCACCACGTTGCAAGTGCCATCTCATGTTAAAATTGTCATGCGGGCAAGAAAAATGCCACATCTAAGGAGTTAACTCCTTGAAATTAACGGCATTTGATGTTTCAAACTTAATTATGTGACAAAACAAACATTATATGACTCATTTAGCAATTTTTAAACTTAAATTATTTAATTTTCAAAAACGACAAATATATAAAACCTCCATTGTAATTTTCCTTCTAAAATCTCTATCTAACCTTGCTGCAAGAAGCTCCATTTATTAAGAATAATTCATGCGTAGATTCTTCTTTTCTTTTTTCATGGAAATGCCTCCAGCATCTGCAAATATCTTCTTCCTCATTATCTTGTAATATTATGATTGTCTATTAGACCCATTGATGGATTTAACGCTTCATTGACTAAAGTTCTCTTCATTCCTCTCTTCAAAATAAATTTGGCATTATCCCACTCCCATTTGCTCCATAAAACCTAGGCTACCCACGAAAACAACCAGATATCGATCCCAAAACTCAGGATTTCCACAACCTTGAAGTTGCATGCAAAGTAGTCCTATTTAGAGCATTCTAAAATGTTTAATGTCCAGAACGAAGTCATAAAACCCGACAAATGATGCAGATCGATTAAACCAAGTCCTCTGATGTCATCTTTGTCCCGAAAAATGCATTGACATTGAACCTTGGACCTGCTTGGGCTCTCTTTTGTTTTTTGCTAAATAAAAAAGGAGGGTAGCAGTAGTAGCACCCAACACCCTCTACTACGTAATGTTTGGACATTTATATTCAACCACGAACGTATTATTCAAATTGAACAATCAATACTCATATTGGCCCTGTCAAAATAGTGCTACTAAATGCTTGATACAGTCTAAAAAGTTTATGCCACCAAGACTCCAACACAAGAGACTCCTCTAATAATATTGCTTAGAGCGAAACTCAAACTTATAATCTTAACATCAGCAAACCATATGGAAGTTAGCTTTAGACCACTGGCTAGAGTCTTGATCTTAGGTTCCCTTGGCACTATCCCATGAGCAAGCATGGGAGATTGGCTCACTTGAGCCACTTCCTTGGACATGTACCCGATGGATGATTCAATTGAGGAGATAAGGAGCAATTTCAGGTGCTGTAATATGTGCTTCACATATTCATTGGAGAAGACCTATACGAAAATCAACTTGGAGAGAAGAGAAACGATATAAATAATGTGATATGAATAACCCAAGACCAAATATGTAAGAACTTGTGACAGTATAGATATAAAGATATTTTTTAGATAGAAAACTCTCGTGGCCTATTCAATGCCATCAAATACAACATCAATAGAGTTCCTTAACATTATAACCTTCTAATTATTTATTCCCATGATACTTTACCATAGAGAACAAGGACAAGTAACACATGGCCTTTGCTTGTAAATGCCGATATACATTCTTCAAAGTTCCATTTTCAAATTTGCATTGGCGGTAAGGAGTGAGCACCAAGTGTTGAACTTCCGCTACGAATCTCCTTCAATTTGTGCAACACCAACAGTGTCAACTTCATGTACTTGCTCTCCACATGCTTGAGCCCTCTAAGTTCTAATGGCAGTTTGATTGAATCGTTATCTTGCTCACTCTCTGAATCACTGATCTCCAATAGTCTTTGAATTTCAAAGAGCAGGTGGTCAAGTGTTCTCTCACAGTCATTCACAAGCTTGTTGAGCACCTTAGTTGAGAAAAAAGGTTGTTGGACAAGCTTCCGGTTGAAGAGTGAACTCATGACAGCTCCACTTCGCTTGTCGTACTTCTTCAATATCTTAACCAATCCTACCAATGGAATATATATGTGGCTAAGCTACTCCAACATTCCCGTTGAAATTTATAAACGAATACCAATACTCTTACTTGTAGATTGACATTCATCAGATCGGTTTCAAAATTATAAATGCTAATACAGTTTTAATACTGACATATCTAGAACTGCTTGTTATTAATTTCATTACAGAGAGAAGTAATTACCTATGTAGTTAAGAGCACTGTAACTTTTTAATAGAACCATCTCACCATGGAAATCGACTACTTCTTTATGAATCTTCATCAACTGCTCAAAATCCTCCGTTGTAGCTGCGATTTCTTTCAATGACTGCAATGCAAATACAATTGGCTGAGAAAGTGGGGTTCCTATTTCAAAGTCAAGTTCACAATCTCCATTACATCAACTATATTTTGTAAATTAAACTAATAGAAGAAGAGATTAAATTGTGATAATGAAGAAAACTAAATTGGTTTCTTTCATTAGTAAATGTTGATATCTTTGCATCTGCTAATGTGCTAACCTCCTCCTCCTCCCAGCAAAACAAAGCCATATAGGTATAATTTCTATTAAGCATATAAAAGGAGGAAAAGAACGCACCATTGCTAAGATAAGAGCATCACTATTTGAAATCATTTTCTGAATAGATCCAAAGAATATTTTGAGTTCAACCTATTGAATTATATATATACACACACACACACACACACTGTATCTTGAAAGAGCATTATGTCTCCATCAATTACGTGTATCAGAATATGAAAGTGAAATGAAAAGAAGAGTTTTATGATCATGAAGTGAACGGATCTGGCCTTGAGACACATAAGTCCCATCTGTACCGATGACTAATGAAATTTTACATAACTAAATCATCTATATGCCCTGAATCTTTACGACTTTGTGGTTGGTACCTTTGCTCATTGTTCTGCAGTGATTGGACCTCTATCTAAAATCTAAAACCCGAGGGATCATGTGTGAGAAATACTAACATTACCTATGTAACTAAGCAGTACCAAATATCATTAGTTTTTCTTAATTTTACTTTCCGTGTAAAATTAGAACAAAAGAACAGAGTTTTCAAAAAATATCATAATATTACCATCCATTTGATGTTGTATTCCTTCTCTTTCAGCATGACAAAATCATTAAGCTTGTTGATCTCAGCCTTCAACTTCTCCTCAAAAATTGAGACATTCTTCACCATCTCACTACTGCAATCTCCATTGTCCATGGCCACTAGATCCAACCAAGGCTCTTCATTCGTTGCAGCATTTTTGTCAGGATAGATCAGCTTGATTTGCTTCTTCAGATCTTTGTAGTCCAAATACTGGTCGCGCCACTCAGGCAGCATTTCCTCAATCATCTTGCCGAATTTCTTCTCGAACTTCATGATCTTACAACGTCAACGCTACCTCAACTGGAAATGGAAATTTATTTGAGAAAAGTTGGAATATTTTATGTTTTCTTGGAGAATATTCTTTGGGATTTTATGTTTATGCTTATATTCTACCTTGGAAAGAACGTTGGCATGTCCCCATGGCCTGGGGATCATCTAAAATCACAAAAAGCAAACAAAACACTACAAAAATAGTAAGAGAAAATGACTTCCTCTAATTCATTTTGTTTAAAAGGAAGGTAATACCTATTTTACATACTAATTCACACCATCCATTAATCTCAATGACCATTAATTGAAAATTAATGCTGCAGGGAACTGCGAAATATATAAATATCACAAAAAGATTCTAATTTAATGTTATAAACTATGATGCACAGTTTTTATTGGAATATCTTTTATGTGTATTTTTGTTATTAGAATAATTTGAAATTGCATCATGCAAAGAATTATAGAATAATCATGGGGAACATTCGTGGAATTGTTCACAGGTACAAACACAGGAATATCCCATAAGTAAATGATCCATCAATTAAATGACGACATGCCCAATCGTGCCATACCATTTAGCATTTGTCTTTAGAGAGAAATCAGTACAAGAGTCGTATTTTTATGATAATTTGAATGAGTGAATAACTTCATGCATACCCGAGACGGTTTCTATATAAAACAACCAACATTGTCCTTGAGAAAAATAGAGACAGTCTCTCTTGGCATGAAAATTCACGGAAGATCAACCTTAAAATCATATCCAAGAAAAATTGCAGGAGATCAATCCTTAAAATCACATCCAACTGCAACTAGAGATCTATAACTAGCAAACGTCACCTTGAACCGATGAAACCGGTTTTTATCCCTCACTGTTGTTCCCCTAGCAGGCTTTGAACTTAATAGCATAATGATAATCATTGTAGACCTCCATGTTCTTCACAATGGCTACTGAAGACTTACGGACATGATTTTCTAAGTAAAAACCATCAACAAAACTAATGTTATATGCTAACAATTAACGGTCAAAATCAATATTATGATAGACGGAGAAAGACAGAACATAGTTGATAATTTTCTGGATAAAAAATTAAATTGTAGTCAATAGTTTATATTTTTAAGGAAACTAACAAAGAATATATACCTTCAAAATTCTCTTTGTGGATATATCCATATACTCCCAGCACAGCTCTGTTTTGTTTACGATATGAATTCGTAATTGCACAAATTCACAATAGAGGCAAAACAATCCCAATTGTCCTGTGATCCCTATTTCCTGTTTCGTTCTCTTAGAAGACAGCCGGTCAAAAGAGGCAGCAGTCCTCGTTCTATATAGCAAATCTCCAATCCCCAGTAAATCAAGAGAGGGAGAGAGGAAGGAGATTCACCTAACCTTCTCCTCTCTTCAAGGCAAGTTGCTTAAAATCCCTCTCTCCCTCTCACGAAAGGTTATTCCTTTTTGTTTTAATCGCCTTCCCTTCTGGTGTTACTCGCATCCCTAATCGATTATTCACCACTCATCATTGCTGAATCAATTCCAGTTTCAGCTCCTACTCCTTTGCGAAAATCGATATTTTGCGTTCCACTCACCCGAACTCCATCTAGCCATCAAGCATATCAATTTCATCAACCGAATTTGTTAAAGCTCAAATTTTGAGACCACCCACCGGGGCAAAGTTCAATATTTCGTCTAGATTTCATCGACACATTGAGAGTTGTTCGTGGGTTTTCTCCGAACCTCTCGAAATTTTCTTTATTCCGACATTTGGTTGGATAGGTAGGAGAAATAGGAGTTATTCTGAGTTTTTGGGTCCAAAGGAAGCATTTCCTGTTTCTTCTCCACGATTTGTAATCAATGGGCAGGAAGGCAACACAGCTGTTCGATGATAAGACGGATGGGATTTTATCTCTCAGCGGGTTGGGCTCTCAGTTCAGCCTTAGAGACTCAGACTTATACCCTGTGGGTGGATTATTTGCGAGTGTCGGTCAGATGGGAATGAATTTCGGGGTCTCACCGAATTCTCCAAATCGAGACACTGGTAGTGGTGTTGGAGGGGTTGTAAAGATGCCCCACTCTGATTTATTAGTGAAATATGTTTCTTCTGCTGAGGGGATTCATATCAGTGGGGTAGCAGAAGAGGAAGGAGTTTCCCAGAAGAAGATTGGGGTTAAATTGAAAATTAAAGTTAGAAACCCCTCATTGAGGAGGTTGGTAAGTGGAGGCATTGCTGGTGCAATCTCAAGGACTGCGGTGGCCCCATTGGAGACGATAAGGACCCATCTGATGGTTGGTAGCAGTGGGCATTCTACCATTGAGGTGTTCCAAAACATCATGAAAACTGATGGCTGGAAGGGATTGTTTAGGGGGAATTTGGTGAATGTTATTCGGGTTGCCCCCAGCAAGGCCATTGAGGTAATAGGTGCAATCACGATTTTCTCATTCTTATTTGCCTACTTGATGTTGTATGTAGAAGTACTTCTTGTCATATATTATGTTAGTCCTTTCACATTTGTTGTTCATTTCAGTTGTAGGAATTAGATTTTGTGATTGCTCTGTTTCTCTTATGCATATGAACGTTGTATGTTTCAAATTTGATTAGTGGCTGCAGTTGTAGGAGCTCCGCTGTGTGCTTTCAAGAATTAATAGTTGCTAAAATTTAGAATAAATTACTGGGTATGCATCCAAAATAGATTTATTAGTGCTAAGATTTAATTAACTGTCTAAAACAATTTATTTAAACCTGTTCTTGTATTTCAGAGAGGTTTGCAGGGTCTCTAAAGAATGGATGAGTTTCCAGGTTGTTCCATATAAATGAGACTTAGAACAGGTCCAAGATGGTTTGTTTTTTGCCACTTGATCTGTGACAGGAAACTTAGGTCTCTTTCTTATTATTTGTTGTTTGATGATTTTAGTACTTAAGTTTTATGCTGTCTGAAAAGATGTTTAAGCCATATCATACTTCTTCTGATGCATCACTCTTTTCTTTTTCACTACAGGATCTTTTAGCTGCAGCACTGCTTTTTAAGTTAACTAAATTCACCATCATCAAGTGTTTTCTGTACCTTTTACTTGATGAACATTTTCAAAGGGATTTTATTGCTTCAATTTCTTTGGAAGAACTGTTCTGTTGCTTCAACCTTATTGTCAGAATAATTTGCCATTGATAGGTTTTACCTTACATTTTTCATGTTTCAGTTGTATGCAGTAGCTGTGAATGTTTTAGACTTTTGTTGAACACTGATAGGCATTTGAGATATTATGGACACTCCCACATCTATTTATTTAACATTCGTCTCTGTTTTGGGCCTCAAATTTTTAACATCTCTGTCTTGCATTGTGTTAAATCAGGAAAGATGTTTATTGAAGTTATTATTGATTTATTAACATTTGACGGTGCTGATAATTTGCAAGAGTACTATATGATAGGAGTTCGTCAGCATGGCATGCTGCTCTTCTGTATATGAGTGCAAATTCCATTATGATTTCTGCTTCTTTATTTATGTTGTGTTGCTTGTGCAATGAAGTGTTTGATCGGGCAAGCAGTATGCAGTGACCACCTGATAAAAACAATTGAGTGGCAGTTTCATATCTCTCAAATGTGTATTAGTCCTTTAATTCTTATGTAATGAATGTTTTATGGTACCTGTGCAGTGGCTTGAAGGCTGTGTTTTGTTGATTGAAGGACTGCTAGACAACTGTGATGGGTCTTTATGAGGATTCTTTTGTTCTTTTTGTGATTCTTTATGAGGATTCTTATTTTGAATATCTTGCAGCTCTTTGCTTATGACACAGTCAACAAGCAGTTATCTCCCAAACCCGGTGAGCAGTCAAAGCTCTCAATCCCACCATCATTGATTGCAGGGGCCTGTGCTGGTGTGAGCTCTACAATTTGCACGTATCCTCTAGAGCTGGTCAAAACCCGCCTTACCATTCAGGTACAGGACACTCCACTCTTAGAAGTCCATATTTGAAATGAGACCATGAAGTCTGTTTCTGTGGATTGATGAGGTCAATGAATGACTCTATTGGTTTCTGAAAACTGGGAAACATCTTCCACGTTTCTTTTTCTATTTTCCTCCAAATATGAGCAGAAGAAATGTCTCAGAATGCACTTACATCATTCATTTACAGAAAAGGGAAGGGAAATTTATGATTTTTAAACAAAACAAAGTGACATTGTTGAAACATTTTGCCAAAAAAAAAAACTCCCATTAAATTATAACAATGATATTCGCTGAGAAAAGGAATTAGCGAAGCTAGCAGCATTGCTCACATTGCATTACGAATGCAGAGAGGCGTATACAGTGGCTTGCTTGATGCATTTGTAAAGATCGTGAAAGAGGAAGGGCCCTCAGAGTTATATAGGGGCCTTGCCCCGAGCCTCATCGGGGTCATCCCCTATGCTGCCACCAACTACTTTGCCTATGACACCCTTAGAAAGGCCTACCGCAAGGTGTTTAAGCAGGAGAAGATCGGCAACATTGAGACACTCCTGATAGGATCAGCAGCAGGTGCCATCTCGAGCTCTGCAACATTCCCCTTGGAGGTAGCTAGAAAGCACATGCAGGTAGGGGCACTCAGCGGCCGGCAGGTGTATAAGAATGTGATACATGCTCTGGCGAGCATTTTGGAGCAGGAAGGGGTGCAGGGTTTGTACCGAGGGCTGGGCCCGAGCTGCATGAAGCTCGTACCAGCAGCAGGGATATCGTTCATGTGCTACGAGGCGTGTAAAAAGATACTGGTGGAGGATGATGAGGAAGCATAAGAAAACAGAAGAAAAAATGTGCGGCAGTAGATGGATGGATGAATGGGAGGTTTTGCACCTGAGAGGTGTCCTATGGCAAGTCAGATCATATGGATCCCATATGGGTTCCTCATAGATTGTTAACTCCGATTGGGTCGGGTCGGGTCGGGTTTAGGAGGAGGGTATCCCTCATGAGGTTGCACTGGATTGGCATTGTTTTAGTTATTTGTGCTCTCTCTAAAAGGAGGGGGATTGAAGCGTCGACTGTTTTTACTTGAGGAGCTCTTATCAGGTGTCTTTTGGTTCTTTTATTGTGTTTTTCTGACCTTCTGACGAGGATTATAAGAGTTGACATTTTCGGTCCCTAAATTTTGATTTATGTGTGGCTTTTGTACTAGTAAGGTATGAAAGTCGAAGTTATGTTAATCACCGGAGATCACAGACTTCTGGTACAAAGGGGGGAAAAACACAGGGTGAGAGGATAGAAGAATCATATTGACAACCAGACAGTGGCTGAGAGGATAAGAAGACGATCTCATGCTAGCATGTCTCTCTCGCATGATTAAGATAGTTAAAAACTCGTAAGATAAGAACAGGTTAATGCTCGGTCCCAACTTCAATTACTACGATATGAGCGAATTCAAAAAACTTTCTGATGGACGTGTCAAACTGACTCGTAAGAGTTAACCACCACGAATCTTTTGCTGCGCTGTGGCAATGTCATTGCTACACAGCAGTGTGGTCGGTTCCATAACCAAAGCATAAGGTGGACTATATACCCATGTATGCATAGACATTCGTACACACGAGTAGACAGAGAATCGTGAAATGAATGACGACTCTTGTTTAAGTGTTTTCTCACTTGTCCCCTTAAAGGTAATATCTCTAAGGGAACACAAAAGGAGGGCTCCCTCCTTTATTGAACTATAACTGAATGATGTCTTCGGTGCTCCTGGCAACTGCAACAAATACAGAACACATGTCGAGTCCAGGTTGCATCTGGGAGGATTTGCACCCAACCATAGATCTTTTTTTTTTTTTTTGGAGTTTTGGGTCTAAATATCGATGCCTGAAAATTTTTTTAAAAAAATGTTTCTTTAGAAAACATTTTGAGAAATAGCGGAACATGCAATTTACTTTTTCATTTTTTTTTAATCTTAGTTGATGCACAACCAAAGACTGAAAATGGGTTTCTAAGATTTATATTAAACAGGAACCGTTCAATAATCCTGTGCAACTTACTATGAGTAATATAGAATGTGTTCGTTTTGTAAACATCTCTCAGATTTTTAAACATGTAAAATTTTGACATTTTTCAAGAGTAACTTTTACAAATACCTTAACAGTAATTTATATAACGAATTCATTATGTATTATACACTGAATATTTGCTCCACTTATTTCGTCAGTTTTGGGACTTTGCCGCCAGTAAATATTTACTATTTAATACATAATGAATTTATTACATCAATTACTATTTATATTTTGATATTTGTAATTTACCCCGAAATTGTAAAAATTCTGCATGTGTAAAGGTTTGATAAAAATTTATATAATGAACACTTTGTGTATAAGTCAGTAAATATATACTCAAAGTTCAGTGGGAACAGCAAGTAGAGTAAATATTAAATATATAATATATAACGAATTCATTCTATAAATTATCACAACTTATAAAATTCACTCTTAAAAATTATCAAAAGTTTAGATATATAAAGATTTGAAAAAGATTTACGAAATGAACTTGCTGTATATTGCATAATAAATATCAAATAATTACTAATAGGCTAAGGACAAAATCCCAGAAAAGGTGCACATGATTATTCAACAGCGGCAGCTTGAACCTACGGTTCCTATTCAATATAAATTTCAGAACCGCATTTTCATGGTGCAGCTATAAGCCAACTAAGATAAAAATAATAACAATAATAATAAAGTAAACTGCATGATGATTATGTAGTTCATTTTCGATATTCATAAAATATTTTCTAGCGGATCCCTTTTTACAATGTTTTGAAAAATCGATATTCAGACCCAAAACTTGTGTTTTCTTTGCAGAGGCAGAGTTGCAATTGCTGAGGTGTGTCCCAGGAGCAGAAACCGCATGTTCACTGAAATGACTTTGAACTCTATTAAAAAAAGAGATAATATCACTCTCTTCATTTCTAAACAGCACACATCCAGCGTTCATAAAAGAAAATGGAACCAAATAAAGCAAGTTTAACATCACCAGATTTTCTTGGTGAGCAAATCAGTCGGATGAAGGCTGAGAGTGTATTTGGGTCATTTGGAAATGGGATAATCCGC
This sequence comes from Lagerstroemia speciosa, assembly GCA_037672795.1. NCBI lineage: Eukaryota > Viridiplantae > Streptophyta > Magnoliopsida > Myrtales > Lythraceae > Lagerstroemia > Lagerstroemia speciosa. Next base: position 11,656,839 of record CM075299.1, on the reverse strand, counting down.
AGGTTCAATTGTCATTGTCTCCGCTCCACTTGAGTGGATAAGTACTCTACGCATAAATGTGCAAATTCCTTGGAACCGGCTTGAGAAAGTAAAATTTTATCCTTGTTGCAGAATGAGGGAAACCTCCCCTAATCATAAATGGGATTTTAAAGCGTTAGTGCACCTGCAATCCCCATGAGATTTCTAGAGATTGTGACTTGTGGTGAAAATCTACCTTGCTGGTCCGAAACATAGAAAAAAATCAAACTGTATACTTCCCAGAGGAGTTGGGGGTCCAGATGAATTCATCTGGGACTTCTTGTTGTGGAAGTTGAATGGCAAGTTTTTTCAATGTTGCTGATAGCTCATATAAGTAGTAATCTATGTTTTTTTTTTTCCTTTTGGACTGAATAGCATTAAATCTCTTACCATGAGACTGTCATCCATCATGATATATGCTGCAGGAGTGCCATAGTTTCCAGTATCCGAGGGCTCAGTCTAAATCGTCGTGGGAAAATCATATCCTATCCATTTTCATCATCCATTCTTCATGGTCATTGTCCAGTCTCTATGTCCTTTCCAAACATAAAAATAGAATGATCTGGTACTGGTATTCTATGCTAGTATCTTAATACATTTAAGGTTTAGAATGTGGACAGTCTTGATTATTTTCTTGGACATTAAAGACTAGCTATTTTGGATAGCATATCCCCTATTTGTAACAGCAGCTCTCCTGAAACCTTAATCCCCAAAGCCCTTTTTGTTGACAAAGAGTTAGCCTGCCAATGCTTTTTCCAACCAAGTGGGCAAGTACATCAAGCTACTATAAGGGCTGCCATGGAGCTTTCTTCATCTTAAACATAAACATTGTAGGATGAATCTCTGTGGAAGAAGGAAGAGCAAATATGTAAGCAACCAAGCAAATCCTTTCAAGAACATGGAAAGGACAGTTACTTTGAGCATTGCTTATGATTACTTCAATTGGCTACTAAGTACTATCAATTAGTGCTGGACTTCAAATATACTGGTTGCCGACCTTGAACTCTCTCACTTTTTAATTTTTATGTCAGCTTTGTGGTTAATTCTATCTTGGGCATGTTGAAGTTGAACATGGAACTCATTTACTGTATTCTCTTTCCCTCTATTGCATATGAACTATTGCTACTCTAGAGACTCGTGGAAAACATGGAATCTGTGGTGGGGGCAAGCCATACAAGGCTTCATAGAATGTCTTCTTGAATGAGTTTTAAGAGTTGCCTTTTGCACATATGATTCATGAATCCTGATTTAGTAATATCCATACCCCATACCTCAATTTGAGCTTTCAAAAGATTGTGGCCCCAGTGAATTCATCAAGCAACTTCTCAAATATGCATAAGGACTTTTTCCTTAGCAGTGATGTTATTCATTCCCCTGTAGTCGATACAAACTCTCCAAGAGCTGTCTTTTTTCTTCACTAGTATCATAGGAGACAACAAGAATTACTGCTATGTCTCATAATCCTTTACTAGTCTTCGGTCATTTGTTCAATCACCTCCTTCTATAGGAAGGATATTGATAGGGTCATATATGAATGGGTTGTAATCCTTCTTTTAGTGGAATCCTATGGTCTTGGAGCCCGGGAGTGGGGGATCCCTTTGGTTCTCAAAAGACAGCAGTAAACTCGAATAGAAGATCTTCAATTATCTGAGTATTACGAGTTGGTAACACGTTGCTAGCTTTCAAAGCACAAGCTCCCTCGAAAAGTTGAGATTAAACAACAGAAACATACAGTTGACCTTTTTCTTGAGGAGCTTGCTCATTCCTCCTGCACTTCTCATCTTGACCCCTCGTAAGGTTTACCTTTCATATTTTAGTCTTCCCCATCCATCTAGGGCTTCATACTTAGCTCCTGGAAATTCCATAGAAAATCACCAAGAGTAGCAAGCCATTGTGTCCCTAGAACAACATCATAGTTGTCCTGGTCCGATAATAGCAAATCAAACTTGTTGGCTCATCCCTACATTGGAAATCTTTACAATACTTGATTGTTCCCTTGTTTGGTTCATCGGCAACATTAAGTACTCTGCCGCTGATGTAGTGAATACGCTTTCATGCCTTCTAGTCTCTGAGCCTTGCCCATGGCATTGACTGTTCCCCTGTTTATGTTGTATTTTGGTTCATCGGCAACAATAACTACTCTGTCATTGATGGCAAAGTGAATACCACTTTCTGCTTTGTTGTCTCTGAGCCTTCTCCATGGTATTAACTGTTCCCATGTTTTTGCTGTATATTTGGCTCATCGGCAACAGCAACTACTCTCCCATTGGTGGCAGAGTCAATAACACTTTCTGCCTTCATCGGCAACAGTAACTACTCTTAGGTGGAGCAATCAGTCTTTGAATCATGGAGCAACCAGTCGCCCATATTTGTTTGGAATGATAATGGAGCTGGAGTTGCAGTTCCCTTGATCATGACCTAGGACTCCACTACTTCTTCCCGTGTCAGCAAGAAACCAGGATGCGAAACTTCTCGACATTGACTTCCACCAAAGCACGTATCTAGTACTGACTTGTGGAGCGCATTGTCTTTCCACCCGACCTCTTGCACTTCTTCTTTCTTAGAGGCAGCACTTTTGTAATCCGTCATAGAATTTGTTTCAGGGAGGGACGCCCCTTATTTGAATCTAAGACATGTTCAAGTTGAATTCAATGTTGTCTAGCGGACAACTTTGGTCCCATTTCTCAATCATCACGTGTGAACCACGTACAGTCTGCGCCTCTCCTCTAAGCACTTCACAGGGATCACTCTTCCGTTTGATTAGGCACATGAGATGGAAATCTCCTTGTTCTGTTGACTGGGCGCCCAAAGATAAGCCCCCTTTAGTGCTTTTTAACTATTTTAGTAATGCAATCGCAGTTTTACCAGGTGGCCTCATTCTCACGTAATATTGATTGAAACATCCTATACTTTCTCAACCAAATACTTCCGTTCCTAACTTGATACCGAAAATGCACGAAGAACTGACAGCAAAAAGCAGTTAGATACCTCAATCCAGAGCAATTAGCAGGCTTTATCGACTACTACGAGCGGTTTCAGCTTTAGGTTTTTGAGACGACTGGAAGTTGAAGGATGCAGAATCGCCTCAAGTGTGTTCTCAGAACACCAAGCATCATAGAAGTATTATGTAACACATATTTCAACACCATGGCACCGCCATAACAATCTGTTCAGAATTTCAGAAAATAGTAGAGCTTGTCTCCGTTGTCCCAAAAGTGCAACATATTGCATCAAATAAATATACGATCTGTGTCATATCCTTATCCTCCTCCACTGACTGAAACATCCAACAACAAACCAGAAAAACTGCACAACAGATGACAAACTAATAACTACACACAGACATGAACCATTTTCTCTGACACAAACAACGAGATATATAAGTTACACACGAGGGTTTGGATTCCCCTTGTCTTTACCATCCCAAATACGTAACTGGGAGCATATGAATCCAAGTTTCACTTTTTTTTTACCGGGCACAGGATCCCATTATGTACACCAGATTGAAGAGACTAGCAGTTGATCCCACACTGGCCTCTAGCAGCAGTCTTGGTGGCATCTGATGTGAAGGGGTCGATCCTGACCCAGAGGAGCGAGAAGATAGAGGCCAGCAATATGGACCACACGATCACAATCGTAGGGGTCCGGTTCTGCCTCCCCAAGAGACCCTTGAGGAAGGGGTAAAGATGTGCAATGACCCAAATGGCGAAGAAGAGTTTTCCAAATAGTGGGCCCCAAGACTGGTAACCACTATTGATTGCAAATGAGACCCCGGCTACGATCCCCACAAGATTTACTATCAGTACAGTCGTTGGCGGGATGAGGAGCGAAGTCCACTTGAAGACATACAGCTCTGCGAAGTCCCCATCCTCATCAGAGGCCTTTGATGTGACAGTGAAATTGGTGTCGATCCCGGCAAGGACCTTCAGGAGACCCTGAAAGACTGCGAATAAGTGGGCAGAGGTGCCACCAATGACCCAGAACTGCTCGTTCCTCCACCAGTCCTCAATGCTGACCCCACTCCAACGGAGCTCAAGGATGCCAGTTGCGAAAATAGAGACAAACAGAAGAATGAACCACATGCTCGCAAAGTTGCTTATCTGCATTAGAGTTATTGTGTTGCATAACACTGAGTCAATGGGAATGGGTGATGCGTAAGAAATGCAGAAAGCGAAGGGGAAAAAGGGAACTAATTACATACCTCTGGGATAATAAATTTCCCCGTGAGAAGGCAAAATGCAGGAAGCATGCAATAGGCGATCAGTGGGATTGATGTGAGAGGGTACACGATGGTATTGATGTAGGCAATCCTTTCCAACAACTTCAGCCTCCCATTGTAGCCATACCATATAGGACAATGCCGACTCAGCAAAATCTCAATTGAACCCAAAGCCCATCGGAGTACCTGGTTTAAACGATCTGAAAGGTTGATGGGAGCAGAACCCTTGAATGCTGGGCGAGGCGGCATACAATAGATTGAGATCCATCCACGAGCATGCATTTTAAATCCAGTTAAAATATCCTCTGTGACTGAACCGTAAATCCACCCAATCTGTTGGCATGAGAAAACTTTCAATCTCATTATTTCTGGAGCAAAAAATTAAATAATTAAATAAAATTTCCAATAAATTAATTCTTCACACGGGAGAATTTTTTTAGTGTAACATGGGCTTACAAGTTCTATTAACTATTAAGAGGGCACATTCTGAAGGTGCAAACATAAACTGTTATTCAAACCAACCTCTTTTCCCCATTCAGTCTTGTCCTCGTAGCCACAGCTAATGACATGTATTGCTTCTTTCAGAAGAGTTGCAGGATTAGTAGTTGGTGGAATGCCTCCTTGTTCCTGAAAGGTTGCAGCAATGAAGACAGGGGATTGACCAAACCTCTTCTCTAAGCTCTTTTGAGACATTAGAAGTTGCCTCTCCTCATCGTATCCTGCAGAGAGAATAAAGCTATAAGACATAGCACACATGATCCAAAACATCTTTCTACTTTTACCGACTATCTGTCTTACGCCTATGGTGAAAAAATCAATCAGCATCTGGACTGACTAGAGCATCAATGATTAAGAATGATAGAAATCTTTACGGCCTACCTTCTACACCATCCTCAATGTCATCTGCATTGAAAATGGGTATGGTGGATTCAGTTCTTTTCATAGCTCTCTTCTTATCAATGTACTTCTTGTTGCTGCCTTTTCCCTTCTTTCTTGAGCCACAACAACTTTTAACAATAATATTTGGTTCAAGATCTGCCTCTGTCAATACTGGGTCATATCCATAAAGGGCTTGCCTGTTAAAACAACATCCAGTACCCACATACACAGGACCCTGAATGCCATCAAAGCCCTTCAAGTTGATCTGCATGAAACAAGAGAATAGATGAAATAAGTTACAATTATGGATAAGTAGTGAAATAAGAAGCACGGGATCAACTAGCCCATTACACAATAATCAAGGGAACTTACATCAAAGAAGACGATGTTGCGGTTAGCATATCGATCATGCAAGTCAATGCCATCAAAACGCTGGGGGAACTGAACATAGCATGTCTTCTTTCCAAGAACCGGATCCATCATGAAACACATGGCTTCTTTAAGAGCTTTGCTGTTGTTGAAGTAGTGATCGCAATCAACATTGAGGAGATACGCTCCATTTGTTAAGACAGCAGAAACGCGGATCTTTTATAACACAAGGTGAACATGGTTAGCAACCTAGCAATGTATCTCAATTATTCGCATAGCATATGAGTCCAATCTAGTGCCCAGATAAGGAGAGAGTATTATGTGTAACGGGTATATCACGTGATAGTTCTTACGCTGCATCAAAAACCAATCATATTCAATTATTCTAAAATTTTTTATAAAATCCTAAAAATAAAAAAATAAAAAAAATTTTATTTTATTTGTTTATGACATTATGTAAGCACTGCCACGTGGTATTTTTTCTACAAGACTTTCTCTCAGATAGGGAGCAAGACCACAAAATATACTATAGATCCGAAAATTGAGCATAGATTTTTTTTTTTATGACAAGGAGTATTAGATCCCAAAAATATACTATGCAAAATTTAGCATTGATATACCAAGGCATTCATAGCTCCCGCTTTCTTGTGATGCTGGAAACCAGGACGCTTTTCTCGGGAGACATAAACAAGACGAGGTAGCTCATTTCCATCTGTGTCAAGTCCCCCACTATGGCCCAAGAAAACCTGCATCCACAAAGGAAGCAAATTAACAAAGATTGAAGTGGAAATAGAAATATAACACTGTGTCCCACTTTAAAAACTAACAAGTGTGTACCTGAATCATTCCTGGATGATCTCTAGGGTTGTTTCCAGGCCAGGGGGTGCCATCCTGCATCGTCCATCCTTCTTCTGGTACTTTCTGAGCTTTAGCAACCAAAGCATTTATCCGTACCTTGAACTCTTCATATTCTCTCTGTAAAATAAGTTCATAATTTGTCAGTCTTTCAGTAATTCCCATGAACAGAAGAATTCAGGCTAAAAGACAAAAAAAATCATAAATTAAGCATACTCTTCTCAAATTTTTTAGTTCTCAAGTGTTAGCATGATGATAAGACGGGTAAACATCATATCTACCTTCATAGCTCTACGCTCTTTGACAAAAGAAGGCTGTATCTTGTCTTTCAAATAATCTATTTTTTGGGCAAAGTAAAATTCAGGCGCCCTAGGCTCTATGTTGTGCTTTTTGCAGAATGGAACCCACTTCCTTGCAAATTCAGCAGTCTCAGAAAGTGCTTCAAATGTCAACATTGCAGACCCATCATCAGAAACATAGCACGAGACTTTGTCAACAGGATAATCCACTGCCAGAATGGACAAGACTGTGTTTGCTGTTATAAGAGGAGGCTCTTTGAGTGGATCCACAGTACTCACAAAGACATCAACAGGAGCTAACTGTGAAGGTTCTCCTTCACGATCATATCTGCAAAATTAGATTATTGTCAGAACATTGATAATTGCTAAATCCCTTCTGACCTAGCCTCAACTAAAATACTCCCAACAAATAAATGATGAACTAACCTCAATGCTAGCCTGTCAAGGTAAGTCTCACGATTGATAGGTGACCACTTTGGAAATTGATCTAAGATCCAGGATAAGGCAAACCAAATCTCACAGATAACTGATGTCAACCACAATGGATACGCGTCATTTACAGGATGAGTTGCACGATATTGCAAGAAAAATCCCAAAATGATAAGTCGTAGAATAATGACAACACGATATGGAGTTAGGTGAGATGATGGTATAGGGACCACTCGACTCAGTGGTTGACGAGCATCATCAGCCCTGTGACAAATAAAGGAATTGAACTTCAGTTTATTCTTCCAAGAAATGGAGCAAAGTTACTCCATTAGTATGTATTATGTAAAACAGGCTTAGACTAGTGTGATATAATTATACAAGAAAAGCAGCAATTAATATTCATCTAATATTAAGAAAAGCATGATGCCCAAATTATCTTGTTTAGGAAAGAAAAATCATAAAAGAACTAATAAAACTTTCTGCTCAAGAAAGAGAGATAAAAAGAGGAGACAAAAAAAAAATTGAGATAAAACTTATGCTTGTAAAACACTACAGAATACTTTTGCAGATCAAACAATGGTTAGATTATATTCTCTGTGCAGAATACTAACATTTGGAGCTCATCTCCATTAGAACCAGTGCCTTCTATGTCTCCTTTCCCTTCAGGGTATCTGTTGGTCATATGCATGATATTTTTCTCCTGCTTGAGTTTCCAACCTTCAACCCTCTCCTTCCAGTCAACACTTCCGAGTCCATAAGAATTCAAATCCTTCGACGGATCAACAATTCGTACTGGAACTGCAATAGAAAAAAGAATCATCATATCTTGTGAAGAATCATGAAATTTCGGTTGTTAAATAATAGAGGAAAGCAAATTACCTGGTTGCCTGGGATCAACATAAGGAAGCGAGTGGACATGCTTATCAGAAGGGCCCAAAGGTCCAGATGTCCTCACAGATTGAGTATCAGGTGTAGCACAAGGGATTTCACCAGACACCTGCAAATTTTCAACTATTAATAAGACAAATTACTTTTAAAACTTCATTCCTCCAAATTACAATAAATAATCTTACATTTAATTTAATGTTCAATTAAAATTTGTGCAACAGTAAAGACAGTAAATTGAGAGAGCATGATGCTTAAAAATGGTTCTTATCAATATTGTACGTGCTTGATACATTGGTAACGGTCACACTGTCGATAAGTTAGACAAAAAATGCAAAATTAGATTGTTTTGATGACAAAAACATGCACAGACATAAAATCATTAAAGGAAAAGATACGATTTGAACTTTGTGTTGTTTGAGAAAGCTATGAACATCAATAAATTGGCAAGGTCATGGCTTTTGTAACAGGGGGAGTAACATTGCCGATGTGGAAGTAGATCTTTTTATTTTTGAGCGTGCCAGTGCAGAAGTAGATTACCAAACATTTTTCTACTCAAATAGTCAAATAGGCAACTATAGGGGTTCAACTGCCTACCGGCAAGCCATTGGTGAGAAGAGGAATTGGATGTTGGGATTCATGTCTAGAAGACAAAGAAAGATCAAGATCCTCTCCCTGCCACTGGCGCCTTGCAGCACTATTCCCTTTGGCATAATTAAACTCGTTCTCTAGGTCATCAACATCATCCTCATCATCATCCCCATCCACTCGAGGACTCCCTGCAACATGCAAACCTTGTGAACATTATATTAAGGGAAAGAAACTGCTTAAAAGGTTTTGTTGTTCCACCACAAGACTGACCTTTCTGCCTTTTGTAACGAGTCTTGCACTGCGGACAGGACTGATTACCATCTTTACGCTCATACTCATAACAAGGACGGCAGACAGGGAATCCACACTCATTGCAAGCAACAAAGACATCACCATTAGCGGTAAGTCCCACTGTATCACTGCAGATCTGGCATACTTGACCGTTCAAGTGCTTTGAAAGCTTTGGCTGCATTGGTCAGGCATGATTAACATTGTTTAGAATCTGTAGGTGGAAGAAAAGTATTCAAATATCCAGAGTGCACAAGGTATACATTGCTAACAGAAAGGGAATAACCAGAGTCTGAAGTTCAAATATTACACTTCCCTTTCAGATTGAAAAAGAACAACTATGTTTTCCAACATAAATAAAAAAAAGACACTTCACTGTTCTGAAAGATACATCACAGCCACTGAAAGAGCAGTTTGAAGTGCAGCAACAACAGGTTCCCAACAAGAAGCAGCTCAGTCATGGAATCACTGGGATATCACAGCAGTTGTAGATAAATAGTACATAAAAGACAACAATTCTTACTGAAAGAGGGAGGGGCAGAAGGAGTGGAAGTAAAGCAACAGTCTATTTCTAAAGCAAGAACATTGACTAGAAGCAGTCGCATGTAATTCAATCAAGTAGTAGCAACATTGTGCCACATCCCAAGAGCAAAGATCAATTGGGATAAACACTATGAAGCTTTTTCTGTTTATCTGCGTTAAGCAGCTCACTATCTGATTCAAGTATTGGCTGAATCTTCGAAGTGAGCAACCAGTCGCAACAAACAAAAATCTACATGACCGGCATAAAAGGAGAAGAGGATAAATCGATAGGACAGCCCATAACCAAAACCAACCACATAATCCAAACTCATCGCAGAGAAATGTCAAGTTTTTTTTTTTTTTTGGTGGATAGAGAAATGTCAAGTTACAATAGAACATAGCACTCCTGTCGCTACATTCTCAACATGAAACGAACTTCAAAACTACACAATCATGAAAAGAAACCCAATTCAGGCAGCTCATACACGGAAGTAAAAATACTTTCTAAGCCATCAGAGGAACGACAGCTAAATTTAAGCTCTCATACCAGTCAACAATCAGATCTAGCCATTGGATAATCGAAAAAATTAAAGCGGAGAGGAGACAGAATAACATCCAAACTGATTTTAGCACAGATTTATACGCGGGCTGGGGAAACCAGTTCCACCCTGCCGACACTCATATCAGCTCAGACAATGGAGGAAGCGTACACAGGGGAATCGAATAATAAGAAAAAGGAGAACGTCAAATGAAATGAGTGAGGAAGAGAACGAACCGCACTGTCGGAGTCATGGCGAATCCTGACGAGCTCGTTCCTCTTGTAGGATCCGGCCACCATGCCAGCACTCGCCTCCATTTCCAGATCAGTCAGCACGGAATTGGATCCGCCGTATGATCAGAAATGGGAGCGGAGATGTTAAGCTGAAGATCTATCGAACTGTGGTGTGAGGCGAGTGGTCTTGCTCTCGCCCATTCAATACTCTCTCTCTCTCTACACTGGCTCCAGCTATCGATGACTAGTAGATTTGTTTGTTTATAAATATACATATATCTATATCTATATCTACACACAATAGAGTTGGTGTGAAACGTGAATTTTTGTTATTTAATAAAATTAACAAAAGAATTGACTATGTATTGAACAATTAAATAAAATTTTAATTTTAATTAATTTTGAAGTATATGATTTTTTGATAAATTATTTACAAAAATAAGTAATAAATATATTAAAAAATAATAAAAAGAGTAGCAAATATGGAAATAATGAACATAAAAAAAAATGAGAGAGAAGGTGAGAGCTGCGAGCGCATGGGCTTGTCCATAAAACCCATTCACATTTAAAGCCCATAATTAATTTTTTTTTTCTCTCACTTCCATAAATTTCCCCGTACAGATGTCTTCACTTTTCACCTTTTGCATTCCATCATTTTCTTCCCCAGGAATGACCGAAACAGAGAGAGAAAGAAACAAAGAAGAATAAGAACAGAGGACTTATCAAAAAAAAAAAAAAAGAATAAGAACAGAGGCACAGAGAGTTGAAACGAGAAATAGATAAGGGAAATAGTATATAAGTAAGATATATTTCAAGTCTAGTAAATTTTATTACTTGATATTATATCATAATTAGTAAAATTTGATTAGAGAAGTATGTTAATAGAATATGTGAAGGTTATAGGATTGATTAAGGTGGAGTAGATTAAGCTCCATAAGTGCTTTTAAGATCATTTTTATTTAAATAAATGTGTGTATATGCTATATGGGTTAAATTTTGCTATGAATAATATGATAGGGATTGAGGAAACTTAAGATAGACCTATTGAAGTTCAAGGTTAGTGAAAGACTAACTAAATGAGATTGTGAGTACTCTTTTCCATTGTAAAATAATACACTATATATGATTATATTATCCAATTTATACAAACTGACTAATTTATATATACTCATTTAGTAATGTTATAATAAAAAAAAGTTACAAAGTGACATTTCTATTTCAATATACTTAGCTAAAAATATAAATGAGTATATGCATGATATTGTTATGATATTGAATGTAAGTTATATGTGAGTATTTGTACCATTATGTGTGAGTTTGCATTATGCCACGGTGACCGTCAAGCCGGCGAAATAGAAATAGGCCAAAAAAATAGTAATAAAAGTGGAAGAAGAAAAATTTTTCTTTGCCACCAGTATTTGACGAAATATAAAAATAAGATAATTTAAAATTACCTTTATAGCGGGAGGATAATGGACGGTCCTCGCAGGTGTGTAGTGTGTAGATGAACGGCACCAGGAGATTGGGAAGAAAATTAATATTGATTATTTCGCAAGGCTACAATATCATCAGAGAGTAAAATATCATACCGTCATAATTCCATCGCATAGGGAGTGCGATCCCATGACTATTAATTCTATTATTAATTATTTACATTGCATATATGGTGCTATTAAACATAATGGTTGATGTTCTTGTTTATGAATATATGTATATATATACAAATTGCTAAGAATTTTATTTATAATATTATTCTACTTTAGAAATTTGTATTCACTGAGCTCGCAACTCACTCATGCGACCTTTTTTTAAGCTAAGTAGAAAAAGGACAAATCGCTCAGAATTGCCATTGTATTTTCAAGGATTAACGTGAAACCTTTTGTAGATAGATCTTAAGGGTATGTAAGAGTATATAGGTTTATATATAATATTACGACCTGAGCTATTGGTCGAGAGAGATTATTTGGGATGGTGGAAGGATGAGCTATGGTTGTAAATGTGATGTTAGAGTAAATATTATCTTGATGGATATTATAGCAGATTTTTGTTTGATATGCAATGTTATAAACATAAGGGAAAACTCTGCCAAATTTTTGAGTCGTGGTAAGAGTAAAGAAAAATTAGGCAATTATGTAGTGGTAAATTTACTATCACATCCTTAATTTTTTGTAATCTAATGATTATTAAAATTTGTATTTTATTCATTAATGGGTAATTTAGAAAAGTGAAAAAAATACACCAAAGAGAAACCTAGAGCCACACAATAATAAATGTTAGGATAATATGGTTAAAAGCCTCTATGGTACAAAAAATTTGACTAATATTATAATACGATACAAAATCTTTAAAATGTTACATAACGACATAAAATCCTTAAAAAGTTTATGTCAAAAGTACAAACTGTTAATTATTTATTAGCATCATTAATAATTTCTAACGTGACGCCTGCATGGCTCTTGCATGGTTGCTAACTTGTAAAATTAGATAACATGGTAACAAAAATCTTGGGAAAAAGCACCGGTTGTACAAAAATATGACTAATATTAAAATAAGATACAAAATGTTTAAAACATTATAAAATAATACAAAATTTTTAAATATTTGTTATTCTTATATCTTTTACAAATAAAATATTGTACTCATCCATCTCTCTTTTTCTCTCTCAATTCCTTTCTTTTTCTCTCTTTATTTTATTTCGGCACTTCACTTTTAGGTCATACAAGCCACACTCTCTCATGTCATGATTATCACCAATCGACTTTACAACAGTCTACTTCATCTCAACATGCCTCAAAGAGGACGAAGACTAATTATCATCATGATGATTACTCATAGAGAGCACGTAATCACAAATGATGAAGATGGGTTTCCTATCTTACCGTTCCTATCTGACCATCCTCCTTAAGTTAAAAATTATTGTATTCGAGATAACATGAATTAAGTATCGAGTATTGTCTTTGTTATTAGAACTTGAAAGTTTTAACCTTGATTTCTAACAACTTTTTCTTGAATTAGATTTTTTTTTAATTTACTGCCATGTGCATTTTGCAAACTATCATAAAAATAAGTCACGATGATTATCACTCCAATGATGATTATTATAGTTATGATATCAAATATCAGTCCAATGACAGTGACAATAATATTAGTGATGATGTGTTATTAACAACTTTGGGATCTCCCAACAAAATATAATAATAACTCAACTTTAAACTTTTTTTTTACATTTTTATAATGTTTTGAAGGTTTTGTGTTGCATTATAATATTAATCAAACTTTTTGTACCGGAATGCTATTTTTACCTTTTGTTGTCATACCATTCAATTTTTCACATTTGCAGCTCTGTTAGTAATTTCTAATGGCAGCAATAGATAATTAACTATTTGTACCATTGACATAAACTTTTCAAAGATTTTATATCATTCTACAAGATTTTGTACCATTTTATAAAATTAGTCAAATTTTTTGTACCATTAGTGTTTTTTCCCTAGGAAAATAACTAGAGTACGACTCGTGTTGTGCATAAATTTTGTTATTTAATTCAATTAGTAAAAGAAGTGCATATTTATTGAATGATAAATAAAATTTTAATTTTAGTAATTTTTAAAGTGTGTGACTTTTTGGTAAATTAAATGCGAAGAATAAGTCATAAGCTTACCAAAAATTGAGTAATAATGAAAAGAGTAGAAAGAAAATATGAGGAAAAATGAATGTAAAAGAAGAGAGAGAAAGTGAGAGTATAGAAAAGTTAGGTAATTATGTAATGGTAAATTTAGTATCACTTCCTTAGTTTGTCTTAATCTAACATTTATTTAAATCGAACTTTATTTAGCAATAAGTAATTTAGGAAGGTATATAGATATATACGTATATACAGATAAAACTTTAATTTCTCAATCTTTTGCACTTTTACCATTTTTATTTTAAACCTTTATTTTTATCATTTATAACTTTAATCTTAAGTTTTTATTAGTTTTATCCCACAAATGTATTTGTGTCATTTATAACTTTAATCTTAAGTTTTTATTACTTTTGTCCTACAAACACATTTTTCGTGGAACATTTTTATAAACATTGAAAAATAAGAACAGTCAAATGGGAGGGAGGATAGTGGGCCTATCCCTGATTATGACTCATTCTAGTTAAAAACGAGTTACAATTTCATAGTGATTTGGCAACTAATTTATCAATTAAGAACTAATCTCAATTTTAGAGGAGATGCGTCCATTAGAAACACTACCATTTTTCCTTTTTGTTTACTATTTTATTTTTAGTTTTCAATACTTTATTTTTAATAAAAATATTTTTTAGATGAAAAAAGCAATAGCAGATCAAAGTGAAAAAATTAAAAAAAAATGATAATATGAGTGATTAAAAAAAGGTCTAGGACAAAAATGACAAAAACGTAAAATGTTGATGACCATAAGAGTTTTTTTCTTTGAATATGTTCGATAAAAAAGACTACATATTCAATGTATGATACATAATAAGTTTATTGTATAAATCTTTCTGAGATTTTGACACATGTAAAGTAGGGCTAGCCACGGGAGGGTTTTCGCCCAAAATCGACACGAAATTGGAATCGGACCTGCCAATTTCCACTATCTAGAGAAATCAAAATCACTAGTTTCAAACCAGTTGATGGTCCAAAATTGTAAGTAAAAAAAAATCAAAATTTATAACATAAGACAGATGACTTACAAGCTCACTAAGCTCAGATAAGACCAAGCTCATTTAAATTTTAAAATATAATATTTAAAAATACTTTATTTTATTTATTTCATATTGATGCATGATTATGTGATAAATAATATAAATGAGGTTCCGATTTTATAAGTTTTTTGAAGAGGTCTTTTTCCTTCTCTTATTGATGCGAGACAAATGAAACTTGCACATTTGCCCCATATCGAAAGAGCAGGAGAAGGAACTCTTCAAAGAATTTATAAAATGGCAATCTCGCAAGTTTTATTTGTCCCACATCGGGAAGAAAAGGAGAATGAGTTCTTCAAAGAGCATATAAAATAGGAAGGCTTTCACATTGTTCAATTAGATAACCATGCAAACGCATTAAAGTCACATGCTTGAAATTTCTCATTCTCTTAAACCTTTTTTTTTTTAATTTATCAAATAGGTCTTTTCTCAAACGGTGGTTTTGAAATGGCTAGAACCATGGTTTTGAACTAGAATTGGACATTATCAAACTGTCCTAAAAGCGGTTCACGGCTAATTCTAGATAGTCAAGGAATTGAAACCGATTGGTTCTTGAACCATGGCTAGATTTGGTCTAAAATTTACAAAATTTACAACAGTTAATTTATACATGTTAAGATCGAAATGATAATTTATTTAGTTAACTCATAATGCATTAAAAACTGAATATTTACTTGTTAAGAAATTGTTATCGAATTACTATTTTCTTCTTCCATTTGATATTTTAATGTGGATGTAATATTCAAATTTACTTCATGTTGTATTGTTCCAACGTTTCCTAACAAAGATTATGGGATTGATATTTCCTTTAAAAAATTGTAAATAGTTATTTCACCACTACTATTAAATTTATTTCATGTTTGTTTCTTCATATTTAAAAATTAATATAAAAAGTATCACTTTCTTTCTTTTTTTTTAATAACGAAGAGTTTATTATTTCCGGGTTTATAAACATCATATAAGCTCATGGATTCAGGTCAGTCCATGTGTAAAGCACGTGTGGGGTGATCTCACCGACAGCTATATGCTCAATGGGAGATTTGAACCTCAAATTTCCTATATTTTATTAATTTCACCCTCTAAAATTCATTCATATATATAACTACTTCAAACAAATTCAACACTCATTGTGTGTCACTTTTTAACTTTCCATCTTTGTGTATGACAATTAAATTTTTAGTAACCCTCCGATTTTAAACTAAATAGAGGCAAAATAGTAAATCTAATAAGTATAATTACTCGCTCACATTTTTTCTCTTCCACCACTTACTCTCATCTGTTCTCTCGCGTCACTTTTTTTTCCTCTCCACTTATTCTTTTTCTTTCAATTAGGCTCCACCTATTCTTTTTTTAATGCATTAATTAATTACTTTCATTGATATAATACATATCGTGTGTAACACGGGAGTTCGCGTCTAGTCGCAATAATGAAGAAGGAAGATTGTTCGGTGAAGAAATTTGCTGTTGTTATTGTGATTTTGGTTTTATTGGCCTTGATTGCCTCTTGCCATGGTGAAAAAGAAGAAGGATTGGACAGCAGTAGAAGATTTTTGCTCTATACCATAATACAACCCTACAGCAGGGGAAAAGATCACGAAAATAGAGATGAATGGGAGAGGAGAAGATGAGCTCTACTCAGCTCTCATTCCCTTCCTCATTTATATCTGTAGTAGAGTACGTAGAGCCTGAATTGTACAAATTTATTACAATCAGCAATGCTCAGATTCCACCTCTCTCCCTCTTTCTAATGTACGTAACTAACCCTACTAAAACTACATAAATTGTGAAATTTATTTGTGCTAAGAGATACTCTCACAAGGTTTATATAGCACCCCGAAACTACATTGGTCAAAGGCTTAGGTGAAGAGAATGAAGTACTCGAAGTTTTTCCGACAGTTGAAGTTTGGCTTGACTACTGAATGACCTATATGTTATAATGAAGTTCTGTCCACGTGCGGATTATCACGGGCAAATGTGGATGCAATTAGGAAAGTGAGGAATGGATCTGATAGATAGATGGATGAAACTAGTGCGTAAAAGAATAATTGATGGAATTTCATTTCTCGGGCATTCAACCGATGCAAAAAGTAGGAAAAGATCAAATTGATATAGATAAGGTTAAAAATGACGCGTACAAAGATAAACTTTTTACATGGGATAATTAAATTGGTGAATAGAAGGACGGGACTGATGAATAGTGAAAAAAGAAGAAGAAGAAGATATCTATGGAAGCATCAGTTCTAGAGTATCCAATACGTGCAAAAAATTCACGGGCCGGTATTTAGAGTTTAATGGCGGGCTCCATACTGTGCAATGCACTGTCCAGTGGATTAGTCAATCGCTACGGTTACAGACACTATCGATATCAAAAAAATATAGACTGTCATATGCAAATGTTTGGATAAGAATTAAATTGTTGAGTTATATATTTCATAGATGAAAGTCTATTTAACTTATATTATCAACCTTCTACTTCAATACTTCAATATTATCAATTTATACTATTATATGCAAATGTTTGGGAAGTTTGATATCTTTTTCGTTTTTCATATTTGCCTTCAATAATTATATATTAAAATTTGTAACACGCGTCCGATTTTTATATTAAGAGTAAAATGACAATTTTAGTCATTTTACTTCCGCTCTATATCTATGATCTCAACGATAAAAATCTTTTGTCAGCTGCTAAGATTTTCTCATCTCACTCCACATCACTGAAAATCTATAATTTTAACATTAAAAATCTGTCACGTAATTGTAAAATTGAAAAGAAAAAATTGACATGGTATACCAACGAAAATCAAGAATGTTTAGCTTACTATTGTAAAATAACAAATTTCAAATGAATTAAATTATAATAAATTATAAATGAATTATTTAATTACATGATATCATCACAATATTTCACATTTGTTTATTTTTATTTTCTTTACGTGCATAGCACCCGTCATATCTAGTCTCTCTATATATAATTGTACTGGAGGAACGTACATAATGAGTCTTCTTTATAATATACAATAATGTCTTTCAGAAGTATTAATTAACCAATAAAAAATAACCTCCAACTCCTTGCCCACTGCTCTCTATTTCTTCTTTGTTCTAATTGCACATTTATATTTTTACTTATTGATATTTATAATTTATAAAAAGATAAAGAAAAGTGCAAATTTTTTTTATAACTTTAATTTCATTAATATGGGAGAGCTTTACATGAACGAACACATAACTAACCACTATGCAATTGTCCTTCATGAAGGGGCAGCCTTAATGAGTCACAAAGTTCAGAGTTAGAAACTTCGGTTTGGCAAAGTCTTGAGGTATATTACCGGGGAACACAGCATTTTATGCCACTGAACTTTGGGGCATAAAATAAAGAAAGTGCAAGTTTAAAATAAAAAATATATAATAATTTCTTTTCGTCAAATATATAATTGTCAATTTTGTGTGAGCAATGGGTCTTGGTCTTTTCTTCTGTTTGAATGACCCAACAACTATTCCCGCTTAATCTCTTGTTTATGACTAAGATACGGCTGGTGGGTGAGACTGGAGGCGACCTAAGGCTGAAGAGAATGGGTGGAAGATTGGAACGACTTTGCTGAAGACCTATATAAGAAGCCAAATTTAGGGTGGTTCCCTATAATTTCCCTTCGATATTTAAGTAAGAAGGTGGTCTGAGTAGGAATAATAAAGGTATTGTGACATATTTTCCATGTGCGAATTTATATTTGATAGTTTTTTATTTTTGGGAAATTAGGGATTATATATATATTTTTAATGATTTTTCTTATTTGTTTGTAGTACTTAATTTTTATGGATTTTTGGGATTGGCTTACTTTTTCATTAACTAGTGGATTAATATATATATATATATATATATATATATATTAGTACCAATCGTTCTATTTTAGCTTGCAACGGTTCTATTTTCTTCGTTGAGAATCTCCTCTTTCCCAGGTAATCAGCCTCCCGTTTCCAACCATCCGCAGTCGGAGACATCCCTTCAAATTTAACACCAATTCTCTTCGTCCTTGTCTTGATAATTAGAATCACAAATCCAATATAATAATGCCTTCTATTAAGCAGCATAAAAGGGACATTTGGAAGCAACGCGGAAGTGATTGCCCTAGTCAGTGGTGGGAATTCATTAAGAAGTCTAGTGAAAGAGCCACAGTAGATCAACAGAGCACAGAGCCTGATTCTACAAAACACTCAGTCCGGGTTTGATAGAGGCAACATGGGCACAGTTGCCATCGAAATCTATTCGATTTCGAATTTCAAAAACTGCATAGTATAATCAAGCTTGACAATAGTGAATTTGAATAGAACTGTGTTAAATGTTTTATTTTAGTGAATGATGAATGGGTCGTTGATATTGGTGCTTCCATGCAGATGACTAAATGTGCTCAACAAATTATTATTATTATTTTTCATGACAAGGGACATCTGGGATACGGGTCCCGACTAGTCCCCCGGGTCCCATGAATGCCCTACAAACCAATCAGTAAAGGCAAGTTCTATAACAGCATCCCGAGGGGAGATGGATTTACACGAAGCATAAGAGTAAATGTGCCTTACTTGGCAGACGCCCAGCTTGCACTGGCCTTTCCGGTGATCGCCTCTTGGGAAGAGAAGGGTTTGCACGGATGACTGTGATACACTAGTAAGAGGTCAAATTAGCATAGGCCTATCCTGTGATCATGTCCCAAGGGGAGATGGTTTTACACGGAGAATACAGTCCGCGACAAACTTGGCGAAGGCTTTGGTATGCATAGGCCTCTTTATGATAGTGTCTTGAGGAGGATGGGTTTACATAGGGTGTAAGAGCTACAATGATTGGGTTGGAGAAGGCTAGCTTTACTAAATCTTCGCATGGGTTCAAAGGAGTTTGTGGCTGGCACTGGGCATCAAACTTGAGTTTAGCATGTGTGTGGGGTAGAATGTGGCTGACACGAGGCATTTGGACTTGGTTTAGGCACAAAAGCAAGTGGTCTATGGTGGACGGGAGCGCCAAACTTATTTTACACATAGATGTGAGTCGACTATGGCCAACACGGGTCATCGGACTTGGTTTAGACACAAATGTAGGTCCTCTATTGTCAACACGGGATGTCAAGCATGGACAAAACCGTTGTGTTATTATGACATACATGTTTCATTTATATCTACTCTATCACACATTAGCTGAGTGCAACATACAAAAGCCATAATACAAATCACTCTTCCTAGCAGAATTTCTTGAGTACTTTCACGTGAAGGTTGCAGGTAAGGGTGTGGCAACTCATGCCCTCGATAATGTGAAGGACATGGGTCCCTCTTAGTTAGGTTATAGTTTTTTTTTGTTTGATTGTCAATAGTGCCTCAGCGAAGGACAAGTTTACTTAAGTGAAAACTTCTAGGTTTGACTTTCTCTTATGTAGTGCTTTAGTGCTTTCTCCAATTACAATTTGATATATTCTTCGATAGATGTTGATTGTCGAACATCAAGAGTTAGACATCATACTCCAAGTTTGGGAGTCGGGTGGTGTGTTTATCGTACACTAGAGATATGTAGTGTTAAATTGGGAGGGGCATGCAGGAGGACGATACGAGAATGTGTTGAGGTGGTCGCTTTGCAATCAAATGTTGGATGGCCTTCTACTGATACGGATGCGGCTCTTACACTTCTCTCTATAAATGTTTGGGGGTGTATTGTCTATCTGCTAGGGGACAAATGGTTCTTGAGCTGCATTACCTTCACTTTACAGCTTTTTGCAGAAAATTAAGCTGATTTTGTACGGCCTCAAAATGTAGATCATTTTCCGTTTCTAGGTGCACCTCCTGGGGCATCCCTAATGGGGTTGACTTCATAGATTCGAAGTTGTCCATGACCTCCACAACAATGGGACTGTTGGCTTTGGTATGAGCAGAGGAATGTACATGCCTCTTTTCCCACCCCCACTACTATTGTTGGTTTTGTGGGCAGGTGCTCCACCAAATTCACCTACTCCTCCTCTCGCACTTGCTTGCCGACTGCATTCCTCATAGTTTTTGGTACCATGATCATTGTTTCTTGTATTTGTACCATCCATTTAGGCGGTAACATTTGTGATGGGTTGCTGAGGAGAGCGAGCATTGACGGTTGCAAACAAAGAGAGATGGTTTTTCAAGGCTCATTGCATAAGGGTGCAGCTGATTGACACCAAGTGATACAACTCCAGATCAACTCCAAACCAATGAAGATGAACTCCAAAGCGAGAGGGACTTTCTGAATCATGAGGAGCATTAGGGAGATTTGCACATGCCAGCTGGACCAGTCACAAGATCGAAGATCAAGCAAGTTCAACATGCTGTACGAGACTTGACAATTCGTATTCTAGAGAGGCAAGCTATGGAGCTACCATTGGAGCAAGGCTGAATGTTCAATATCATACAAGTCCATCCCAAAAGTGGACCAATCACTTGCTGAACTATGGACAAATATGATGGAGTATATTCCTAACCCAATATCATATTGGAATGCAAGTATTAAGGCGGGAAAACATGTCATTCATGTTGAATTGGTGTTTTATTTAATGCCACCTGTATTTTAGACAAATTCTTAAGATGGAGGACAACTATGCTCTGTGGAGGCTGAAGGCTTGTGCATGAAGACCAACAGTAAGTGCTTCTTGTTTCCCATGCTTGGGTAGTTGTAATTTTCAGTTTCCGAGTTCTATATAATGTCTTTAGTGGTTAGAATCAGAATTTACCTAAGTTTATATCTCTGAGAGAGGTCTTCTCCTGTTGTTCTTCAGCAACTCTGTAAGGATTACAAGTGCATATCTTGTGATTCTACACTTTTGTATAATATTGGTTCTTGGTTTAGTATAACCATCAGGTCAATATTTTCCACTCATTTATAATATTGGTTCTTGATTCTTTATAATCAACCAGTCAATATTCTACATCTTGAAACCTCCTTTGGGCGATCCCGGAATTCTGACTTCCATCTCATTATTGCTAGGTCTCCCGGCTTTGTTCGTTGAGGTTCGCATCACCAAGGATGTGCACTGATTGGATGGACTGCTCATAGCATTTTTGAATGCTCAACATGAGCATCAAAATAATAGTGCCTTCAAATAGCCTATCAGATTTGAGAGTTATTTGGGCGAGACCAAAATGGATCTCGAGTTGAAGAGTGGGTAGAAGATTGGAACGGACCTCACTGAAGACCTGCAAGAAGCCAAGTCTAGGGGTGGTTCCCTAGAATGGCCTTCCATTGCTTAAGTAAGAAGGTGACCTGAGTAGGAGCAATAAGAAGAAGAATAGAAGAGAGAGTATGGAGATATTAGATAGGTGATGCTTTTGTACTGCCTGCAGTATTTATAGATACTCATTATTATGAAAAGTTGACGTTGTCATGTTTCTCAGCACATGGAAGAGAGTCGTACTTAGTGGATATCCCGTATTCAATGGGTGAAAGTTGGGCTTGGTAGACATCTGATGACACATGACAGGGAGTTGGACATGTTGGATATCCGTCGTTTGTTATGTGGGTGGAAGTCAGATGTAGTGGACATCTAACATCGGTCACGTAGGTGGAATTCAACATTCGTCATGGGGTTGGAAGTCGGGCTTGGCAGATGCTCAATGCCTACTTGAGTGAGTTGTGTTTCTTGAGTTGGTCTCCAATGAGGGAATTGGGTTCAACACTCGCATATTTGGCTACATCACTATCAACATGGAAGGAGAAATTTGAGCGCATCACATTTGATTGATGGTGACACTAAGAGGAGTTTTATTTTGAACATTGTTAAACTAATGCAAATGACAAAATATATAAAACAATTTTACTGGTTATAGGTTAAAATATAAGATTGTCATGTTAGGTGAGAATTAATATTGAATTATTGTATGGAAAAATTAACGTCATAGAGGTAGAATTATAATAAAATTAGTTCTAATTTACGAATTTCACATATTTTGGACATAATGGTTTTACCGATCATAATTGTAAAGTTTTGGCTCAAATAATTTTGAATTATAACTGAATTTGTTATCAATTACTAATAATAGGTTATCGTGTAAAATCTGAACTTTACATGAAAAATCTCTGAATTAGATTCAACAGAGCACACCTGAAAGACTTGTTCTTCAGTTGCCTTAGGATCTAGTCTTCTCTTACTATTTCTGTCACCCTCCGGTAGCAGCTCTGTTACAGTTGCAATGGACCGATTTTTAAATCCATGATATTACTGGGTGTTTGGATCAATGTAAAGTAAAAACTTTACATAAAAAATAATTAATTTACACCATACATTGCATTGTTTGGGTGCAAAATAGAGATCATTTTAAAGTTATTGGGCCGAAATTTTATTACCGGGTTATTGCATTTGCATTGTAATCACTTTACATTTGAAATGGGTTGAATTGTTACTTTCTGTGGAACTCACCATTGCAAACTATGAAAGTTACAAGAAAACCCACTATTCTCTCACCTTTTAACATAAAGCAGCAAAGGGGCAAATGAGAGACATTGAGAAAGGATAAAAATGGGTATAACAGTAATATCAATGATCAAAATATTATATTTTATTCACTTTACCAATAATTTATATCACTTACCAAATATAACAATTTTATATTATCAATTACTTTGCATGTAAAATAGTAACTTTCCCTGTAATTTGATTTCATAACGTAATATAATAATACTCAAACCAAATGCCCACTCCTATGAATTCGAACGCGTCAAGGCCATTTCACCTCAGAGAAATAGGGATTCGATGGAAAGAAATTGCCTTCATGCAGGCCAATATTTTACCTTCTGTGCCAATTCACCATGATAGACCTTTTGCCGGGCAGTGATAGCTTAACGGTAGAGCAATCAAGAACCGTCTCTTTTTTTTGGTCTGTCCAGCAATAGCAACGAATCTTGTTGTCTCCTTGCAATGCTTAGGACACGGTTTAAGAATAACATAACGCTTTCTCTCGCGATTCTTTATTTTACATTTGACCATGGCAAGTCAAGTCATTCGCTATTGAACCCACAACCCAGTAGCATCCACTAGCCCATTTCCTTACCATATTGCCACTTACAGCAATAATTGTAACAGAATCTGCATCTGATTCTAACTCCTGCAGACCAAGTTCAAGTCAAAGAAGTAGGAAAAAAAGGGAATGAAATTTGCACTTGAAATTGCAAACCATTTATATGACGAACTATTCCCTATATCGTGCCAAGTATTCATAATGAACAGTTATTGTCGACATCAACAGGAACAATATTTTTTTCCCGACTAAGGAGTCGAGTAGAGGGGGAAAATGTGTCTGACATTTGGAGACCTCACCGTTTGCCAGGTGGTTAGAATAAAAAGAAACATCTTAACTAAGAAGCAAGTAAAGCATAAAGAATGTTTGTTCCCAAAAAAAAAAAAGGGTTAAAGCATAAAGAAGAATGCTTGTTCCAAAAGAAAAGATAGAAGAGTTACAGATATGGTAAATTACTAGGATATAAAATCTGAAGTTCATAACTAGCTTTAGTTCTTTCTTAAAAATTAAATTAGAGTTGTTTCTATGCTTTCGAAGATAAATCTAAAAAGCCACATGCATTATATTTAGGTATGGTTTGGTATACTTGAATCAAATGGAATAAAATACGATAAGAAACGTGTAATTTAATCTTCAACTCCATAGTTTTTACTTTGTTGCACTTTTGAGAGTTATCATGTACATTCAATTGGAATGAACTTTTTTCTCGTCTTACTATAATCGATTATACTTAAAAAATAATTAGACAATTCTCATTCCAACACTTCTAACAATTTCATTTTATCATATTTTCATGACGAATACAAATACAGCTACTTTTTATATGTGCTGAATCATTTCATTTTACAATACTAACTCCGTGAACTCACAGTTGGATCAACAGCTGAAAGCTGCATGCAGACACGCAATCCTTTTTCATCGGCCAATGTTTGGTTCGCGATGACCCTAACCTTCCTCATTTTTACCTTCAATGACATCCTCATCCCAAAATAAATATTAGGGCTGTCCTTCCCCTACTGTGCATGTTTTCCTCCTCTTTCACAATACCACAATGAGCCAATCAATCAAGGAAATCTCAGTCTCTATCACATCGAAGATGGATAACTTGCCAACCGCCTCATCGGAGATCTGCATCTACAGGGTTCCTGAGAAATTCCGGCGAGCAAACGAGGAAGCCTACACCCCTCAGATAATCTCCATCGGCCCTTTCCACTGGGACAACAAAAAGCTCCAGTCTGCAGAAGAGATTAAGTTGAGATACCTCAAGAGCTTCCTTTCCAGAATTAAGGTAGTGTAACCTAGCAGGAGAAAACTAACATGTTACTGAAGACGGGAAATTCGATTGAAGTGGCAAGAAATAAACAGATGAACAATAAAGCAACAAATTCGGTTTATAAGCACAGTGAAAACATTTACTAGTGGAAATAAGACACTATATATCAATCTTAACAAAGCAGAATGTGTAGGTTGAACATATAATATTATTCGCAGATCGAACCAAATTCATGTGGTACATATCATTTTGATATTTCTCACCACTTCATGACCAGGCTGACCTCTTGTGCTGCACACGAATGATAAGGGAGTCTGAAGAGCGAATCCGGGATTGCTACCAAGAGAAAATCACCCTTAGCACTGACAAATTCGTGGAGATGATATTGGTGGATGCTGCCTTCATTGTCGAGCTGTTCATACGTAATCACTTCAAAGAGTTAAGAGATGAACACGATCTGTTCTTCCACAAGCAGTGGATGAGCGATGGAGTGCTCCACGACATCCTCCTGCTCGAGAACCAACTTCCATTCTTCGTCCTCGAGAAGTTGTATGAAAATGCCCCGATGAAATCTTCCATCACCTTCTTCAAGCTCACATTTGAGTACTTCAAGGACATTCTCCATGCCCATGAGTTAGTCAACACGAGGATCCAGGTGAGGCACCTGGTGGACTACGTGCGTGCCCTCCAGCTCCCCTCATTTGCACGAGGCGTGTCGAATCCACAGGGCATTGGGAAGTTTGAGACAACTCGGAGTGCAACAGAGTTGGAGGAAGCCGGAGTGAAATTCAAGCATAGAGAAGGCACCTCGGTCCTTGATATAATTTTCCGAGATGGGATCTTGGAGATGCCGCACTTGGTTGTGCATGAGTGGAGCGAGACCTACTTTAGGAACATGATCGCGTATGAGCAGTGCCACCACGACTACAAGTACATAAGCAGTTACATCATCCTTATGGACAGTCTCATAAACACCCAAAATGATGTAGAAATCCTGATTCAATCAGGAATTTTGGAGAACCAACTAGGTGGAGACGATTGCGTAGCTACTCTATTCAATACTCTTTACAAGGAAACAATGAGGGACTCAAGCAAATTCTATTATGCAAACCTCTGTGAGAACTTGAATGCATACAGTCGAACCCGGTGGCATCAGTGGAAGGCGGCATGGTATCGATGGAGAATGATTTTAGGTCGTGAATACTTCAGCAACCCCTGGTCGGGAATCTCTGTGGTGGCAGCGGTAATATTATTGATTCTGACCGTCGTTCAAACAGCTTGCTCTTTGATAGACATGTATGCAGGCGATGCTCGGAAACTTTTTCGGCGCGGACGCAAGTGACACAGGTGAGTTTCTCGAGCATGTTCTTGTCTGATTGGACATTGTTTCGGTGTGGACAAAGTGACTTTCTCGAACATGTACTTGCTGATTGAGAAGAAAATCTGATCTTTAATGTCCATGTAATGGTATCTGATTTTCAGATGGATGGACATTGAACACAACCTTTCTGTGTAATTCGCATTTATTCATAGTTTCAGTGACTGATTTCTTCGAAACTGAAGCTTCTATAAAGGCTGTATAAATGGAGAACGAATAAAAAAGAACACGACAAGAAACCAAGCGTCAGGGTAGCAGTGTATCGAATTCTTGAACCTATCGTATGGTACCATGTTCTCAGACCAATTTCTTAGAAGCTTATCTTGTATGAAAAAATTCGTTCGAGATGTGAGACAAACACTAAATTAAAGTATATGAAATTCATTACACCAAATAATATGTTACAGTATACAAAATTCATTATAACAAACAATAATAAATCATGAGTAAAAAGGAATTGAAAACTTCGAAAATTGATTTGTGAGCAATTCATTTCCAGGAAACTCTCTTGACGATAGATATTGGCCCATAATGTTGTAGGGTGAGTTCAGTGGAAATATCCAATCTGGTGATACAATGCCCACAAGGATAGTCATGGGTGCAAACAAGAAACACTCTCACTAGAACCACAACCCGAGAAAATAAATAACACATAAAAGAAATATAGAAGAATAAAAAAGAGAAATTGAGCGGGTATTCTTTTTTTATAATCGAGGTGTCGAGCACCTTCTGGGCCGATTAGCAGTGATTGTGACACCTCCTCATCAGGGCACATGCAATAGCATGCAAATCACGTGTGCCAGGTAAGATAGGATAAATACCGACGGGTTCATGCTCCCGAGGGATCAAACCCTTGACCTAGGAAGCAAAGGAGGCCACCCTTGCTTACCACTAGAAATAGTACTACATCCTTGATCGTGATATATCGATTGCTTGTTGAACCCTGTGAATTGCGTGAAAGTAGGATACTCCAAATTCGGGGATCCAAGAGTTTTATAAAACGTTCTTGGTGGAAAAAAATGTGAATGAAAGATCCCACTGAATTGAATTGGGTCCATGAATCTAAGAAATAGTGAGAATTCTTGATCTCTCTCAATATCTCTCTCAATTCGAAAATCCAGGATTGGAATTGATGCCCCTTCATTGATTTCTCCTAAATTGAATTGATTTATCCGAAATTGCATTGATTTATCCTAAAGATTTCATTTCAATTGGAATTTGGTTATTCACCATGTACGAGGATCCCCGCTAAGCATCCATGGCTGAATGGTTAAAGCGCCCAACTCATAATTGGCGAATTCGTAGGTTCAATTCCTACTGGATGCACGCCAATGGGACCCTCCAATAAGTCTATTGGAATTGGCTCATATCAATGGAATCTCATCATCTATAGATAACGAATTGGTGTGGTATATTCAAATTATAATATATGAATAGTAAGCACTAGCAGTCTTATTGAGACTAGAACTCATAGGGAAGGAAATCGATTTATGGATGGAATCAAATATGCAATATTTACAGACAAAAGTTTTCAATTATTGGTGAACAACGATATACTTTTAATGTCGAATCAGGATAAATTATGACAGAAATAAAGCATTAGGTTGAACTCTTTTTTGCTATCAAGGTAAAAGCTATGAACAGCCATCGACTCCCGGGAAGGGTTAGAAGAATGGGACCTATTATGGGACATACAGTGCATTACAAACATATGTCATTGAGCTTCAACCGGGTTATTCTCTTCCTCATCTTAAAAAGAAAATAATATAATCAAAATATTTAATAGCATGACGATACATTTATACAAAACTTCTCCCCCAAGCACATGTAATGAAGCCGTAGATAGTCAAGTGAAATCCAATACATGAAATAATTTGGTCTATGGACAACATCGTTAGTAGTAAAGGTCATAATACTAGAGGAATCATAATTGCAAAGCATAGAGGGGGAGGTTGTAAACGTCTATACCGTAAAATCAATTTACAACGGAATGAAAAAGACATATGTGGTAGAATCATAAGCATAGAATATGACCCTAATCGAAATGCATACATTTGTCTCATACACTATGGCGATGGTGAGAAGAAATATATTTTACATCCCAGAGTGGCTATAATTGGAGATACCAATGTTTCTGGTATAGAAGTTCCTATAAAAATGGGAAATGCCCTACCTTTGACCGATACGCCCTGAGGCACGACCATACATAATATAGAAATCACACTAGGAAACGGTGGACAATTAGCTAGAGTAGTGGGTGTTGTAGCAAAGCTAATTGCAAAAGAGGATTAAAATTACCTTCTAGGGAAGTCCGTTTGATATCCAAAAACTACTCAACAATAGTCGAACAAGTGGGGAATGTTGGGGTGAACCATAAAAGTTTGGGTAGAGTCGGATCTAAATGTTGGCTAGGTAAGGTCCTGTAGTAAGAGGAGTAATTATGAACCCGTAGACCATCCCCATGGGGGTGGTGAAGGAAGGGCCCCAATTGGTAGAAACAACTCCTAAGAAGAAGTAGCAAAAGGAATAAATATAGTGAAAATTTAATTCTTGGCCACCGTAGTAAATGGAAAAGAAAATCTAATTTCTTTCTTCGTCTTTACAAAAAAAAAGTACTTAATTGTGACATGTTCACTAAAAGAATCTTTCGTAGCGAACTCTTTATTAAAAATTGAGAAACTTAATACGGAGGTGAATGACGGGAATTGAACTCGAGCATGGTGGATTCACAATCCACTGCCTTGATCCACTTGGCTACACTGGCCCTCCCATTATTAATGGACACTAAAAGGCAGGTAAAAATTTATTGCTAGCATACTCGATCAAACGGGTGATTTTCTCGCCTACTATGGATCCCATACTTACCCATAAATTGAAAATCCATAACTGCAATTGCTATGGGAATATTGTTTAGTCAACTTGTGCTTGTTTGAATAGCTTCAGTTAATCCTGTGTCTTTTTGATAAGAATTAATACGATCTTTATAAGGCTCTTCTTCCGAATGAAATTCAATAGGATCCAGAGAAACGGTGTCTTCATCTACAGGATCCCAAGCACCTGGATCAATCGAAAGTTCGATTCGATCTGAACTACTCATTTTCAAATGATATCCACATTGTTCACAAATATTCATTTTTGACTTAAAAAATTTCTTATAATTTAATCCATAACAATTTTCGCATTGAACCCACAAATGCCTATATTTTTGAGTCAAATCGAAATTAGTAGAATTTTCTCTTATATTGAAATCAATAGTATTCCTGACAGTTCTTATATTGGAGCTCCCCTTTTCATTACTATTTCCACTTTCACCACAAATGTAATTATAAATGTAACTGTCACTGTAATTGTGACTACCACTTAAAATGGAACTCTCAATACAGATTTGAGAACGAAGATAAGAGTCAATGCAACTATTAATGTGATTATTCCAACTATATTTAGCATCATACATGTAACGATCATAGTGGGAATCGTTATTCTTAGATCCATTCGTAAGATAGCTATAATTACGATAACTAAAAAAAGAACTTTCTAGTTCACTCAGTAAAGAAGGATCATTGTCAATCTCAAAAATTTTATTTTGAATATCAAAATATATGGAATAAATATCCCTATTACTATCTCTAACTAAAAAGGTGTCATCAGAGATAAAATTCCGAATGTCCCTGACACCTACTAAAGGATCACCATTACTGTAACTAGAACTAGCACTCCAACTATGAATCGTATCATTTATAACCGCATCTTCACTTACACTGGTATTTTCAATAGGACCAAGCCTATCGCTTGATTTACTTAGGCCACGCCTGTATTCTAATTTCCCCTTAGACAACATCGAATTGAACCACCATTTTTCCATAGAGTTTTCTTGTCCCTATTTCCATGAAAATACAATAGATGAATAGTCATTCGATGAAAAATCATTTGAATATTTCATTTCCTATCAGAATAAGCATATGGATCCAATCACTAGGATTATTAACTAATAAAATTAGGAGTGAGTATTGAAAAAAAACGATTCTATTTTGTGAGAACCGGGAATATTCCTTCCCTATAACTATATAGGATATAGTTGACGATATTGATGATGGAACTCTTATTTAATTGAATTAATTTATTATCCAAATTTTGAAATTCTAAATCGAAATAGGGATTTCTTTCATCTTGTGTCAAATTCGCATCGAAAAAAAGAAATATTTGTTCTCTCTTATCTTATGAATAATTTTTTTCGTAAAATCTCATCGATTTCTAATGGAATAAATTCCTATTCCAACAAATTCCTATTCCAACATGGTACGAAAAGGACAATATACAAGTTGGGTAGAAGAAGTTCTGATACGTGCCTTGATCATGACCGAAACTAAAGAATATAAAAGAATAGACCAATCCTAAAGATCCATAGGATGAATTGTGGATCCAACACAACAAACAATGGAAGCATTTGATTTTTTATTTATTTTTTATTTTGAAATCTTGTATATCTAGATATAGAGTCTAAATATACTAGATATATACATATCTCTTATTGTTGGGATTTACGCCCGATTGTTGATGCCGGAATTTCAAGTGTGACCGCAACAGAAAAACTAAGAAGTAAGAGAAGAAATACGAACATCGGATATACGTGGTAAAACCCTCACTTGAGGGAAACCTCCACAGCACAGAGCAAGCAATCCACTAGATCAAAACAGGAGATTACAGCTTCACAGAAATTCTTGATCCCGTACCGAAACCCCGTTACAACTCGCTTAGAAAAGAGTCTCGACCTGATCTCTCAAGTTCTCACGCCCAAGCGTTACAGAGATGTTTATCAGAAAGATCACTCAGAAGATTCCTCTTACTTTCCCAAGACTCTATTCGGCCCTATTTATAAGGATCTGACACAATAAAAAAGATATAAGATATTGCCTAAATCATATCCTAGAAAATATCCCAATTTGATTTGGAATGAGATTACAGGAAATCAGAGTAAAACATAATAAATCTTTTCTTCATGATTTCCACTCATCTAACAGATCTTCGGGTCCCACGAGTATCCGGCTTGATGCAAGACAATCTCAACAAATCTCCACCTTGGCTTGTGTCAAGCCAATCACCATCGAACTTGGATTTGCTTGCTCAGCTTAGCCCAATCACGGGCTCCACCTCTTCGTGTGTGCACAACTCGAGTCCAAACCACCTTTGGATTTATTCGAGGTGCCGAGCTTCGTCAACACTCCTGCAGGTTTCCAGCTGATGCATCGACAAGTCGAATTCTACACGGCTTCAGTATTCTCCAAGATTGCCAACTCTTGAAGCCCAAAACTTTCAGGCAATCTTGACTGCTTCCTCTGCCTATCTTGAGCATGCTCTTTCTCTCATAGAAGTTGTTGCCTCCCTGTGGGCCTTCCCGACTTACCAACTCCTACCACCACAGGCTGAGCTCCGAGAGTCTTCACTGACTCAACCTTCCTCCAAGGTGTCTCCACCTTCTCTCGGGTCTTGGCCTTAAACTGCTCGACCACAATAGGTTTATCAAAGGACATCCGCTTATTCACGAGAGATTTTGAGGCCTTACCAACGGTGCACAATGCCTTGCACACGTTCACCCTTCCGTGCTCGAGATCATCCAGGCATTTTTGGGAAGTCGCACACTCGGTGGCTGTCGTAGTCCTGCTGGCCTTTATTTGCAAGACATAAAGTCCTCCCTGCAACACCCCTTTAATGACTACGAGCGCTCCCTTCGAGATTTTCAACACTCCACCTAGGGCCTTGTACTTGTACCCGCACCGATCAAGAGTTCCTAGAGAAATCAAATTTCTTTTAAATTCAGGGACATGCCGAACACCGGTTAAAAATCTCTCACACCCATCATACGTCTTGATTCTCACATCTCCAACCTTGGCAACTCCACATGTTTGCCCGTTTCCCATACAAATCTTATCACTTACAACTAAACGGTAAGTGATAAACAAACATTTATCATGAGATACATGGAATGTGCTACCTGAATCAAGAACCCAATCTGAACTTGAATGGCCCGATATTGTGAGATTCTCGACATCCCTTCTCACATCCGCTGTTGTTGTCAAGATCTCATTCTCCAACTCTTCCTCCACAACATTCGCTGATGACTCGGCTTGCTTGTCTTTTCTCCTAGGACAGTTTCGTTTGACATGGCCCTCCTGGTCGCAGTTCTAGCAAATCAACCTTCCTCGGGATTTCGTCCTAGACTTTCCTCTACTCCCATGACCTCTATTCTCAGATCTGCCCCTTGCAAGAAGCCCTTCAGCCGTACCACTCGAGCCTTCCATCACCCTCTTCTTCAACTCTTTCGAGTTGAGTGCCGCCTTGACGTCTTCCAGGGCGATGCTCGATCTCCCATACAACATCGTGTCGACGAAATTCTCATAGGAGTTTGACAGAGAGCACAATAGCATCAAAGATTGATCCTCATCCTCGATCTTTACATCAATGGACTGAAGGTCCATTATGATATGATTGAATAGATCCACGTGGTCGCCTATCAGTGTGTCAAAACTCATCCTCAACTGGTACAGCCGCTTCTTCAAGTATAACCGGTTGGTTAAGGATTTCGTCATGTACAGTGACTCCAGTTTTTGCCACAACTCTGGGGTCGAAGTCTAATCACACACTTCCCGGAGGACCTTGTTTGACAGGCTGAGCTGAATCACGCTCAAAGCCGTTGCCATAATAGATCTCTTTTCAGCAACCGTCAGGGTCATGGCTAGCGCAACTTCTCCATCCAGTGCTCCTTTAAGGCCATGTTGCACCAGCAAAGCCTTCATCTTGATGCGCCACAATCCAAAGTCGTTCAAACCATCAAACTTCTCTACCTCGAACCTCGCCACCGACATCTTCGGGATCGGCTCTGATACCAGTTTGTTGGAATTTACGCCCGATTGTTGATGCCGAAATTTCAAGTGCGACCGCAGCGGAAAACTGAGAAGTAAGAGAAAAAATACGAACACCGGATATACGTGGTAAAACCCTCACTTGAGGGAAACCTCCACGGCACAGAGCAAGCGATCCACTAGATCAAAACAGGAGATTACAGCTTCACAAAGATTCTTGATCCCGTACCCATACCCCCGTTACAACCCGCTCAGAAAAGAGTCTCAATTTGATCTCTCAAGTTCTCACGCCCGAGCGCTACAGAGATGTTTATCAGAAAGATCACTCAGAAGATTCCTCTTACTTTCCCAAGACTCTATTCGATGCTATTTATAGGGATCTGGCACAATTAAAAAGATATCAGATATTTCCTAAATCATATCCTCGAAAATATCCCAATTTGATTTGGGATGAGATTACAGGAAATCAGAGTAAAACAGAATAAATCTATCTTCGGGTCCCACGAGTATCCGGCCTGATGCAAGACAATCTCAACATTTATATCTATAATAGAATCTTTGTATTCGGCTCAATCCTTTTAGTAAAAGATTGGGCCGAGTTTAGTTGAATTGCAATTCAATTAAGAGAACGAACGGAAATTAATGGATTACAAAGTATCCATTGCTTCGAATTCAAATTTGATCTCCTTCCATACTTCACAAGCAGCAGCTAGTTCAGGACTCCATTTGCTAGCCTCGCGGATAATTTCATTACCTTCACGAGCAAGATCACGTCCCTCATTACGAGCTTTTACGCATGCTTCTAGAGCTACTCGATTAGCTACAGCACCGGGTGCATTTCCCCAAGGGTGTCCTAAAGTTCCTCCGCCGAATTGTAGTACGGAATCATCTCCAAAGATCACGATCAAAGCAGGCATATAGCAAACGTGAATACCCTTAGAAGCCACAGACAGAACGCCTGGTAGAGAGACCCAATCTTGAGTGAAACAAATACCGCGGCTTCGATCTTTTTCAATAAAATCATCACGTAGTAAATCAACAAAGCCTAAAGTAATATCTCTTTCTCCTTCAAGTTTACCTACTACGGTACCAGCGTGAATATGATCTCCACCAGACATACGTAAGGCTTTAGCTAGTACACGGAAGTGCATACCATGATTTTTCTGTCTATCAATAACTGCATGCATTGCACGGTGGATGTGAAGAAGTAGACCATTATCTCGGCAATAATGAGCCAAGCTAGTATTTGCAGTGAATCCCCCTGTTAAGTAGTCATGCATTACGATAGGAACTCCCAATTCTCTGGCAAATACAGCCCTTTTGATCATTTCTTCGCATGTACCCGCAGTAGCATTCAAGTAATGCCCTTTGATTTCACCAGTTTCAGCCTGTGCTTTATAAAGTGCTTCGGCACAAAATAAGAAACGGTCTCTCCAACGCATAAATGGTTGTGAGTTCACGTTCTCATCATCCTTCGTAAAATCAAGTCCACCACGAAGACATTCATAAACCGCTCTACCGTAGTTCTTAGCAGATAATCCCAATTTAGGTTTAATAGTACATCCCAATAGGGGACGGCCATACTTGTTCAATTTATCTCTCTCAACTTGGATACCATGAGGCGGGCCTTGGAAAGTTTTAATATAGGCAGTAGGGATTCTCAGATCCTCCAGACGTAGAGCGCGCAGGGCTTTGAACCCAAATACATTACCCACAATGGAAGTAAACATATTAGTAACAGAACCTTCTTCAAAAAGGTCTAAAGGGTAAGCGACATAACATATATATTGATTTTCTTCTCCAGCAACAGGCTCGATGTTGTAGCATCTTCCTTTATAACGATCAAGGCTGGTAAGCCCATCGGTCCACACAGTTGTCCAGGTACCAGTAGAAGATTCAGCAGCTACTGCAGCCCCTGCTTCCTCAGGCGGAACACCAGGTTGAGGAGTTACTCGGAATGCTGCCAAGATATCAGTATCTTTGGTTTGATAGTTAGGAGTATAATAAGTCAGTTTATAATCTTTAACACCGGCTTTGAATCCAACAAAAGCTTTAGTCTCTGTTTGTGGTGACATAAGTCCCTCCCTACAACTCATGAATTAAGAATTCTCACAACAACAAGGTCTACTCGACAGAAATTCGGAATTAATGAAAGCTTTCACAGGAATCTTTTACAAAATTATCAACTAATATTATCAACTAATCAGAATGGTTCTTTATTAGACCATGGTATTTGATTCGCCAAATACATCATTATTGTATATTCTTTCATATGTATCGCGCAACCCAATTCTTGTTTTTAAAGTTTCTAATCCCTTTCCTTCCTTTTTTGAATCGAAATATCTAACTAATAAGAAATTGACTCTTGACAGTGATATGTGTTGTATATGTAAATCCTAGATGGGAAAATAGGCAGAATTTTTATCTATGAAAAGGGGTATAGGTATAAAAAAAAGAAGGGGCTAGCCATGAATGCATCTACTGAAAAAAGAAAAAAAGTCCGATGAGATAAAAATAATGAATTGTAAATAGAGTTCAGGTTCGAATTCCATAGATAATATGGATGTTATTGTTTATAATAATAGACAAGTGGACAACTTTTTCAAGCTCAAGATTTTTATTCATCCACTTGATATTTTGAAAATGAGTTGGTTGAACGTGAAAATTCACTCATTGAAATTGA
Organism: Lagerstroemia speciosa; assembly: GCA_037672795.1. Taxonomy (NCBI): domain Eukaryota; kingdom Viridiplantae; phylum Streptophyta; class Magnoliopsida; order Myrtales; family Lythraceae; genus Lagerstroemia; species Lagerstroemia speciosa. The sequence continues at coordinate 11,620,803 of CM075299.1, read as the reverse complement.
ATAAGTATCGATTGGATGGTACCAACGAAATCGAATTCATAGGTATAGGAAGAAGCCTTGTCAAATAGATATTTTGACTTGGGGGTGGTGATTTAGTGGCAGTAGGGGACATGGTTGTTTGTTACCAATTCCATCAGGAACCGTAGATTTTTTGGTACATCACATTCATGCATTTACGATTCATGTATTTCAGTCTTGGTGTTATCTCCTCTTAAACACACCACATATATAGAAGTTGAAAAGTCAAGAGTGGATAAACATATTCATTTGAATATATACATGATTGAAAGGTTGCAACTCTTTCATTCAATTTTCAGTTTTCCCTCCATTCATGAAATGTTGTGTCCATTCACCAAGAGTGGTCTTTTAATTTTAAACTTATTTGTAATTATTATTAGTAAATATAATTTATTATATAACAATCCCCATTTATTTGCTAATAATAATTCTCATATCAAACACATGCAAATAAAGATGATTAATTCACACATTCAAATACGTAACAAGCAAACATAATCACAATCGCACACAAATTAAATACAATCAATTAATAATAATAGATATGAATATAAAAATACAAAGGAAATAAAATAATCGGATTATTGTATAGTACGTAGCCTGATGGTGGTGGAGGTTTGAACCGCAGGTTTGGAACATGTATTCAAAGGATGTACATTCCCACTCTATTTGAATTCTAGTTCAATATAGGCACCATCAATTTCGTAGAGGACTTGTGCTACACACCTCCATACTTGCATAACCAGTCTCATCAAGAGTGTCCATGAGATTGTTGAGGACAAATTTCTAGCTTTTCTAACCGTAGAAATGCAGTGCATTAAACAAGATATGAGAACTGTAATAATTACCCCACTATCTCTCATATAGTCGATAATGCGTTGAAAATATGAACACATATTACCTTTCTAATATAATCCATAGCGAAGAGACCTTGAACCCCAAAATATGATTTCCTTCTAAGGAGTCAATTCCCCTTAAATGGAATCACTGTAGAGAGAGTAAGATTCACTCAGACTGTTTTCATTAATATGATAAAAGCGTCATATTGCACAGATGTTATAATTCATCTCTTTATAGGATGATTAACAAGCATATATCAAGTGCGGTGTCACTTACATTATTCACTACACTCATGTGGCAAAATTTTTCATAATTATATACTTATCTCAGTAGTGCCATATTTCATGGCCTTTTCCAAAATTATTTGGCTACTAGCTTTCCCTGAAATGATTATTTTGTACGTACCTTTTTATATTGTGAAATTTTGAAATAAACTCTTAGTCCTCGAGTGAATGTGTCTTTCCTCATCCGCTTGGCATTTCGCGAAGCGCTTTACCAGTTACTCCAACCGTCTTATTTAACACCTTAACTCAAACACCCACATTCACATGAATAAAACTCGTTAGTATAATATATATTCTCATTAACTATGATATAGAGTATTATGAGCATTATACATATAATATTGAATCAATAATTATTTCATATACATACCTCTATTACATGATAAAAAGATTAAAGTTTACCTTCTCAAGTATATCTTTGTCCTCACATCTATTTGCTCCATTTACATTTATAATCACCTTAAATCCAAAATTACTCGTAATCACAAAAAATTATTAATAGTTAGTATAACATATATTCATATTGGTATAATTATAATAGAAATACATAGCGAGTGATGCACATGTACACATTTTCCACATATAATAATGCTTCTCAATTTGACATACTAATACAATTATAGTTGAATTTGGTAATATTTTCAATACATACAAAAGCTTCATTTGTTTGATCTCCATCACATTTCATAGAAAACACCTTAATTAAGTGATATTAGTAACCACATTTTTTTGTTATTTATATTCATAACCACATAAAATTATACTGAGTAGTATAATAAATGTACATAAAAGTATAATTTAGTATATGTTTATATAAATTTTCTACTCTCAACTCAGTACTAAATAAGATATATTTTTAAGATAATTGCACATATACATTAAATCAATTAGAATTGAATTCGGCGGTCAATATACAACTCATTATCTATATTCTTATATAGTAAAATAGGATTACAAACTCCTCCAGCCTTCCATGGGTGGCACGATAGATTTTCATTTTATTTTTAATTTTCCAATTTAGTTAAATTATTTTTCATTTAGTTAGAATTTGTTCACTTACATTTATTGTTACTGTTTTATTTAATTATCTATCGATTTGATTTAATTTCATAGAAATTCATTCAGCTAAATAGAAATCAATTTTCCTATTTAGTTAAAACATGTTATTATCTTTATATGATTTTCCAAATTTCCTTTGACTGCTTAGCTATTTACTTTTTTTTTTTTTTACCCACTATCACTTTCTCTTTGCCATGTTGCTCTTCATCCATTTCCCATCTTTCTTCTATGTTGACAGGTCATACTGGGTCGATTGAACATATATTGTTATCAATACTTATCTATTTGTCACTCCTTTCTCATAGAATATCAACTATTATCCTTATATATAAACAAACCCTATTCGAATATAATTTTTTATAAAAGAATAATTCAAAAATAATTTATTTTAGAATTGTTTTACATTATTGATTGTTTGTCAACCCGGTAGTGAAGTGTGAGACTTTCACTAGTTGATTAATATAACATACATGAAGCATTATATGTAGTACATTTGTCACGACTCGAATCAAGCCGTAGCTTGATTTATGGTCACGATTAATCATGGTCTATCAAATAAGGTTCTAGAATCGTGTAACTCGTTTAAAATACTGTAGTGCATCGAATCAATTCTATTTCCATTATGCCTGATTAAAACAACTTATCCTTGATCGTTTAGAGCAAACTATATCATAAGAAACTTAATTACTATACAACTCCTTTACTTGCACTTACATATCTACAACACTTGAAACTAAGTCCATACTTGTCTTACATCCTATTTACATAGTGAAATCCTTAAAATAACTCTATCCAAAAGGATCACAATGGTTGACTACTATATGCACCTTCTATCCAAACAAATGACTGTAAAAACGCTTCTAGGTATATCAACGGCTCCTAGTCCTGAACTTCAAAACCTATGATCTGAGATGTTAAAATAAAAGGGTGAGCTTACAATGCTTAGTAAGTTGACAATCCATAGTTCAAATATTAAAATCCATCAACTAAAATGGAAGCTATTCAACATAATTCTTTCAATTTATAATAGAAGCAACATTCAATCACCAGAAGTATCCATACTTATAAGCATCATATAGGTTTACACAACAATAATATCACTTCATTATGCAATATCATATGATTTAGTGGAATCATGAATGGGTGCAGTACCCAACAGCTATCTATTGACCTATTAGCCTCATAAATGCATTCACATTACCAACTAGCTAGTGAATACTTCCTGGTAATCATAAACATTACCAGCTGATCAGTGGTCCATTCATCCCTTCCGAGATCATATCGTATTATCATGTTCCTCATAGGAACCTTTCGTATTATCATTCGCATACCATGTACCAATTGATCAGTGGTTCCGTGACATCCCTCTTGAGGGACATTCATATCATTTATCACTTGCGGGATATGCATATGCTTGCATGCTATGCATGCTTCAATCACTTAGACACTTATGCTGCATATCATGTGGGATATCCATGTTGCATATTCATATCAATTAAACATATCCCACTCTTATGGGAATCAATGAAATGTTAGAGATATGCCTCATTCAAATAACCATCTAAAATGGATCATCATTTTCAGCAAGCTTATTAGGGCTTAATCACACTTCTTAAGAATAATTAAACTTGTCTTATCATGCTAATCCAACTTATGACCACCTAAGCAATCTCATAAAACCCTTCAATGGAGTAATCAAATGTTACTAATCAAGCTTGGTACTCTCTAATTACTCCAATTAAACCGTAGCACAACAATGAAACATAGAACATCATGCTAATCATGCTTAATTAAACTTAAGTATACTCATTAACCTCTAATCACAATAACTTAAGCATGCTAGATTAGCATACATCATTGATCCATTAATTCAACCACACACATTAAAACATTCATTACACTAAGCTAGCGATGCTAAAACACGTTCAAGCACATCTCTAAAACACCAAAATGGATCATCATCTTTAGCAAGCTTAATGGGGCTTAATCACACTTCTTAAGAATAATTAAACTTGTCTTATCATGCTAATCCAGTTTATGACCACCTAAGCAATCCCATGAAACCCTTCAATGCAGTAATCAAATATTACTAATGAGGCCTGGTACTCTCTAATTACACCAATTAAACCTTAACACAGCAATAAACATACAATGTCGTGCTAATCATGCTTAATTAAACTTAAGTATACTCATTAAACTCTAATCACAATAACTTAAACATGGCAGATTAGCAGATGTCATTGATCCATTAATTCAACCACATGCATTAAAACATTCATCACACCAAGCTAGTGATGCTGAAAACATGTTCAAGTACATCTTTAAAATACCATTGATCCTTGAATCAATAGGGACACTTTCATACCAAATTCACAAAGCAAACTTTGTAACTAACTTATATACACTAATCACACTTACTTAAGAGAAGAATGATCTTAGCCAATATCAAAACTAATGAATATTGATGCTTAAACGGTGGAAAACCAACTTACAAATGCAAAGCTTTCAAATCTTTCCTTCAACCTCCAACCTCTCTCTCTCTCTCTCTCTCTCTCTCTCTCTCTCTCTCTCTATTGTTTGCTTCCATGGTTGAAAATGGTGATTGAAATGAGCTATATTTGTCTGAAAAAGGAGAGCTAGCTGAGTTGAGGGACAAGTGCCACTACACCCCTATACAACTCCCCTTGCCTTTTTATTAATTCTTTCCCCTAATACTTTCAACCATTTCCCTAAATATATCATTATCCACTTTGAAAATTCTTCCATAGCAGAGCTAGGCTCTAAATGGACTTCATTTTGGACTTAAATCCAAGTAATTATATCGGACTTCATGGCTCAACCCAAATACGTCAAAGGCGTTTAGGTATTTTATGTAATCTTGGGCAAATTCTAAGCCCGGTTTAATAATCTAGCTATATTTTATGTTCAGTTATAGCTCAGTCCAAAACAAAGTATGTTGTAATATCAACATGTGTCTTAGCTCAATTGGGCAATGAATATGCAAAAGAGTGTTTAGATCCAATTCAGGTTATAAGATAAGCATATATAACTTTTAGGTCCACTCTAGACACATTGGCAAGTCAATTTATAAGATGAGCAAATGTACCCTTTAAATCCCATCTAGGCATATTAGTAGTGGGCTATCACAACATTAACATTATATCCCAATGGTTTAGATCTGATCTTCAAATGCCTTGCAAAATGAGGAGAGACAAAGGAATGCATAGAACCATAATCCACCAAGATATAAGCCACATTACCGAATGTCAGGAGGTTACCTATAATGATGGAGTTTGAGGCTTCCGCATCCCTCTCCATAAGAGCATAAACCCTTCCCTGTTCCTTCAGCTTTTGTGCCCTCGCTCCCGAGTTAGTTGATTCCTATTATTGCACATGGGGACAATCTTTTATCTTATGGTCAAGTCTTCCACACTTAAAACATGATCCCGATCTTGCACGACAAGGCAATCGGTGGGCTTTTCCACATTTATCACATCGATCGTGATTCTGCCGGGGTTGCTTGTCTGCATCGAAGCCTTCTCCTTGGACTTCTTAAAATCACAAGTCCTAGGCTTCAATTGTTGAGAACAAGAACAAGGACTTCTCTCTGTCTTTCTGCCCTTGCCCTGAATGATATTCGACTATATCTTTCTCCACTAGTTGATCTCCTCATAGATATCATCATATACTCATAAATTCAGAGCAGCAAGCCTACTCCTAATTGCAGGCTTCAAGCCTCGCTCAAACTTCTTAGCTCTCTTACATTCATCGCAACAAGTTGAGGTGCAAACCTGGATAATTCTGCAAAATGAGTTTCATATTGATCCACGGTCATATTGCCTTGCTCTAACTTCAAGAAATCGATTTGGTCAACAAGCACAATTAGAAAAGTATTTCTTGAGGAAGACTCAATGAATCTCCTCTAGGTAATAGCTTGACCACCCATCATAAGTCTTGACTTTGTTACTCTCCACCAATGTTCAGCAGTGCCTTCAAGCATAAACTCAGCAAAAATGATCATGTCCTCTTCAGAATAAGTCAAGGCTGCAAATATCTTCTCTAGCTTATTAATCTAACCCTCAGCTTCTGTCGGATCATAGGTCCCTTGAAATTTAGGAGGATTAAGTTTCATAAACTATTCCACAGCACATCTCTTGACGACCTCAACTTGTTCACCTCGAGAAGCATTATCTCGATCATGTTGAGTCATTTGAACCCTTATAATATCCGTCATTTGATCCAAAGCATGAAAAATACCCTCCAATCGAGGACTAGACTCCTGCTGTTTCCCCTCATTCTGATATACCTTAAATACAAGCAAAATGCACATACATTGAATAAATCATTCATACATCAGCCCTAGACACTTGACAAAACTAGACAAGTCTAGGATCATTTTTATAGCCTATTGCTCTGACACCATAAATGTCACGACTCGAATCAAGCCATAGCTTGATTTATGGTCACGGCTAATCATGGTCGATCAAATAAATTTGCAGAAGCATGTAACTTGTTTAAAATACCGTAGTGCATCGAATCAATTCTATTTCAATTATGCCTGATTAAAACAACTTATACTTGATCATTCAGAGCAAATTATATCATAAGAAACTTAATTAGTGTTACAACTTCTTTACTTGCACTTATATATGTACAAGACTGGAAATTAATTCCATACTCTTGTCTTACATCCTATTTACATAGTGAGATCCTTGAAACAATTCTATCCAAAAGGATCACGATGGTTTACCACTATATGTACCTTCTATCCAAACGAATGACTTCAAAAACACGTCTAGGTATATCCACGGCTCCTAGTCTCGAACTTCAACTCCTATGATCTGAGATGTTAAAATCAAAGGGTGAGCTTACAATGCTTAGTAAGTTGACAATCCATAGTTCAAACATTAAAATCCTTCAACTAAAATGGAAGCTAATCAACATAATCCTTTCAATTTATAATAGAAGCAACATTTAATCACCAGAAGTATCCATACTTACTTGTAAGCATTATATAGGTTTACACAAGCAAAAATATCACTTCATTATGCAATATCATATGATTTAGTTGAATCATGAATGATTGCAATATTCAATAACTATCTAATGACCTATTAGCCTCGTGAATGCATGCATATTACCAACTGGTCATTGAATCCTTCTGGGTAATCGTAAACGTTATCAGCTAATTAGTGGTCCATTCATCCTTTTCGGGATCATATCGTATCATCATATTCCTCACGGGAACCTTTTGTATTATCACTCGTATAACATATACCAACTGATCAGTGGTCATTCGTCCCTTCCGGGATATCCCTCTTGAGAGACATTCGTATCATTTATCCTTTGCGGGATATGCATATGCTTTCATGCTATGCATGCCACTTAGACACTTATGCTTCATATCATGTGGGATATACATGTTGCATATTCATATCAATTAAACATATCCCACTCTTATGGGAATCAATGAACTGTTAGAGATATGCCTCATTCAAATAACCATCTAAAATGGATCATCATTTTCAGCAAGTTTATTGGGGCTTAATAACACTTCTTAAGAATAATTAAACTTGTCTTAACATGCTAATCCAACTTATGACCACTTAAGCAATCTCACAAAACCCTTCAATATAGTAATCAAATGTTACTAATCAAGCTTGGTACTCCCTAATTACACCAATTAAACCGTAGCACAACAATGAAACATAGAACATCATGCTAATCATGCTTAATTAAACTTAAGTATACTCATTAACCTCTAATCACAATAACTTAAACATGATAGATTAGCAGACATCATTGATCCATTAATTCAACCACACACATGAAAACATTCATCACACTAAGTTAGTGATGCTGAAAACACATTCAAGCACATCTCTAAAACACTATTGATCCTTGAATTAACAACAACACTTTTATACCAATTCAACAAAGTAAACTTTGTAACTAACTTATATACATTAATCACAACCTACTTAAGCTAAGGATGATCTTAGTCAACATCAAAGTTAATGAATATTGATTTTTAAACTGTGGAAAACCAACTTACCTATGCAAAGCTTTCAAATCTCTCCTTCAACCTCCAATCTCTCTCTATGTTGTTTGCTTCCATGGCTAAAAATGGTGATTGAAGTGAGCTATGTTTGTTTGAAGAAGGAGAGAGTTAGCTTAGTTGGGGGACAAGTGTCACTACACCCCCTACACAAATCCTTTTGCCTTTTTGCTAATTCTTTCCCCTAATACTTTCTGCCATTTTCCTAAATATATCATTATCCACTTTGAAAATTCATCCATAGCAGAGCTGGGCTTTGAATGAGCGGCATTTTGGACTTAAATCCAAGGAATTATATCAGACTTCTTGGCCAACCCAAATACATCAAAGACCTTTAGGTATTTTATGCAATCTTGGCCAAATTCTAAGCCCAGTTCAATAATCTACCTACATTTGATCTTCAGTTATAGTTCAGTTTAAAACAAAGTATGTTGTAATATCAACATGTGTCTTAGCCCAATCTAAGCAATGAATATGCAAAAGAGTGTTTAGATCCAATTCAGTTATAAGATAAGCAAATATAGCTTTTAAGTCCATTCTAGACACATTGGCAAGTCAAGTTATAAGATGAGCAAATGTACCCTTGAAATCCCATCTAGGGATATTAGTAGTGGGCTATCACAACATTAACATTATATAGTTATTCTTTTTTTCAAAATAAAACAATTAATTAAATAGACATATAGCTCAATAATCACTATATGTACCCATATAAGTTTTTCTATTTTTTAATATTCAGTGGAAGAAATCTTCAAGACAATCACGCATATTGCCACACTTCTAGTAGTTGAATTGATAATATATTGTAATATATACCTTGTATATGCTTTCTGGGAAAATACAAGCCTTGGTTGATCTCTATGATAATAACATGCAACCCTTTTGTGCACGTCCTCATAAACCAAAGACAGTTTCATTAGCTTTTTTCCATTTCTTTCTTGTGGAGTTATAACTATAGCAATTCCAATCTTCGTTCTTTCATGTAGATGAGTCTATGCATTGCTACAACCATGCTTGCCTTTCTCTCAACTTCTGTGATCGGTCCCTGTAATGCGTCAAAATCACAAAAAATATCATGCTTATTTGGATCATAAATTACAGCAAACCATTGGTACGCATAAAGTTGGAGATTGAGCCGCTCAATAGATTTCCTCTTCTAGCCCCACTGTTTGCTCTGACTCACAATCCCCTCTTCACGGACCCACTTCAGAACTTACCACCTTGTCTCTTTTCCGTATTAATTTTAAATCATGTTTGAATTACAATTCTCATTCGAATTAAAACAAAATAAAGGAAAGGAGATAAAGAAGCAAATGTTGAAACTGAAGAAAGAATCATGGAATGGAAAAAATGCTTTCGCCAGAAGAGGAGAGGCCTGCTACTCTCATTGGTTCTCGAACCTCTGAGGAGGTCGACCTCCTTGATCGTAATATCAAGCGACCGAAAAAGATAGAGGGAAGACGTGGCCCAGTGACTGCGAGTGGACATGCAACTGTTGGTGATGGCCGGAGGGACATGGGTTTCAAGGAAACTCTTCTAGGGAATGCTTTTTCTAGCCGACCTCATTCAGACAGTGGTGCACAAATGGATGAAGAAAGCATGGTTGATTTTTTGAATGGGTTGTGCCCAAAGGTATTAGTCTCGGAAATGGAGCTAGATGATTTCCAAGCCGAATGGAGAGGTTCTCTAATCCTAAAGGTCCTGGGGAAGAAGGTGGTACCTTGCCTTGCAGAAGTGACTATTGCAGTTGTGGACTCCGAAGGGTGATCTTCAACTCATTGACCTAGCAAATGACTATTTCATTGCAAAGTTTGTAGCTTTGGAGGATAGGGACTGGGCTCTAGCTGGTGGTCCGTGGTTGGTGTAGGGACATTATCTCATTATCAGGGAATGGGTCCCCAATTTTCAACCGTGTGATGCAACAATTGACAAGGCGGCGATTTGGCTGAGGGTTCCGAACATGCTAATGGAGTATCAAAATGAGGTTATCCTTTGAAGAATCGGGTGTGGTTTGGGTTGGACCTTGAAGATTAATTGGAATACAGTGGCCACAGTATGGGGAAATTTCACTCGTATTTGTGTGGAGATTAGCCTTGATAAGCCTTTGAAGCCTTCCATTAGCATCCTTAATTGACTTTATCGTGTGGAGTATGAGGGTCTCTGTATGGTTTGCCTTCATTGTGGCAAGTATGGACACTGTAAGGAGAATTGTAGTGTGGTGACGATTTGCATCCAGGTAATCACGGTCAAGACAAAACAATGAAGCAAAATCCGACTAATGATGCATCATCGGAAGGGTCACCAGTGACGGAACCTGTGACGAAGAACAATGTTGAGATAGCTTTTAGGCCATGGATGCACGTGCAAGGCAGATATTGGAAATCATAGATTGTCATCCAACGAGCAACAAATCTGATGGAAAAAATCCAATGAAGTGGGCGAAGGATTCTCGGAATGGATCCGATTCGGTATTTTGGGAATGCAATCATCCGTCACGGATATAAATGAGGATTTCGTGCCGATCAATGCGGGAGGAAACATTCAAGATTAGGATTTTATGCCGGTTAATATGGGAGGAAATACTCAAGGTAAGGATCATGTCTCCACTGATTTTCAGGGCATGAGGCAGTGTTGACTTCGGTGATTTGGCAAAGGGCCGTGCAATGAAACACAATGTGGATGGATCTCGGGTGGACAGAGGAAGCCTATTGGGACAAGCCCACAGATGGGTTTCTCATGTAATAATATTGCTCAAGCGGCCTCCAGGAGCGGATAGGCGCTTGTCTAGGCCCTCTTTGGGTTCCACTCAAGCCTAGCAGTTGGCAGAGGCGGTAACTCGCCCAACGTTACTGATTCTGGCCTTACAATGGCATTCCAAGCTAATGGATGGGAGGCTATTAACTTAATTCCAGTACAGCAGCCGACTATTCCGAAACAAGATGTACAAGAAACTCCTACCTCAATTGTGATGGATGAGGATTGCTCAGGTCCTTTGCTTTCTATGCCACCTAATTTGTCAATACTAGAAGCTGCCCCTGAATGTGTGGACCAGTTGACCATGGAGTCGAGCACTCCAGAGACAGAGCAGTGTTTTGCCACGTAAAGTCTTGAGGTTCCACCTCCCATGCCTTTTATTATTTATCAATGCGTGTGTTTTCATGGAATTGTAGGGGTGTGGGTAGTGCCCGCTTCAAGCAAGTTCTTCGTGAATATATATGGGAGCACCATCCGGATATGGTGGTAATTCTAGAACCAAGAATTAGTGGGTCAAGAGCTTATCGTGTTCTTCGTAGCTTTTGGGAATTTTCTCATGTTAAACTGGATGTGCATGGTTTCTGTAGTGGGATATGGGTTTTACGAAATTCTTCTAATCTGGTTATTTCTATGGAGCTTTTCTCTCAGTGCATTCATTTTCTAGCATAATGGGATGTTGGGAAAAGCTAATGGCTTACTATTGTATATGATAATCCAACAGAGGCAACTCGCAGGAACTTATGGGAAGAGCTTCATGTTTTGGCTAGAAAAGAGTGTGATAAATGGCAACTAATTGGCGACTTTAATGAAATTTTAGTTGCAGATGAAAAAAAAGGATCCATTCAATCCAAATAGAAGCTTGTTGTTTGCGGAAGTTGTGGAGGAATGCCGGTTCGTCAACTTGGGCAGTGTAGGTCCGTCCGAGATTTACGTGGCGTGGTCCACAAGTGGGCTTGTATGACCGAGTCTTTAAGCATCTTGACATCGCTTTAGCTTCCTCTAGTTGGCGAACCACTTATTCTAATGCTCTAGCACGAGTCTTGCCATGGGTGAAATTTGATCATCATCTGTTATTGTTGGATACTCAGGAAGGGGGCTTGAGCAGGCCAGGAAGCCGACCTTTCCGGTATCAGGCTATGTGGCAACAACATCCCAATTATAAGCAGTTCTTTTTTGACAACTATCGATTGGATGCTCCTCTAGTTAATGGTCTATTGGCATTTGCAAATGCTATTTCTAGTTGGAATCGGGAGGTGTTAGGTAACATTCACCATCGAAAGAGCTGTTTGATGCTTCAGCTTGCTCACATTTAGAGGGCTGTTGACAGATTTTTTAACTCTTTCCTTTGTCGTCCGGAGCATAGCTTATCGTCAGAGCTAGAGAAGGTGCTACGACAGGAGGAAATCCTATGGTTTTAGAAATCTCGAAGCCAATGGATTAAGTATGGGGATAGAAATACATAGTATTTTCACACCCAGGCAGTGCTTAAGCATAAATGGATTCATATTGAGGGCTTAAAGCTGAATCGTGGTAGGTGGTATTTTGAGGATGCGACTTTCAAGCGGGAGGTGGCAACCCTCTTTTGATATTTTTATAGTGGGCAAGATGACCATCCATGACCAACTTTGGCTCGGGCTTTCCCTCACTTGGGACCTAGGTACTTGGTTCGGCTTGATGAGCCAGTCAAATTTGATGAAGTCAGGAATGTGTTGGGCTACATCTCCTTTCAAGGTTCCCGGGCCTGATGGTTTTTAGGCTCAGTTCTACTAGCGGGGGTACTCAGGTATTTAATCCTATCCATAGCATACTTGAGGGGGAAGTATCTGATGGTACTCTAAATGAGACCTTCATTGTCCTTATTCCCAAGATTCGAGCCCCTTAGACGATTCATCACTTGAGGCCTATCGACCTACATAATGTGTCTTACAAGATACTCACTAAGTTGATCGCTTACCGCTTGAAGGACCTATTTCCAAGCTTGATTGGCCCTAGTCAGGTTAGTTTTGTGGCTGGCCGCCACATTCATGATAATATTGTTGTTGTTCAAGAAGTGGTGCACTTTATGGGGCAAACGAGTGGGCGGACGGGCTATATGGCCATTAAAGTTGATCTCGAGAAAGCGTATGACAACTTACCCTAGGAGTTTGTTGAGGATATACTTGCGACAGTAGGAAGCACTTGTCGGTTACGTGATATCATTATGGATTGTATTACCACTCCATCTGCTCAGGTCTTGTGGAATGGTGAGGCTACAGAGTCATTCCAAATGGGGAGGGATATTTATCAAGGCTGCCCTTGTCGCCCTATCTCTTTGTGTTATGCATTGAACACCTAGGCCATATTATTTCTGACAATGTTAGGAGGGGGCGTTGGAAATTGATCTATATTACTCATCATGGACCATGGATTTCTCTCTTAATGTTCGCAGATGATTTGCCCTTATTTGCTAAGGTGTCCATTGATTAGATGCATGTTATAATGGAGTTGCTTGAACTCTTTTGTTGTGCTTTGGGCCAAAAGGTTAGTGACTCTAAGATGGTTATATTTTGCTCCTTAATGTCGAGCTTGACACTCATGAGGCAATTAGGAATTGTTGCAGCTTCAATATAACTGAGAATCTTTGCAAGTACTTAGGAGTTCCTTTATTGCACTGGAGAGTTGCTAAGAGGGTTTACTAAAGTATTATCGGTAGAGTTAAGTCCAAACTCAACAGATGGTCCGCCTCTTCAGTTTCGCTAGCTGGGCATATGATACTAATTAATTTAGTTTGGATATCTTTGGCTATATATGCGATGCAATCAATGAAGATTCCAAGTTGTGTAATTAATGAAGTGGATTGTTTATGTCAGAATTTCTTATGGGGCCATGGTACTCACTGGTCGAAGATCCACTTAGTTAAGTGGGACACTGTAACCTCGGTGATGGGAGGAAAGCTTGGATTAAAGAAACTTAGCGATTTAAATAAAGCTTGCCTAGCTAAGTTGTGTTGGGGTATTGCTTTGAGTATGGATAAGTTGTGGGTGCAGGTGAAAGGGTCCGGGGGAGCCCGTGGCCGACCCCAGAGGTGTCGGGCGTGGTTTCCGCACCGGTCTGGGGAATCTAGTGGCCGATACCGGCGGCATTGGGCTTATCATACATCGGCGTGTCAAGGTGTGACAATGTTGGTTTGATGTTCACGCGTGCGAAGGGTTAGACGCTGAGGAGGGGCTCGTGTGGCTGTCTCTCAGTCTAGACATCAAAAGTGGAAGTTCAAGCCTTCTAAAACGGGGTGAGAGTCCACCTGGAGGGCTAGCGAAGTACAATTAGGGAGGTTTGGCTGGAGCTGAAGTTCAGTGGGCGTGAGCAATGTAGGTACCGTCCTGGTCGCAGTGGTTTGACTTGTAAAAATCCGGCTTGGTAGATGTTTCGGTCGGCGAGACCTGACTTAGCAAGATTGGGCCTGACATGTATTATAGTCGGGACTTGACCTCTTAGGGTCGGACTTATAATAGTCGGTCGTTATGACAGAAAGTCAGAACAGGGCAACTGTCGTGACTGACTCGGACAGATCCATTCCTTAACCCTGTCCGTGGACGTTGAACATAGTGAGTAAGATATATGTATCACACTAATTATACCTCGTCCCACCGAAGTACTCGTTTCATTACTTTTTGGCTTCTTGAACCAAAGTACAACAAGAAGTCTAGTAGAGTGTACTAGGCATACATATTTGATTTTACTGGTAAAAGTTCCTAAACACTTTAGCGTGGAAGGTCCGGGGGAGCACCCGGCCATTCGTGTCTTCAATGGCACAGGCCGTTGGACCCTTTACTTATTTAATTCGGTAGGGGCCCTCCCAATTTGGTGACAACTTGTTTTTGTCTAGCTGCAAACCGAATGTATTTCGTCGCAAGACAAGTTCACCGACATGGAAGCTTCTAGGTATGACTCTCTTATTGAAGAGTCAGGCGGTCGCTCTGCTTGCCTCCAATGCTTTCCTTTGAGCGATGAGTCGAGTTTTCTCTAGCCAGTCGAGGTCGGTGCTGATGCCCTGTTCATTTGTGAGCGAGTCGAACTTCTCAACTCGAAGACTATGTATGCCAATCTCAAGGGGGAGGACGGCTTCAACCCCGTAAACTAGGCTGAAGGGAGACTCTCCCGTGGGAACCCATGGAGTTGTTCTGCAGGTCCAAAGGACACTGTCTGGCTTTTCTACCTAGGAGCCTCCCGAGCCTTCCATCCTGGTCTTAAGTCCATGGAGGATGGTTCTGTTGGTCACCTCGGTTTGCCCATTAGGTTGGGGATGGGCAACTGAGGTAAAATTTTGGCGAATCTCGAAAGCCCGGCAAAATTCTCTAACCCGGCAAAATTCTCTAACCTTCCCCGCAGAGAACTGAGTTCCGTTGTCAGATACTAGGGTCTTAGGAGCCCCGAAGCGGCTGAGTATATGCTTTTTGAGGAAGGCAATGATGACATCTTCTGTGATTTTCCCAGTCGGCTCTACTTCTACCCATTGCGTAAAATATTCCACTACTACAATGAAAAATTTTCTGTCCTTTGGATTGCGGCGAGTAGGTCGATTCCCCATTGAGCAAAGGGTCAAGGTCTCGGAAGAGGCTGCTGGTCAACTGGCAGGAGGTGGGAGATGTTGGCGTGTCGCTGGCAAGCGACAAGCTTCTTGACCAGCTCTTGGGCGTCTTCTTTCATGGTCAGCCAATAGAATCCTTGGCGCAAAGCCTTGTTTGCCACTGACCTTCCTCCTTCATGGGCCCCGCATATCCCCTCATGGATCTCCCTTAAGAGGTAGTTCCCTTCTTCTTTGTCCACACACCTTAGGAGAGGGGAGGAGTATCCTCTTCTATATAGTACTCCGTCCATGACCGTATAGCGAGCGCTGGTCATCTTGACTCGCCTAGCTTCCTCAGGGTTGGTCGGCAGCGACCCTTCATCCAGATATTTCCTTATTGGAGTAGTCCAATTGTCGGCATTGTGGGCCTCTAGGACCAGTAGGGGGTGTATACCTGGGAGCTTTTGATTGTCTTGTATTCCACAAAGTGGACTCGGGCCTCTGCAAGGGAGTCAGTAGCAATCTTTGAGAGAGCATCCGTTGCCATGTTTTCCTCCTTGGGGATGAGAGAAACCGTGTAGTGTCCGAACTTGGATAAAAGGTCTCGTGCTCTTCCCAAATACACTTGCATTTCGTTATTTTTGGCGCCACACTCTCCTGTTATCTGGTGGACGACCAATTGAGAGTTGGTCTTGACGTGAAGTCGGTCCACCCCCACCCCTCTTTCTATGAGGAGGCCTGTTATTAGAGCCTCATATTCAGCTTCATTGTTGGTTGCCTTGAAGGAGAGGACGATAGCGTACTTCATTTGGAGACCCTCTAGGGTTACCAAGACACACCCGGCGCCAGCTCCTTGCCTTGTTGATGACCCATCCGTCATGAGTGCCCATACCTCCGAGTTGGGAGGAGTCGGTTGGTTCTCTTCTTCGAGCAACCCTGCTACCTCAGATATGAAGTTGGCCAACGCTTGTGCCTTGATAGTCGATCGTGGTTGGTAGACGATGCCAAATCCACTAAGCTCAACAGCCCACTTGACAAGTTGGTCAGATGAGTCCGGTCGGTGGAGGATTGTCTTCAACTGTTGGTCGGTATAGATGACGATTGGATGGGCCTGGAAATAGGGTCGGAGTCAGAGACTGGCAACTACCAGGGAGAAGATGATCTTCTCGATACGGGAGTAGTTCAGTTCTGCCCCTTGGAGGACCTTGCTGGTGAAATACACGGGGTGCTGAGTGGTGCCAACCTCCTCAATAAGGACGGCGCTGACCACCCGTGACGAGGCGGCCAAGTACTGGTAGAGAGTCTCGTCTACCTCCAGTTTTGCGAGAGCTTGTAAGCTATGAAGGTACGACTTCAAGTCCTCAAAAGCCTTGTCGCACCCAGCGTCCCATGAAAACCTCTTTGCACCTTTGAGGGTCTCATAGAACGGAAGGCATTGGTCACTCGACTTTGCTAGGAATCTTCCCAAAGCAGCAAGTCGACTCGTCAGATGCTGGATATCCTTCACATTTTTGGGCGGGCGTAAGTCAAGTATGGCCTTCACTTTCTCTAGGTTGGCTTCGATGCCTCTTTGAGTGATCAGGTAGCCTAGGAACTTCCCCGATTGGACACCAAATGCGCACTTGGTTGGGTTGAGCTGCATGTTGTATTTGCGGAGGGTATCAAACGTTTCCGCCAAGTCGGATATGTGGTCGTTGGCCTCCAGGGACTTTACCAACATGTCGTCCACATAGGCTTCCACATTGCGGCCCATCTGCTGCCTGAACATGTGATTGACCAACCTTCGGTAAGTGGACCCTGCATTTTTTAATCCGAAAGGCATGATCGTGTAACAATATACGACGTCATCTGTGTAGAAAGCAGTTCTCTCCTCATCTACCAGGTCCATCTTGATCTGGTTGTACCCGGAATATGCATCCATGAAACTTAGCAGAGCATGACCAGATGTGGCATCCACCAACTGGTCAATCTGGGGAAGTGGGTAGCAATCTTTGGGGCATGCTTTATTTAAGTCAGTGAAGTCTATGCACATTCGCCATTTCCCATTGGCCTTCTTGACCATCACAACATTGGATATCCATTCATGATACCGAATAGGTCTGATAAACCTGGCTGCTTCAAGGTTTCGGACTTCCTCCCGGATAGCTGCCAATCGAGGTCCGAGGAGTGGTCGTTTTGTTTGCCTGACAGGTTTAGCCCCTTGGAGGAACCCCCAACTTGTGAGTGATGATAGATGCATCAATGCCTGGCATATCAGATGGTTGCCAGGAAAATACGTCAGAGTTCGAGCGGAGAAACTCCGCAAGTGCGTTCTTGAGTTCGCCAGGGAGATTGGATCCCACTTTGACTACTCCACCCAGGGGTCCGACTTGGACTTCCTCCAACTCTTCCATAGGTTCAGTTCTGGTGCAATCAATCTCGTGAGGATCGGTCGACTCAACTTGGAGGGCCTCCTCTAAGTCTTTTGTTCCATAGAGGGCATTGACGTAACATTCGCGTGCTGTCACTTGGTCGCCCAAGATCTCTCCGACTCTCGCACAAGTTGGGAATTTCACTTTGAGGCGATAAGTCAAAACTGCACACTTGAACGTGTTTAAGGTTTTTCGCCCGATAATCATCTTATATGGAGATGGTGTGTCCACCACCATTAGTTAGACCTCATGGGTGACCCGTCGATCTCCTCGGCCAAAGGTGACCGGGAGAGATATTATGCCCTTAGGTGTGATGGATTGCTTGGTGAAGCCAATGAGAGGAGTATGGGTGGTGCGCAGGGCTGAGTTAAGCACTCCCATTCTAAGGAAAGCATCATGGAAGAGGATGTCGGCCGAGCTGCCCGTATCGATAAGGACCCTCTTGATGTCGAATTCACCAACTTTGATGGTCACGACAAGGGCATCATCATGGGGATGCATGACATGAGAGGAGTCGGAACCTTGAAAAGAGGTCGGCTCACTCTCCCACTGGGTGGTGTCGAGGGGCCATTTTTGGCCTTGGGATTGGCGTACCTCGTACACAGCACGCCTGGCTTTCTGCTTCCTACTTGCAAGTATGTCATCGCCCCCAAAGATGACATCTATTATCCTGGCTGGGGCATGCTCCGGTCTGCCCCTTCCGTTAGGTTCGTCTCTCCTCATGTCGTTTTAGTGGCTTTCCCTCCTTGATCGGGAACCTTTGACATAGGGCTATAGTTCACCTTGTTGGACAAATTTCTCAATTTTCACTTGCAAGTCATGACATGACTATGTATCATGCCCCCATCGTCCATGATAGTCGCAGTATTTCCCACTACGGGGATCTCCCTTGTGGAAGGGCTGTCTAGGCAGCTCCAATAATTTTTGGTACTTGACTTCATTGAGGATCTCCTTCTTGGGGGCCGTCAGAGGCGTGAAGCGTAATGGGTCTGACTTGTAAGCGGGATGGGGTGGCCTCAGGAATGCCGATTTTGTCTTTCTTCCCTCGAAGACCGGCGGGTCAGCTTTCCTTTGATCCATGCGTGTGTCCTGGGATTGCGCGTTCCAGGGGGCTACTGACTCTTCAACTTGCACGTAGTGATTGACGATACGTTGGAGATTGCCCAACGTGCTTATCGAGTTTTTTGTCAACTCAACCCCTACATCCCGGTTACGTATGCTATTGCGAAAGGCTTGGATAGCCTCTGCTTGGTTTAGAGGTTTGATATCCATCGCTGCCTCCATGAACCGAGTCAAGTAGGCCTTTAGGCTTTCCTCGTCTCTCTGCTTGAGGGAAAATAAGTCCCCAATCTCCTTCCTCAATTTTATGCTACCTTCAAAACGTGGGAGAAATTGCCTCCGCAACTCCTAGAACGTGGTGATGGACCTCACCGGGAGGGAGTGAAACGAAGAGGAAGCCGCCCCTTTCAAAGTCGATGGGAAGAGTCGGCACATGTGGGTATCTGTAATCCCTTTGGCGATCATTGTGTCGGAGAAGAGGCGTAGGTGCGCCTTGGGGTCCGACTTTCCCTCATAGTGGGGGACTTGGGGAAAGCTAAGAAGTAGCGGGACAGGCGGGCCCAAGACCTCGGAAGTGAAGGGAGAGTCGGGGTCATCATCATGCAATGACGACTTCCCTCTGTCGAGTGTCTTTAAGGCCCTTTCTACTTGGATCTTGATTTGGTCCTCCAATGAGGCTGAAGTCGGATGTCGGATGTCATGATGGTCGTAAGTTTGTGCCAAGTGGGGTTGGGCTAGTGGGGTCCTCAGACCGGGTTGTGGTGGTACAGGGATGTAGGGAGGCGGCGGGGTGATAGAAGGGTGTTGCGTGGGACCTCATCCGTACCAGTACGGTTCTGACATCTACACACCACCAACATTTGGGACGTTTTGTCTGCCTACGAGGAGACAAGAAGGCTGCGAAATTGCATGTCCTTCCCCTAGCCATTGTCCTCGAAAATTAGGGCCGTGCCCGAACCAGTACGGTTCCGACATCTACACACCACCAACATTTGGGACGTTTTGTCTGCCTGTGGGGAGACAAGAGGGCTGCGGAGCTGTGTCCTTCCCGTAGCCATTGTCCCTGAAAATCAGGCTGATTTTGTGGGGCCCTTGCTGGTGTATCAGCCTTGATTCTCGGGTTCAGATTTTCAGGTGCCTCGAACAGGGTGGGCTTCATCGACTCTGAGTTGTCTGGGACCTCCGCCACCAAGGGGGTGGCTGGCACTAGTGTGGGCTGAGGGGCATCGTGGCGCTACCAGCCGCTCTGGCTCTGGAGGGAGATGTTGGGCCAGCGTTGCTTGCACTTCCTCCCGAACTTATTCACAGATAGCATTTTTAACAGTTTCAGCCGTCGTGGAGATCATCTCCCGCAGTTGTATCAACCACTCTGGACGTGGTGCCTCGGAAGAGGTGCTGGGGAGGGCTGGCACCGAATCCTGAGATGTCAGGGGAGGGGCTGCTCCTTCACCAGCAGAAGGGGAGACGACCTTCGAGCGCTCGCGTCAGGGTGGCATGGCGATGTGGATGTGTGGCAGCGATCTGGGATGTGGTTGGTAGGTCAGCGACTTCAGACGCTCAACGAGAGCACCAAAATGATAGGTCCTCCGGATAATCGGGGTGGCCTATCGGTGAACTTCTGGTAGCTGGTAGCGGGTCGCTCCGACGAAGGCTACTGGGACCTGCACAAAGCCGAGCCCAGGGGTGATTCCCCAGAACGGCCCTCCGATGCCTAAGTCAGAGAGAGGATATGAGAGTATGAGAAGGAAGAGTCTTCAGTGAGAATGGGTTATTTGTCCCTTTACCTGGTCCCTCAAGGATTTATTTATAGAATTGTGGATACGGCCGGATGACTTCGCCGTGTCCTCACGTGTTCGGCACGTGAGGGATAGTACCATCAACACACTTGGGCGATGGGTGCAATGGTGAGTTGGGTGGTGCTTGCCATGGGAAGTCGGGTGGTGCTTGGCAGTTGTCCGGGAGGAAGTCCAAGTCGGGCGGTGGTGTGCCATGGCAAGTCAGGTGGTGGTGTGCTAGGGCAAGTCGGGTGGGCAAGAGGTGCGTCAGAAGGGCTCGGGTATACATGGATCAAGAGCATATGTTGGTCCATATCAGAATCATACTCTGATTCTGGAGCTATAGTGACATTTTCTATTTGTTCTATTATTATCGTAAATATCTTGGTGGTATGATGTTCTTTTAAGTTACCTATTGAATGTTCAGTTTGGTGCTTTTACGGAGTAACAGATCCTGTCACTGTTTTTTTATTATCTGATATAATTTTTGCTTCTGTTCATGAGTATCAATACTCAAGGACTGTCACTATCAGGTGATCCTAAAGTTCAAGTTGACTTACACATAAGTTAAAAGGCACGTTCATTTCTTCCATGAATTGCCACAGTGAAGCGCAGCTCTTTAACTTAGTAAATTATTTAGAAGAGACTTTTAGGAACTTCCCTAGTAACGTAGAGTAAAATGTGGCTTTTACATGAAGAGCCGTGTAGGTAATCTGGTAATAGATATAAAAGGGGATCTTTACATCTTATCTGTGACTCATCGCTTTCTTGTTACAATACTCATTATCGCAGTTGTACCGCTTTGCTATTGTGGCAAGACAATGCTTCACATTGGAGAGCTACGTCGCTTCACTACTGTCTGTTTACGTCCTTGTAGTGCCTCTTATAACCGCTGCTTGTGGTGGTTTTACCTTTTATTTTCTTTATTATAGACTTGTAATAATATTTATTTGTACTTTAAAACGGACAGAATATTAATTAAAAGCCCATTTACTTCAACTCAATCATTTGAAAGTGAATAGTTTTATGAGATTAGAAATCTAGACATGTAGAGGAGTGAAAAAACTTCCTTTACAGATGGAAGATTCATAGTTGCAATAGAATAGACGAATTGTCTCTTCATTGCTATTAGAGGCCCATCAGATATGAATTTTAATAACTCTGCTTTCAGTTTCCCATGCATTTTGCCTTTTAGGCGAAACAATAGATTTATTCTTCATCTGCAATATTGGGTGAGAACTCACCATTGTTTCTGGTGATGTGAATCCAGCAAATCCCTAATTAAATTGCATTTTCATGCCTGAATTGATATTGTATTTGGAGTTCCCTTCATGCCATCCTTTGTAGCCTTCCACTCTTTTCCAAAGCATCTGGTGGCCATGCCCATTTTTCTTCCAGCAGTGAAATGTCGTTTGTAATTCCCTGATACTTATCTATAATACCAACATCATGACCTTTTGTATTATTTCCCATTGATAGGGCCCAGTGTTGTGGATGTAGAATCCGCTCTGAAAACCGTCTTCTCATCTCCAAAGTGGCAGCGTTCGGAAAACCTGCTAAAGGGGACTCTCAATACTCAAGTTAGAAATGTTTTTATTAAAAGTAGAGAGTCCAAGTAATGAGGGTAAGAATAAGTAGAAAGAGTGTGGGGAGTAGAAGGGCAGAAGTTGTTCCATCCATTTCTCCTTTTCTGATGCATACAAGACCTTTTATATCTATCAAGCAGTTACCAAACAGGAGATTATTGGAGGTGGTTACCAAAGAGGCCTTTTCGACAGGTACCCGGGCTTTTTATAACTATCAAGCGGTTACCAAAGTGGTTATTATTGGAGGCAATTATTACCAATGGTTACCCTTAGAAAGGTGAATAACGGTTCCCACCTTTTGCACTTCCCTTTTGCCTTGAACCTTATTTTCGTGGACTTTAATAACTGCTACTCTCCTAGGCTTGAGCTCTTAGACTTGAGGCCCACTATCTTTGATACTGATTGAATATTAAATTGAAGCTGTCTTGCTTTTGAAAAGAAGAAGAGGAAGAGAAACAAGAGTGTAAATTAGATAGTACGATTTGCGAATAGTTTGAATTAGGTGCAATCGGGTCCGGGTGTCCTATATTTTTCATGATACCCGAACTGTATCCTATTTAAGACCGGTTCCTAAAATTAGGAACCGGACACCCTATCTTGTTGGTCTTAAGAATCATACCCTACCCCGAACCATATTATACTACTAGTTTTGAGTACCTGTTTGGAACCTAGTCTTCCATTAATAAATAAAAATAAAAATTTAAAATCGATTAATAAATAATTATTTAACAATTTTCTTACTTGACATACCTGAAAAATGTTCAGAGTGGGTATGAGGGCTTCTTGCACTTTAGTGGTTTCGAGATGCATTTATGGTCTATGCATAGATCACCCCTATCTGTGTGGTCCATTCGTCCAGCTAGGCCATCCTGGACTTGAACTAGAGACCTCACCCATGAAGTAAATCATCACACCTTCGTGGTCTTACAAACTCTACCGGAGGTAGAAATGAATATGTTACTTCATTGAAAATATTTAATTTAACGCAATAGGAGAGAAGTTCTGTTATACAGTAAAAGAATGAAGATTATTAGATGATAAAAACTAAGGAATTGATGAATTTTAAGAGATACTGGGGATCTGATATGGAAATAAATAGATGGAATTAAATATTAAGATAAAATATTGTAATTTCATGTCTTATATTTAGTGAAAATATAAATATATATTTAGGTTCCGAGCAGCGATTCCAGATATCACCTTTAATGGAACCGGAACCGAACCTAGTTTAACCGATTCCTCATTTTTCTACCTAGAATCTACCCTATTATCACGAGAATTTACCCTTTCCGACCTTCGGACTTGGCTCGATGTAGATTGAATTCAGCTTGATCTTAATGAGCCGAACTTGGCTTAGCCCGGGTTCATCAATTAAACGAGCTGAGCCAGGCTAAATGATATTTAGCTCGTGAAACTCCCCAGCCTAAACAAACTTTTTATTTTATATAAGAATAATTGCTACATTATTTAGCTCTAAAAAAGTAAAAATAATCAACAGATTGTCTCAAATTCCTATTAAAACCCTATTTTGTTCCTTTCCACTCACTTATGAAACTCTAATCATATTTAATTCCCCTGTCTTCCTCAGCCTTTCTCGCTCATTGCAATTGATATATCTATACTCACGTTTGCACTATATTTTCTTTTTCAGCTTGGCTAATATAGGCTCGACGAGTCTTCTTTGACTATACCGGACAAAAGTCAAGCTCAAATTATTGAGCTTGGATGAGTTCGAGCCGAGCCCAATCTCGCAAATTGCTAAACAAGTTGAACTTAAACCTTATGGATTTGGACTTGGCTCGACTTATTTACACCCCTAAAGAGGAACACATAAAACTTTGTTTGAGGTTAATTTCTCTATGTCATCCTTCAAATTTTTGCATTTAAGAAAACTGCCAAATTCCAATGGAACGAGCTGTCGATAATCATCGGTAAATCACTATTAGTGACCGACTACCAAAGGATGTTTTTGTCGAAAATATCGACGGATTATCCATTGCTAATTTGTTGCTTAGTCAAGGTGAAATACCATCGGTTTATATATTTTTAATTATGTAATTGATTATATATTTAATTTATTTCATAATTACATTGATTGTATATTTATTTTTAATTTATTTCATAATAGTTTGTAAATAATTACTAGAATTAAAGAAAAATAAATTGTCAATAACTCATCATGTGGCATGTCAAACATTGTGGATCACTTAACCTAAATTATCATATTGAGATATATAAATTCAGCACAAATCAATAGCAAATATACAAATTCCTAAATGAAAGGGTAGATGTATAAATTTAGCTCAAACTAATGGCTGATATACAAATTACCTAAATACAAGATATACAAATTTATCTAAAATTAATGGCAAATATACAAATTCACCTCAAATCACAATAAATATGCAATTGACCTAAAATCAATAGCAATTATATATTTATACCCAAAAATGCAAACAATAATTTTTACCGATGGGAAAGGTAGTTGGGACAGGGATAGGAGGCATGGGGTTAGGGATGGCAGGAGGAGTTTCGGCTCGAACGTGTGGGACTAGCTCGATGACAGGGATAATGAGCATGGGCTAGGGACTGCGAACACGGGATCAGGGACAATGAGAGGAGCTTCGACTAGAGGAGGGGGATTGGTTTGGTGATGGGATGGGCTCGAGGATGATAGGAATGAGCTAGGGATAGCAGATACTAGTTCAGGGATGATAGGCATGAGCGGAGGACTGCAGGCATGGGCTGAAGGATGGCATAGGGACAAGCTAGAGGGTGGCATGGGGACAAGCTTGGGGTAGGCACGAGCATGGGCATGGGCTTAGGCTTGGGCTTATTGTAGGGGCAGGCGCAGGCGCAGGCTTAGGGCGAGGGCGAGGGCTAGTACAAGCTTGAGGTAGGCTCGAGGTGGCATAGGCTTGGGCACTAGCTTGGGATAGGGATAAGGATGGACTTAGGGCTGGAATGCAAAGAAAATTTGGGAAGGAAATAGGAAGAAGATGACATTGCCAGTTTAATAGAGATTTGTCAAAAATGAATTCTTGATGGATAATCCGTTGGCAAACACATGTAAAATAGGTAATAGATTATCCATGGGTAATCCATCGTACATTGACGGGATTGTCCGTCAGGAAAAATACATGCAAAGACTTGCCAAAACTATTGACCGATACATCGTCGATGGGCTCTGTTGTACATTCTCGACAAATCCTCGACAAAATTATCTATCAGTAAATTCTCGTGTAGTTTATGCCACATTTTAGAGATGGATAAACCATCAGGGAAATTTGTCGGAAATTTTTGACGGATTACCGATGAATAAGCTGTCGAAAATATGATGCAAACTTCACCAATGACATGATAAAACCCAATATCATGTATGAAAAGAACATCACCAACTTGTGATGAAATCCATACATGAATAATGTCTCGAGGAACATGTCCTTATCAAGTTCGAGTAGTGGAATAGCGACTCATTACTTATAGAGAGGTAATAAAGACATCACAATCAATTATGACAGGGTTGATTGACAAGTCGATGATAAACACCATGGAAAACTCCAATAAGTTCATCTAATTCTTGAAAGAATCAGAAAGAATAAACCTTACACTCTATTGATCCATAATATGAGTACCAAATTCGTCCAAGACCATGCACCAACCTCTAAGTAGACCAAAGTGCAATATTTCATGAAAATAACTTTCCTAAATCGTCCCCATGGCATAAGAAACTAATTAAAATGTAAATCTAAGAGATATGCTGGAGGAAATTATAAAATAGAATCCATATCTTCAGAATTAAACAAAAGTGAAAGTAATATAACTATTTAGGAAAGTAAATTTTCATAATATATTTTGCAAGAAATTTTCTTGACTTGTGCTCTTCTTGCAACTCTTTGATATATCCTTTCCATTTCAACATGGCTTAACTTCCTTTATTGAAAATACTCTTCCTCTTTATATCCGGTTGAGTTATATGTCTTCAAAACAGTTACCCTCTTGACATTCAACGAAAATATATTTTTTGAAACAGTTGCACTTTTGATATTCAGCAGAAATATATGACCTTCATTATTTGTCCCCTTTTGAAGTATCATGGATAATTTTGAGTCACTCAGCTTGCTCATCACTTTGCATATTCATGTCCTCTTCTTCGTTTCACTTGAACGTCTCGTCATCGAACCATGAAACACTTGGATTGCATTCTTCAAACTCATATCTTAGATCACATCATTTTCTCTTCTTGAAAAGGATTTTTCATCAAATCATGACCTATATGAAAAGAAAATAAATGAATAGCATTGCCTGTTGCACTAATATTATACTTACCTTGTATATTTGACTTGCTAGAACTTCTATTAATGTGGTTGAGAATTCTACTTCGTCCATCTTCAAGTGGAAGTTGCAGTACACATCTTGGTTTCTTAAGCCTCTTCTTTGACATGTGACATGGATCACAACCTCCTGAATCGAAAACAAACTTCCTACTACCTTTTTGTTGCTTTACTTCCACATGAATTCGTATAATAAAATCATCATTCTTCTTTCCACCTAAGTTAACACAATATCTCAAAGGTAAAGAAGTTAAACCCAAAAGCATCAAAAAATTAAATCCATATATAGTGATAGAAGACATTATAAGCAAGGTCAACATTGGAAAATAAATATTTCCATGAATTAAAAATAGTTTTTCCATGGCATGTCAAAAGTAATACCTTCACTTCTAACTTGCGATGCAATTTCATCCAGGAGAAGTTCAAGAACTTAACACAATTACCTGAAATAAACATACTATGTAACCTCACAATCTCTCGAAAGAATAGATCAACATGTATAGTGTCATTCATTATTTGACAAGGAATAAAGTACCAATATAAATTAGTTTCCTGTGAAATATACTTACTTGACTTACCTAAGAAGATGAATGCCAATCTTGGATTGCCTTTTCCTTTCATCATGATTCTCAATCTCTCACTCACAATAAAATCAAGAAGCACAATCTTATCGATACAAAGAGTATGGTTTTCAAGTTTAACGAATAGTGATTCTTGCTTTCTTAGGGCCCTTATAACAAGTCTTGAGTATTTACCATGATTATCTACTCTTATTATAGATCATAAGTCTCATGAAAATAATAGGTCTATTAATCATTCCAAAAGACATAAATAACATCTTATATAAATCAAATGATGTTTTGCAATTAATGTTCAACTCGTAACTTTCCCTCATCCTAATATGATGGAATTGTTTTTCAAGATTAGTCTTTGACATCATATATGCACCATGTAATAAATCTAACATGTCATCTAAATGAGGAATAGGATTTAGATACATTACCTTAGTGTTCTTGATGGCTTGAAAATCAAGAAACATTCTCCAAGTTTGATTCTTATGCTCTTGTAACATCAAAACTATAAAAGGACTCATACACTCTCTAGCTTGAATTTTTACCATTGGCTCATTGGTTTTTTGTTGAATCTCCTTCATCTCCATATGATTACTTCTTTTGGCTAGTTAGTTTGGACTTGATCCCTGATCCACTCTTTCAAATTCCTAAAAATAAGAAATAATATTGCTTGGTAAGAATACCACAAGATTTTCAATAAATAAAACCAATTTCTTAAAAATAAGTCCTGATGTAAAATTAAAGATCTCTCAATCTCATGGCCTTTTCCCTCTCGTACATTCATTAATGTCACATCACTCTCACAGTCTCTCTTCTCACTTTCTTTTCTCTCATATTCTTTTTCATCAAATTAAAGGTCTATCTTTTTCATTGCTCTCATTTTCTTGACCCATATCGATATTCTTTTCAGCATGCACTCTCTCTTGATTACACTCTTTCTTTTTCTCATCTCTCTCCCTTTTTTTTTATCACACTGTCATTCTTGATCACTCTTTTAATTCTTATGAATTTCTGTAGTACTCACAACTTGTTTAACATCTTTAGAGAGTTTGGAATAAGAATTAGACGATGACACTTTGTGTTCATTATGGGCAGACCTCCATGAGCTTGTAGAAGCCATGCTTGAACTGCATACATCCCTGTTTCTTCGCTTCAATCATCGTTCAATTTTCATGGCATGGAGCAACATATCTTTAAACTCCTCATAAATCACCACTTCATGTGCAATCTCATGGTTTAACCCGCTTAGGAACCTGTCCATGGTAGCTTTAATATCCTCTTCTACATTAGTTTGGATCATTATAACCTCCATCTCTTTGTACTATTCGAGAACGCTCTTGGATCCTTGAGTTAGATGTTTCAACTTGTTGTATAACTCTAATGATAGGAGCCTAGAAAGAATCTTCTCGTCATTATTGACTTCATCATGTTTCATGTCTCAACAAGTCGTTCTCCATTCCTTCTCCTAATTGTAACTAGTTGATCCCACCAAATAACAACATAATTAGATAATTAAAATGAAGTAAGTTGTACCTTTTTCCTTTCAAAGTAGTTGTAATGGTTGAAGATAATTTCCATTCATTCCTCCCACAAAAGATAAGCTTCGGGGTCGTCTTCTTTTCCTTGGAAAGTTGGAAACTTCACTTTTTTGTTACCAAAATTATCGTTTTGCCTTGGTCTTCTCCTTCAAGAATCTCCATCTTTATATCCAAATTAAAATTTGCCCTTGCTTACCTGTTCCTCCAATCTATCCATCTTCTTGTGGACGTACGAATTCTTTTTGTATAAACATTTCCCTTGATGGCGTGACATATTGAAAATTTGCAAAACGATAGCAAGACCTCACAAGCACTCTCTCATGTGTTTCATCAAAAATAGATCCACTCAATTTTTTTCCACTCGTGTTTGCACTCAAACGGATTTTACCCTCAATAATCTCAACACTCTTTGCCTTTTTCCATTCGTATATTCTCTTTATATTCTTTTTGAACTAAACAAATAAAAATCAAAATTTCACTTAACAATTCACCACGATTTCACCAAGATTTGAAAGAAGAATGGTTCCAAAAGTACCAAAAATTAAGAGTAAGAAGGTAACTACGGACTAGAAAACAACAGATCAATTGAAAAGAAACAATTTTGAGTAAGAAGACTTTTTCTTTGCTTTTTTTTTTTTGCAGCTTCTTTTCTTTCTTCCTTTCCTTTTTTTGTAGCTTCCTTTTTTTTTCTTCTCTACAGCTCTTTCTTTTTTATTTTATTTTTTTTAAGAAGACAAGAAAGGAAAATAAAGAAAGATGAAAAAAAGGATACCCTTTTTTAGCTTCTAGAATCTATTTCTTAGTTCAAGATCCCTCTAGACCTAGCTGCTGTTGAGGCTCCGGTACAAATGGATAAGCTAATCGTCCACTTTTGTTTTCGGGTTGTTACCCCTGAATTAAAGTAAAGGAGCGATCTCTTAGTTCTTGGTCTGTGAAGATACGTTGTTAGGTACTCCATTTTATTTTTCGACTGATTCGTAGGAAAGGGCGAATTATAGTAATTTGTTCCAACCCGAGACATAAACAAAGACAGGGCTAATCTTGTTAAAATGGACTCTCTAACATAAAGGATAGTCCTTAACTTAGAATGTTCGCTTTGATACCAAATGATACAAACCTCGCCAATATGTGATGAAACCATTATCAAGTATGATAAGAATCTCACCAACTTATGAAAAAATCCGTATATGAATAAGATCTCCAAGAACGTGTCCTTATAAAGCTTGAATGGTGGATCCACGACCCATTACTTATAAAGAGGTAAGAACCTTGGTATAGTAAAGATGTCACAATCAACTATGGAGTGGTTGATTGACAAGTCGATGATGAACACCATTAAAAACTCTAATAAGTTCATTTAACTCTTCGAAAACCAGAGAATAAACCTCATACTTTATTGATTCATAGTCTGAGTATCAAATTCGTCCAAGACAATGCACCGCCTTTAAATAGGCCAAAGTGCAATATTTACATGAAAATAACCTTTATAAATAGTCCTTATAGGACAATAAACTAATTAAAAAGCAAATTTAAGAGTTATCCTATAGGAAATTATGAAATATAATCCATATTTTCAGAATTAAACAAAAGGAAAAGTAATATAGCTATTTAGGAAAGTAAATCTTCAAATATATTTTGCAAGGCATCTTTTTTACTTGTGCTCTTCTTGCCACTTTTTAATATCTCCTTTCTGTTTCAGCATCTCTAAACTTCCTTTCTTGAAAATATTCACCCTTTTTGTATCTGATTGAGATATATGTCTTCAAAACAGTTGCCCTCTTTACATTTAACTAAAATGTATTTTTTGAAACACTCGCACTCTTGATATTTAGTAGAAATATACAACTTTCATTATTTGTCCCCTTTTGAAATATCATGGATAATGTTGAGTCACTCAACTTGCTCATCACTTGTATGCATATCCATATCCTCTTATTCGTCTCGCTCGAGCTTCTTATTATCGGACCATGAAAGACTTTGAATGCATTCTTTGAGCTTGTATCTTGGATCACATATGTGAGTCCCATTTCTGACTGATTATCCATTGCTAATCTGTTGGTATTGCTGATGGATAGAAATCCATATGGATTTACAATCGCCATTGCCAATGGATTTTTGCTAATGGATAATTCGTTGGTATTTAGCATCTTTCTTGTAGTGTTGCAGTTCCTTGAAGACTAGTTTCATTTAAGCCACGTGTAACAATCTCTCTCTCCCTCTCTAAACTTTAACGTTCTAATCAGTAATATGTTCAAATTTTTTAATGTCTTGTCTATATTGAAATCAAACAGTAGATTCTTGTGTCTAACTAAATTATTGAGTTTTTTAGGTATGTATTATATCCCATATTGGTTAAATTAAAGAATAATAATAACTTTATAAAAGAACTATGTAGCACCTTTTAATCACTTAATCTTTTAAGTCGAAAAAACTTAGCCTCTTATATGTCCTACTAATGATAATATAACATATGAGCGTCCTAACCACAATAATCTCTGCATAAGTCGGAACTAGTTTCTGGCAGTCTCCCACTAACATAAGCCCAAATTCGTCTCTAGCAATTTCCTCTAGATCCAATCGCTAATGTAACAATAGTCCACTCACGTGACATTGGAGCTGAACTAAACCTCTTAACATGCTATGCGTGAGAGGGGATGTTAAATTACATATTGATTAATCAAATAATAATAACAAATTGTATAAAATAACTATATATCACATCTGATAGTTTTGTAGACTAGGCAAAAGATTTACATTATGATTGGCGAAGAAGGAGACAAAAAAAATTCAATGTACAATGAACCAATTAAATTGAAACCTTGTAAATAGAGGTTGGACTTGGACGACAATTAAAAAGAAAAATTTTAATGACAGTAGTTTGGTGAGTTACAACCGAGCATTAGTAAAGGGATGGATTTTGATTTTTTGATAAACATGCCAGCTATTTGAAAATCTTATATGCTGCTCAAGAAAAAAATAACACTAAAAAATGCATAAGAGGTGAAAATTTTTTAACTGCAATAAAAGAATGAGTTTTATAAGTAGCACCACTTTATAACATTTTAAAAAACTAGCACTACAACATATTTTTTTTTGCTAAAATTTTCATAATACCCTAAATACCTCGCTCATTCTAAACTCAAATTCCCTCACGCTCTTCTTTAGATGCTCCACCCCACAAATGCTTCACTCCAGCACACCCCACAGACGCTTCAATCCCGCACACCCCAAGACACTCCCCTCTCGCCTCCGGCCTCTCCCCTCTTGGAAGACCTCCCAAAACCCCACCACCAGGGCTGCCCCACGTGGGCAAAGTTTAATTGATGTTGAATGAGTTGGATCAATGTTATTGACTATGTCATTGATGTTAGATGATACGGCTATTAGGTATTCATTGTTCAAATCAATTTCTTGCTGTGATTGGTATTCATTACTATCCTTAGATTGCAATATTGTGATTAACTGTTGAGCTGAGCTAAATTGCTATTATTTTGTAGCTAATGTTATTGGGTCACTTGTTGAATAAAAGGTTTTGTTGAGCTTAGTGGCTTGAATGGTTCCCATAGTTGCCATTGGGTCCTTCCTTGATAATTTCCCTTGTTTTTGATACATTTTGAGAGGGAATAGGGCTGTTTTCACTGGGTCCTTACTCTGGTTTAGGACCAATTGGTATAGAATGGCGACCTATTTAAATTGCATCGGAACCTAATGACTCTTCACTCCATCAACAAGCCATCCTCCGACGGTCTCATCTATAAGTCAATCCTCACCTCCATCTCCAATACCTCCATCTTCAAACAAGGCCTCACCTCAACCTCCAATAGCTCCATCTGCAATAGTATTTGAAGGTTCACTTGCAAGGAAGGTAAAAGACATATAACTAGTGACTTTGATAAGTTAGATGATATATTGTATGGTATACAGTCGTAATTGGAATGTTTTCATGATCGCAGGACCAAGACAAGAGGAAGAGATTTAAAACTTTTGCTCGGAAATGAACGAAGGCTCCTATATGTCCCAGCCCCTGCACTGACCTAGATCATTATGAATGATGTGGAGTGATGTTGTTAGGAAATACTAGGAGCAGACATTTTGATATTTTGTTAGGAGTTTATGTTAGGATTGACCTTGAACCTACATTTTTATCTTATCTTATGGCGATACATTTCATATACAAGTCAATATCATCCGTTTATGTGGAGTGATGTTGGTATGAGATATCTTGTCAAGTGGATAACTTGGTAATTAGTCTTGGAAAATACACAGTTGGTCCTGAAAATATATAGATAGTTTGCTCACTACAGTTACATGGATAATTTGGTCATGAAAATTTTCAAATAGGTACTGGGAAAACTTAAATTTGCAAGGAAAATACCCAATTGGTCCCGAAAATACATAGTTAGTTTGCTACTGCAATTACATGGGTAATTTGGTCTCGAAAATTTTCAAATAAATCTCGAGAAAACTGAAACTAGTAAAGAGAAATACACAATTGGTCTCGAAGTTACATAAACAGCTTACTGCTGTAGTTATATAGATAATTTGGTCAAGAAAATTCTTAAATAGGTCTCAAGAAAAATGAAACTAGTCAAGGAAAATATATAATTGGTCCCGAAGTTACATAGACAGCTTACTGCTGTAGTTATATAGATAATTTGGTCAAGAAAATTTTTAAATAGGTCTTAAGAAAAATGAAACTAGTCAAGGAAAATATATAATTGGTCCCGAAGTTACAGGGACAGTTTACTACTACAGTTACGTAGATAATTTAGTCCTGAAAATTTTTAAATATGTCCTGAGAAAACTGAAATTGGTTAAGGAAAAGATACAATTGGTCCTAAAAATACACATTTGGTTACTGCAGTTGCATGGACAATTTGGTCTCAAAAATTTTCAAATAGGTCCCGAGAAAACTGAAACTGGTTAAAGAAAATGTACAATCGGTCCTGGAGTTACATAGATAGTTTGCTAGCACAGCTACATGAATAATTTGATCCCGAAAGTCATGAGAAAGTCATGAGAAGGTCATGTATGTGCTTCATCAATATCAGGTAGTCCTACTCTCATTTGGTATCTTTGTTTGTTTTGAGATGCTCATCGGAACAATTATGCCTTTAGACTTATTTTGACCCCTCTAAATATTGACAACTTCCGTCAGCTGTGCACTCCCATTTTCTATTGAATGTAATCACCACTTGGACAGACTCCATTTTACTTAACTATCAACATGAAGATATATTTTAAGAAATGTAATACAAATATGTCCTGGATCATTATAAATGAATCCCTTCATAATATAAATAGATCCTGATAAAGTTTAAATAGGTCCTGACGATTTATGAACAGGTTCCCAGTCGTCGGTGACACTCAATAACACAAATATCTCAACAATCCTCATTGTTTTTCACTGGGAGGGTTAGGGATCGGTTATTGGATAGAATGGGTAGCCTGTTGGTGCTTATCTTTGCTTACCAATCATAATTGTTGTTCTGTCGGTTGCCCCGTTGGTCTGCTGCTGGTCGCTGGCCTACTCTACTGCCGATCGCTGGTGAGAAAGGCAGAAAGGGAGGTTGCCGATGAGAAAGGGATAAAGTGGGAGAGAAATAATGTAGGTCTGCCAATAATGGATGGATTTTGAAAGTTTTAAAACAATGAAAAAGAATCATTAAGGGCAATCTAGTCTTTCACTATAATAGGGTGCTAGGTTTCAATTGTTTATCAATTGATGTTACTCTTGAAAGGGAGTAGAGATTTTCCCCATTAACACAAACAACGCAAAATGACAATAACGTAAAATGCTAGATTATTAGTTGTAATGAAACATAAACTCATACGTAAACCCAATTGCTTATAAATAGATAATAGAGACTTCATGAAGTATTTTTCTTACGAACTAAATCAAAACTAAAGTACATAATAGAAATTCCGTCCATAATTTATCCGCCATTGAAATACCCATTACATACTGTCAAACACATACTGATC
This sequence comes from Lagerstroemia speciosa, assembly GCA_037672795.1. Lineage (NCBI taxonomy): Eukaryota > Viridiplantae > Streptophyta > Magnoliopsida > Myrtales > Lythraceae > Lagerstroemia > Lagerstroemia speciosa. The sequence goes on along the minus strand of CM075299.1, from coordinate 11,585,984 downwards.
CCACACATGTGGTTATTGTCATAAAAGTAAATTTTCCTTAAGATAGTAGTCAAAGTGGGGGAAACTATTTAGAAAACTGTGTTCAGTAAATACGTTTCCAGGTACAGTAAAACAATTTGGAGTTGAAATCATAATTATACCAGTAAAATTAAGCTAAATAAATACTTAATTTATATTTCATTAAATCATGTAAGTAATTAAAAGGAAATATAAATTTCGGCGGAACATAATGTTTGGTTTATATATTAAAATTTGTGTTGTCATCTAGAAAAGATATTAAGGAAGTAACAAAAATCCATACGACGGACGAACACGTAAGAAGACTAGTGTAGACTAAATTTAGCAGAGCTTACACTTGGATTACAGACATTGCAACCTTAATTGTTAAATTAATGGATCTAGTCTGCGTAATATTTTCAATATTCAAATTAATAATTGTTTTTCAAAGAACAAATTAATAAAAATAAATCACAGGTTCCATATCACATTTCTAATGATTACTGGATTGCAGATTGACACCAAATAATTTTAATTGAAGGTTTGACTGAGGAATGGAATCAAAATTGCGAATTGTAAAATAAAACAAATGGCATAAAGTCCAAGCAAGTCAGTGCTTAGATTGCCGGCCTCCGAACAGCTCACTCCTTGGAGGACCTTGTCAACTCCTCCCTCTCAGTGACCCTTTTGTCTCCTTTTATCTTCCCTTCAAGTAATCTCCTTATGCATACTCTCTTCTCCAAATTCTCCCTTGCCGTATATCCGATTTTCCTGTCACAGCTAAAGACTAGTGCCTGGGAATATGGCTTACCATATACCGATCCGTCAGGGTCTGCTCACGGTTTTCCTGGCCACATGGTTTATTATGGTCTGGTCAAATCCGGATGAGTCCAACGTGCTCATCAAGTTCAAGAACTCCCTCTCTAATGCCGGTTTGGCTTTAAATGGCTGGAGCGAGTTGACGGACCCCTGCAGTGGGGATGCAGCTAAGTGGGTGGGTGTTAAATGTGATACCGGCAATGTATCGGGGCTTCAACTTGAGAGCATGGGCTTGACTGGCACAGTGGACACGGACTCACTTTCCCTCTTAACATCCTTGCGAAGTTTGAGCATTGCGAATAATAGCTTTGGTGGCCCAATACCCAATATCAAGAAGCTGGTGGCGCTGAAATCGCTGTACCTGACACGAAACCAATTTTCAGGTAAGATCGCTGACGATGCGTTTGATGGCATGGTAGCTCTGAGGCAACTGTACATGGGACACAATCAATTTACCGATGAAATCCCTAAGTCCCTAGTCAAGTTGCCGAGATTGAAGGACTTGAGCCTGGAGGATAACCAATTCCAAGGCAGGGTTCCAGATTTTCGTCAGATGGAGTTGGAAATGGTGAATATTGCCAACAACCAATTCGTGGGTCCAATTCCTAAGAGCCTCAGCAACATGAACTCAACCTTCTTCGCTGGTACCTGGACATTGACTTTCTATCTGATCAAATATATTTTTTGATTAACTGGCTTATGCTTGTCCTCTCAGTTTATCCACTTGTTGATACGTATTGCAATTATGTCAATAAAATTTGGTGGAGCAGGGAACAAAGATTTATGTGGGAAGCCTCTTACTGCGTGCAAATCCCACAAGAAGGGAATAATGGTGATATCTATTGCAGTCGCCTCAGTTGTTGCAGTAGCTGCTCTTGCCAGCTTCTGGTATATGAAGAGATCAAATGTGAAACAAGCTCCTTCAAAGAGTGGATTCCAGAGTTCTTATAATGTCCACGCTCTAGGGCGTGAGGCCAAGGGTGTGGTGGAGGAAAGAGTTATCGCTGCCAAAGTTGAGAACAATGGGAAGCTGTGCTTCGTCAGGACAGACCGGGCAGACAGGTTCGAGCTGCAGCAGCTCCTGAGGGCCTCGGCAGAGGTCCTGGGGAGTGGGAGCTTTGGGTCATCATACAAGGCAGTGATCCAAGAAGGGCCAGCGATGGTGGTAAAGAGGTTTAGGCACATGAGCAATGTGAGAAAGGAGGAGTTCTATCAGCACATGAGGAGGCTCGGGGCTCTGTCTCACCCAAACTTGCTCCCTCTTGTAGCTTTCTACTACCGGAAGGAAGAGAAGCTCCTGATCTCTGATTTCATCCCAAACGGCAGCTTAGCAAGTCATCTTCACAGTACGTTGCTGGAGATTTTATGTTGTGCAAAATTAAAAATTTTCCAATTACATCTACAACGGAGTATCTTTCAATTACCAAGACTTCAGTTGGGTGAATTTAAAGTTTAAAGAAAAGGTTTAGTATAACCAGACCGAAACAAAAAAATCGTGGGTTTGGTAATCATCATAATACGCCATAACCTTTATTTCTATCTTCATTCTACTCACCCACCTTTTCTATAACCTGAAAAATCAGTGGGGCTTAACTTCTAGTTGCCGTATCTTCCCATGATCTTCTTTAGGATAGGGATCATGCAGTACGACCTCTGACATGAAATTAAAATGAAATAGAAGTATCTGGTTGTGCAAGTAATTAATAGGTTTATTATTGTGTTGCCCAGCCAATCATACCCCGGCACAATCAGGGCTTGACTGGCCAACCCGGCTGAAGATCATCAAAGGCGTTGCTAAGGGCCTGTCTTACCTCTACAAAGAGCTCTCCAATATCACCCTTCCCCACGGCCACCTCAAGTCATCCAACATTCTTCTTGACCATGAATTCAATCCGATCCTAGCCGACTATGCCCTTGCGCCGGTGATCAACAAGGACCATGCTCATCAGTTAATGGTGGCCTACAAGTCGCCCGAGTTCGCACAGAGCAACCGCACCACAAGGAAGACAGACGTATGGAGCTTGGGGATACTGATACTTGAGATCCTAACAGGAAAATTCCCAGCCAACTACCTGAAGGAAGGGAAGCTTGGGGGCAACGCTGACCTGGCGACATGGGTGAATTCCGTGGTGAGGGAGGAGTGGACTGGCGAGGTCTTCGACAAGGACATGCGCGGGATGAGGAACGGGGAGGGAGAGATGCTGAAACTCCTCAAGATCGGGATGTGCTGCTGCGAGCGGAACACCGAGAGGAGGTGGGCCCTTAGGGAGGCCGCCGACAAAATCTCTGAGCTCAAAGAAAGGCATGCCGATGAGGACTACTCATCTTATGCCAGCGACGGAGACATGTACTCTTCCAGGGCGGTCACAGATGATGACTTCTCCTTCTCAGTAAACCACGGGTGACATGTTCATTGGAATGTCACAACACAACCATCATCTATCGTAAGCTGGCGTGAACAAATGATCATAACTGGATATTTTTAGATGACCTCTTTGGCTGGATTTTGTTAATCACTGTTAAATTTCCTGCTTTTTTAAAGATTGAGTTTATATCCAATCTGGTACGTTAAAATGATAGGTTGTGAGGAGGCCTCTACAAAACCTTCACGTTGGCTTGTAAACAGCCAAGGCACCGCGGCGCTCAATCATGTCGCGCCAAGCCAAGGTACCAAACCGGGAAGGTTTGGTAAAATTTTCTCCTCAATAAACGACTATGAGCAGCTGGATGTTTTTTCTTTCAAGAAAGGCTTAGAGAAATAGAGTATAAGATGGATTTTCCTTTCCAAATTCGATCTAATTAATTATAGACATGTATGATAACGCACTCTGATATCATACTAAATACTAAATATCCATAATTTAGAAAAGATCGGGCCACGTCCTACACAAAAGGCACTTCAGGAAGAATGTCACTTTCTAGGAATTTTTTTTTTGGCAATTAAAATATCTCTTCATTCCAATTGCTTTTATAACTTTACAAAAGTACTATAGAAAAGATAGAAAATGTACAAAATTTCACATGGTTAGGGCGAATCTCCGAGTGTCAAAAGTTGAAAGTAAGTGCTTCAGTTTTACCCTTCTCCTCAAGTTCTTCAAAGAAGCTGCACGCGATCGAACAAGACCTTTAATCCTTACTGTCAGCTCCCTTGGTTGAGGCTTCTCATTTTGAAACAAGGCATGGTTCCTTGCTTGCCATGTAGTATAGATATACCCAGCCCAACATAGCCTATACATGATTGAGTCCAGTGATTTCCCTTTTCCCCTCGAGACACCTATGGCTACTTCTTTACCCATTTTCTCACTCCTCTGGTCTTGTTTAGCGGCTGCAAAACTCCTCCCCATGTTAGTTTTGAGTAAGGACATGAGAAAATAAATGCTCAACTATTTCTTCTTCACTTCGATAGAAGGTGCAGAAACTTTCTAATTGTGGTTCCCATTTCCTTAAACTAGCTTTGGTGCTTAGCCTACCTTTCAATGCTAGCCAAGATATAAAGCAGTGCCTTGGAACATTCTCAGCAAACCATATAAGATTGTGCTAGGGAACTCACTATTTCTTAGGTCTAATGAGGGGCCAAGCAGCAACAATGGAGAACTGATGTCGGTTATTCCAGTAGATGGTGTCCTTGTCTACATCTTGTGTTATGGAATGAGGATTTGATCACCAAGGTTGGGTACATTGAGGCCAGGTCCATATCCATTATCTGTAACCATCAACAGTAAGCCTTGTGGTCCAACAGAGGGGATGCAGTTAATTCCGCTGGTATGATAGATATTAAGCTACCTTTCTGTGTCCAATTGTCATGCCACAAGGAAATCGAGATGCCGCTCCCTATCCTATATGTGATGTGAGGATAGGCTAAGCCTCTAATGCTTAACAGCTTCCTCCAAATCCAACTGCAATTTGGTTTTGGTTTGAGTGCCTAGAAATTACCACCTTTAATCATGTGTTTATGAACCCATTTCACCCAGATAGTGTCTTCATTTTCTAGTAGCTTCCACATGAATTTTAATGCACATGCCTTGTTCCATACCCCGATATCTTTGATATCTAGGCCTCCTTCATTTTTTGGAAAGCATGTCTTCCCACTTGACTCTATGGCCCTTGAGGTGTTCCTTTCTAGAGGAAACTCGCACAAGTGTGCTTGATCATTCTTATAGCTCTTTTAGGTAGTATATAATGGAGACACCAAAATCCAACCATGCCTTGAATTACTTAGTTTATCAACTGTAACCTCCCTACATAAGAAAGACTCAAAGCTGTCCAAGAAGTCATCTTATCTGTTAGGCGAGCTGTGAGAGAAAGACAGTTTACAGAAGCTAGTTTGGTCGATATTAGTGGCAATCCTAGGTACCTAACTAGGAGAGTACCCCTACTATGAACAGCTTAGTTTTCTCTACATCAAGTCGCGGTCCAGAAAGGGTAGAAATCATGCAGGGCTTCTTTTACAGCATTAAGAGAAGCAGGCCTACCATCAATGAAGACAAGGAGATCATTTGCAAAATCTAAGTGTGTGATTTGGAGAACTTTGCATTTTGGGTGAAATGCCAATCTCTTTTCTGTAGCAGCTTCATCAAGTAATTTGGAGAGAACTTCCATTGATAGCACAAACAGGAAGGGAGAGAAGGGATCTCGCTGCCTTATACCCCTTTTCCCTTGGAAAAGACCATAGAGGGACACATTTATGTTTATAGAGTACCAAGGGTTTCCAATGCATCCCATTACCCATTCAATAAAGAGGGGAGGGAAGTTTAGAGCCCTAGGAGAACTCTTATGAATTCCAAACTTATAGAGTCAAAAGCTTTCATTAAGTCTATCTTGATTGCACATCTTGATGATAGATTTTTCCCGTGATAGTGGCATACTAGCTCACGGGCAAGTAGGATGTTATTCGAAATAGATCTCCTCTTAATGAAAGCAGATTGGTTCTTCTAACAATAGAGGGGAGTATTGATTGCACCCTGTTAGCCAATATCTTTGAAATGCACTTATATAATGTGTTCCAGCAAGAGATGGGCCTGTAATGCTTTGTCCTATCACTATTTTGCTCCTTTGGAACTAAGGCTATGGAGGTGGAGCTGAGTTGCCTACGTAATTTGCATGTGTTGAAGTAGTGCAACACAACATCCTCAATTGGGCCTACCACTATCCCCCAAGTCTCTTTGTAAAAGTGGGATGTGACCCATCTGGTCCGGGAGCTTTGTACCCTGAAATGGAGAACATGGTTGTTTTTATTTCTTCTCTACTAATTTCTGAGGATAAATTTGCATACTGGGTGTTGGTTAATGTATTACAGAGCAGGTTCATGATCCTCCCCTGAGCTAGCCTTACATTTGCATCTGGGCGACCTAGAAGTCCGCGGAAATAGTTAATTGCTTCTATTTTAATGTCTTCTATATTTTCCAGCGTCTACCATTGATCTATATAAAGGCATTTGATATGATTTTTGCTTTGTCTAATCTTCAAGACTCTATGGAAATAAGCATTGTTCCGGTCTCCCATTTTCAACCACCACACCCTTGACCTCTATTTTAGAATGACCTCTTCAGTTTTGAGATTTCTCAGCAGCTTTATTCTTGCAATGTTCTCTTTTACGAGTAGTTATTCTTAGTCAAATTCCCTTGCTATTTGTGATTGAAGGTTCTGAACCTTTACCTAGGGGTTCCTTGTCTCATTATTGATGTCTTTCTCTTTTCAGTGCATGATTTTGAGCTCCTGTTTTAGCTTCTTTAGCTTTTGTGTAAGTTGGTATATAGGGTTACCTTCAAGATCTTGGTTCCATATACCCTGAATCAAGGCATGGAAGTTTTCCTCTTTTGTCCAGTGATTATTAAATCTAAATGGTTTTGACCCTGCATCTGCAATGCTTTGAAACTTCATAACAGCTGGACAATGGTCAAAGGTCCCAGGTTCAACAAATTCAACTAATGAGCTAGGGTGTTGAAATAGCCATGCTTCATTAATGAGGATTCTGTCAAGTTTCCTGCTTTGGTGGCCTATAGTTCTCCTATTAGACCAGGTATAACAACACCTAGGGCATCATGGTCACAGAGTCTTAGGTCTTGGATGCAAGCTTCAAATTCTTCCATACTTTTATCCATGTGCATTCTCCCTCTCTGCATTTTGACCTCCTTAGGTTCCTTACTGCATTGAGATCACCCATTAAAACCCATTGGCCTTGTACTATATTGCTTAGTCTTCTGAGATGTTGCCAAAGTTCATTCCTCTCACTTTGGGTGTTTCAAGCATATATGAATGTACATGGGAAAAGGCCTTTATTTGGCTTTTCTATTCTCATATGAATGAATTGGGAATGACTTTCTAGTACTTTTAATGCTATATGGTCTTCACAGTATGCATATTTGTGAAATTTCCACCCGACCCATAAGAGATTGGGCCCATATCCATCCCAAAATCTCAAGCTGATAAGATAGTGGTACCCGCTCTCTTATAAAGAGGGTTTCAATCATCTATTTGTCCGATGTGGGATTTATATCTCAACACCCGCCCTCACGTGGCAACATGTTCACACTTGACACGTGCCCTCAAATATCCGCCCTCAATAACTGACTTCGAGCCAAGCATTTCACTTCCGGTCTCGGGTGAGGGGGACCTTCTCTACCGTCCTCGGGCTAACAACTGGCCTCGAGCTGGGTATTTTCCTTCTGGTCTCGGGCTTACGGGTCACGAGCTCTACACTCGGACCTGGCGTGGTGTGAGCCCACACGGTTGGCTTTGATACCATGTGAAATTTCCACCCGGCCCATAAGAGATTGGACCCATATCCATCCCAAAAGCTCAAGCTGATAGGATAGTGGTACCCGCTCTCTTATAAACTGGGTTTCAATCATCTATTTGTCCGATGTGGGATTTATATCTCAACAATATTCTCCCATCGCTAGCTCTGTCTCCATTCCCAGTGAATTCCTAGCCTTTCTATCTAGCCAAAAGGGCCTTTTTTTTTCCCCTTTCCTTACTCTTGTCTCCAGCATACCCATAACTTCTATTTTATACTTTTTCACATGGCTCATGATTGAGCCATGTTTTAAGGGGTCATTGTAACCCCTAATGTTCCATGATGATAGGATCATGGATGTGAAGAACAGGCTTCAACAAGGCTGGTTTCCCATTGCTTTATGCCTTTGTCAATTACCTCAGTAGGGAGCTTCACTATTTTCCTTCAATTTTGTCTATCGGGAGCGTAGTAAGCCATAGCACAATCTTCCTCTTTCTTGAATAAATTACTCCAAGTCTTCGGGGCATGGCTCGTCTGGAGGTTTCCCCACCTTCATGAGATGGCGAAGGGACCTTTCCAAAGGCCATTGGAGCTTACCGCCGATGCCCTAGACCAGCGAGGCCAATGGTGGTCTTTAGCAGGGGCGGCAAGCTGTTGGATCAATGGTCTAGATTGTCGGAGAGAAGCACGTAGCAAGAGATTGGCGCTTGGTGCACAGTAGCCTGCTACGTTGCGTCCGAGAGCGTCTCTCTTTAACTTCTCTCTGGTCCCAGTTGATTTAGCCACTACTTTCCAAGAATTTTTTTTATAAATACTAGGTAGAATTTTGATAAATCCGTTGTTGTCAAAAAATATCTATCAGAAATATATATGTATATATGTGTATATAGATATATAGATAATAATCGGCATATAGCCTTTTCGTAAATATTGATAAAATTTGTTGTTGAAAATCTGCTGAAATTTTTGAGGAAATATCGGCAAATTTTGTTGCTGGAATTCTGTTGAAATTTTCATTGAGTATCTAGAAACAATTGATAGAAGTTTATTAAATTTTTTTAAAAAAAATTCTCCTTAAAGCTAGGTTGCTTAAATGCACAAGGGTAGACTCGATCCAGGCATGTAGGATAAGAATCACACACATCGGAGAAAGTGTCTATATGCCACATGATAATACTGCTATAGTATTACAAATTAATCAGAATAAATTATTTTAAGGATTTTTTATTTTTAAGAAAAAATTTAAAATAATTGAATCTTATTAATGTGATGCACCGCATCAATATTATCACATAATATATTCATTACATAAAATACTCTCTCCACAAATTGCCCATTTAGATGCAGAACTTTAATGTTGTAAATTTTCCAAAAAATTTTTCTGAAAAATTCCAAAAATCGAATGAAAATCACTTTAGACAATTTTTTATTTGCTGGGAGCTTATACGAGAATAAAAATAAAATTACAAAACTATTGGTAACTTTCGAGAAATTTTTTAGTCGGAATTATTGGCCAGCATATTTCTCGCTATAATTTCTGAAAACCCATAATCTCATTTTCAACCATTTATTTTGTGTTTTGTTAGCCGTTATCTTCTCCTGCAGTTGATCTTTTAGCGATAAATGGTTGAAAATTTTTCAAACAAATATTTGGTAGAAAATGCTCTCTCTCTTTGGGCGGCCAACAAAAAAAAAAGTTAGTAGAAAATATTTTATCCATTGATCCGACTTTTCTATAATGAGGTTAAATTATAGGTGACGACGCCAAACTCTATTCTATTTCTAAATATTCTTTCTATATTTGGATGTGAAATTCTATTGCAACAATTAGTGTCGCAACCCCTAAATAAATCGAGTTTACGATATCATAGCTAAAAATAGATAAATAAGGAGTCGCCACTAATCATTTATGGAACTAGTCCTAAGTTCGATTAGAAACCTACAATTAACCTACGGGAGCATGACACTAACCACATAAGTTTTTATTGGTCGGTCTTGAACCAAAGTTGGATCGAGGGTTCTATTATGCTCGAAATGCTTGCGAGCCCATCGACACGCCCTATATCGGTATCCTAACAATGTTTCTAAACTTACCATATTTTATTTAAATTCGACTTTCCTAATCGTATTTTAATAAAAAGAATAGCATCAATTTTAATAAAAAATGGCATCAATGGTAAGAGAAAGAAATCCAAAATGCACAATATCATAGACATGAAAGAGGGAAATATAATCAAGAAATTGCAACTTATGACATAAGTAAATCCCCAAATTAGTGAATTGAACCATGTCAACATGTTGTAAACTGCATGTAAGAATTATACTAAGATTATCTATTTACCTAGTAATCAAAACACACCACTTACCTTACCTTAGTATATCGAACCATGCTAGAAATATGATGAAAATTTTAACTATGGGAATCGAGCAAATGATGCGAAATTTAACGAATACTAATCACTACAAAGTGGTGCCAATTTATCACGAAAGCTAATAGATTTTATTAGGAATTGCAAACACAGATGCTAAGTTACTACACTTAATCTCTGAATCATCTTCTGCAATTTGTATCAAGAATGAAAATACAAAATTTCTGCGAACATCCATAAATTTTTGACCTTCTCATACATAGATGAAATACATTATGAACCACTTAGACCATTTATGCTAAAACAAAAAGGAAAACAGGGCATCATACCTAAAATAACCACTTGGCAGCTTCGGGGCTTTTGAAATCGGATCAAACAGCAGTCGAAGAGGATAACTGCAGATGAGATTACGACGGCAACAACATTTTTGTGAAGAACGGTGGTAATCGTGGACCTTGAGTGGTTGCTCCAGATTTTTCTTAGTAGTTCTTCCAAGTATTCTTCCTCAATTCCCCTTGTAACCTTCAACTCTTCCTCCTTTGATACATATCATTCGGGAGTTAAATCTGGAAGAAGGCATATATTGAGACAAAAATCACCATGTATCTTCTAATTTCTGAATCCATGGAGCTGCATTGATATTTCCTTTCCATTTTTGCTCAATTCTTTCAGCTGAAATATTATTAGTCCATATTAGTTTCGAGACTACACGTTTTCTCTTCTCCTCAACTGAGAACGAATTTTATCTTTCCTTTCTAATATTTTCTAATAAATATTTACCATTTTACTGACCATTGAAAAGAAGAATACATGAAACAGCCTCAGAATTAGTGAGAAACGAATTTTTGAATCCAACTGGCCGGTAAGGGCCGGCCCTGCACATGAGGCTCTTCGATCAATTTTCTCAGGCTGATTCTGGATCTTTCAATATTTCGCTCTATTTTTCTCATAATCCTTAAACCTCCCAATAAATAGATATGATTTTTCCCATGAAATCAGCCACAGCCCGATTACTGCCACATGTCAGCAATTTTCCTTTAAAAAATTGTATCTACCTCTCCAAGATGAATTTCTGGTCCAAAATCCATCAAACCAAAGGTAACTCAATGATCTTCATGATGAATTCAAATTTTCTCACTTTTAACTCCGTTAAGTCCATCTACCAAGCCTCTAAAATCTCATCTAGCTGCTAATACCAATAGTTCTGTGCCTTGAACGAGTTTGACCATCAAATATTTCTTCTCGAGCTAAAATGAGGTGTCTACAATTAGCAGTATGAGTGATTTATAAATCCACCAGTGATTTTCCAAAATGAATAAATCATGCAATTTGGATTGGACCGAAATTACTGACATGGAGGACAAGCGAGAGTTATTATTGGCTTTTGACATGATGTGACCAAACTATTTTGTCTTTGAAAATATGCCTTTCATCACACCAACATCTTCCATGTTCTCCAACCGACTAGAGCCTGCTCCCATGGCCCTTCACACAGTGAACATCAACTTGCTGAGACCCTTCCAACAGATTTTCAATTAAAAAAGTTCATGGGTATCACCATATAGTAAGTACTTCCCTAGGTAGGCCATTGATCCGACTTTTCTATAATGAGGTTAAATTATAGGCGACGAGGCCAAACTCTATTCTATTTCTAAATATTCTTTCTATATTTGGATGTGAAATTCTATTGCAACAATTAGTGTCACAACCCCGAAATAAATCGAGTTTACAATATCATGGCTAAAAATAGATAAATAAGGAGTCGCCACTAATCATTTATGATACTAGTCCTAAGGTCGATTAGAAACCTAAAATTAACCTAAAGGAGCATGACCCTAACCACATAAGTTTTTATTGGTCGGTCTTGAATCAAAGTTGGATTCAGGGGTTCTATTATGCTTGAAAGGCTTGCGAGCCCATCGACACGCCTTATATCGGTATCCTAACAATGTTTCTAAACTTACCATATTTTATTTAAATTCGACTTTCCTAATCCTATTTTAATTAAAAAAAAGCATCAATTTTAATTAAAAAAATGGCATCAATGGTAAGAGAAAGAAAACTAAAATGCACAATACCATAGACATGAAAGAGGGAAATATAATCAAGAAACTGCAACTTATGACACAAGTAGATCCCCAAATTAGTGAATTGAACCATGTCAACATGCTGTAAACTGCATGTAAGAATTATACCAAGATTATATATTTACCTAGTAATCAAAACACACCACTTACCATACCTTAATATATCGAAACATGCTAGAAATATGATGAAAATTTTAACTATGGGAATCGAGCAAATGATATGAAATTTAACGAATACTAATCACTACAAAGTGGTGCCAATTTATCACGAAAGCTAACAGATTTTATTAGGAATTGCAAACACAGATGCTAAGTTACTACACTTAATTTTTGAATCATCTTCTACAATTTGTATCAAGAATGAAAATACAAAATTTCTGCGAACATCCATAAATTTTTGACCTTCTCATACAGAGATGAAATAAATTTTTGACCTTCTCATACATAGATGAAATGCATTAAGAACCACTTAGACCATTTATGCTAAAACAAAAAGGAAAACAGGGCATCATACCTAAAATAACCACTTGGCAGCTTTGGGCTTTTGAAATCGGATCAAATAGCAGCCGAAGAGGATAACTGCGGATGAGATTACGGCGGCAACAACATTTTTGTGAAGAACAGTGGTAATCATGGACCTTGAGTGGTTGCTCCAGATTTTTCTTAGTAGTGCTTCCAAGTATTCTTCCCCAATTCCCCTTGTAACCTTCAGCTCTTCCTCCTTTGATACATATCATTTGGGAGTTAAATCTAGAAGAAGGGATATATTGAGACTAAAATAACCATGTATCTTCTAATTTCTGAATCCATGGAGCTGCATTGATATTTACTTTCCATTTTTGCTCAATTCTTTCAGCTGAAATATTATTAGTCCATATTAGTTTTGAGACTGCACATTTTCTCTTCTCCTCAGCTGAGAACGAATTTTATATTTCCTTTCTAATATTTTCTAATGAATATTTACCATTTTACTGACCATTGAAAAGAAGAATACCACGAATCCGCCTTAGAATTAGTGAGAAATGAATTTTTGAATCCAACTGGTCGATAAGGGCCGGCCCTGCACACTGAGGCTGTTTGATCAATTTCTCAGACTGATTCTGGATCTTTCAATATTTCGCTCTATTTTTCTCTTAATCCTTCATGACTTAGGTTCAAATACAATATGCTTGCTCAAATTAGACCTCCCAATAAATAGATATGATTTTTCCCATGAAATCAGCCACAGCCCAATTACTGTTCACATGTCAGGCAATTTTCCTTCAAAAAATTGTATCTACCTCTCCAAGATGAATTTCTGGTCCAAAATCCATCAAACCAAAGGTAACTCAATGATCTTCATGATGAATTCAAAAATTTGCTCACTTTTAACTCCGTTAAGTCCATCTACCAAGCCTCTAAATCTCATCTAGCTGCTAATACCAATAGTTCTGTGCCTTGAACGAGTTTGACCATCAAGTATTTCTTCTTGAGCTAAAATGAGATGTCTAAAATTAGCAGTATGAGTGATTTATAAATCCAATCCACCAGTGATTTTCCAAAATGAATAAATCATGCAATTTGGATTGGACCGAAATTACTGACATGGAGGACAAGCGAGAGTTATTATTGGCTTTTGACATGATGTGACCAAAGTATTTTGTCTTTGAAAATATGCCTTTTGAGGAAGAGGGCATGAATGAGTCTAATGAAGAGTTCAAAGTGCCTATTATTTTCTAATGTGCAATTACTGCCCATCACAAACCCACCCATGAGAGGTCAAAGTTTGAATTCGACCTTCAACGAGAGCACCAATGAGGACGGAAACTACCTTCTAAAGAAATTCCTTTATAGCATTTGCAATGCCCATGAAGGGGGAGGGTGATAGCGTACCAAACTCAATGCCAAGGCTTTTAGTGGCTGACAATGAGAGGAGACATGATTGACCTAGTGAAAAATGCTCCAGCTATCATCACACCAACATCTACCATGTTCTCCAGCTGACTAGAGCCTGCTCCCATGGCCCTTCACACAGTGAACATCAGCTTGCTGAGACCCTTCCAACAGATTTTCAATTAAAAAAGTTCATGGGTATCACCATATAGTAAGTACTTCCCTTGGTAGGCCAAGGCTGAACTGACTAGGAGAATAACATTATGTGCTTCATCAAAAAACATATTCTTAGTCATTTTTGGAATCCAAAAGTGCTCATCCTAGACATTGCCATCGATTCATTTTGCTGAAATTAGGGAGTTCTATCAAACCTTTGAGATTGCTCAATATTTCACTTTAGTTTCCCACCCTTAATCTAATAGCCAAATAGAGCTCACCAGCAAGACCTAGTTTCATGGCCTAATCCAACTGGAGAACATAGACAAATCTTGGGTGGATGAGCTTTATAGTGTACTTTAGGCAAATAGTAAGATCTTTGGGAACTCAACAGGCAAGTTGCCTTTCAATTGGTCTACAAAGTCGATGTTGTCTTCTCCCTCGAAGTCTATCTCCATAGGCTTGGGATCGAGAAATTTGACTCTGCCACAAACAAATGGTGACTCCTCTTCAACCTTGACTGGCTCAAAAGAACTTGACTTATAGTAGAAAGGAAGACTCTAGAATATAATTAGCCACTGTACTCTTCAGAAAAGAGTAAAGCACATAATGTACTACGTTGGCCAGCTAGTATTATGGTCCAACACCTTTAGACAAGCTGAGAGGACCCCAAATGTACGAAAAGCAAAATGCCTTGCCACTAACGCTCTTGAGTATCACTATTGGACATAAACATCCAACAGCGATTTCCTCAAAAAGTTCTAACAATAGAAACCATAGGTTTGAAGTGTTTTTTCCCTTAATACCGCGGTAACTAATGTGCAATGGGAGAAATTATCAAGGTTAAACTTCATTCCACTACTCAAACTTGCGTTTCAAAGCTCAAACCTAACTGTCACATAGCCTCCCCGTGTAAATCCAACTCTACTGGACTCAATCGTAAGTGTGTCTAGAGCAACACCACACTAACACATCCAACTCACCAGGTTGGTCACATCGGTCAGTAGCTCCGTCTCCACTGGGCAAAATCACAAGATCTACTAGCTCAGGAGTATAATAATATGTAATCTCGAATGACAACAAAAATTAGTCAAATTTGTCAATTAAAATTTACGACACAAAGTCATCCTATAACATTTTTTAATAATATAAAATTAAAATACTAAATTAACAATTAAAAAGTACAGAATTACAAACATTAAAGTAAGTTGAGGCCCGTGACAATCACAATTTTTCTATTAAATTCTTGTCTTTCGGTCGTGCTAAGGATAAATGGACGTTTGTCTCCCAGGACATAACAACAGTAGAGAAGAAGTTAGCACTGAGCTTGCTTCTACCCCTCGGGCAAACTAAATAGAAGATGAACACTGCCAAAACGATGCACAGCAAAATAGAGAGGATGCTTTTCAAAAAATTCTATGCAACAACCTATGACAAATGGCTCGATCTATATAGAAGATGAGTGATTGTCAGTTAAATAGCGCAAAACTGATTTATCCTAAAGGAATATTTCCTTTTTGTCACTACTTTCTTCTCACGCAATTTGCTCTTCATCACGCACATATTTATACTTGTCGTATGCATATAAGCTGAGGGATTAAGCACCCAAATGATTGAAGATTGATGACTCCATTAATCTTCAATCATATGTCGTAATTCATCTCATGTAATTGAGACGAAACGATTGAATGAAGGGAAGGAAGGTCAGAGAATAAAGAACCATTCATGTACATGCCGCATTCTAAAACAAAAGTGCAATTCAGTGGATCCTACCGGCAACCTCTAAACGAGCAATTTTAACTCATAAGTTTCTCCGATTTCATGAAAAATAATTTTTCAATCATGCCTTATATTCACAGCATTTTTCCAATAAGATCTATGCCCATTCCACGAATGAAGCCTCTCCGTCGACCAGCGTTAGTAAAGCTTATATATATTCCCCCAGTGAAGGGATGGCTAGGGGACTAAAAAAATTTATTCTCCACTCAGACAATCCTTTGATAAATTGTTGACTTGAATATTAGATGACCGATCCAGAATACCCAAGCTTAACTTTGTTGTAGGTACCTGAAGAATCCACTAGTCCGCGTGCTACTCGGAGATTATATATTGATCGTCCGCCAAGCCGAAGGACTTACCAAGTATAGACGCTTAACATGATTCAAGTCTTCTCAGAAATTTTCTCAGTATATTATGTAAAGAAAGTTGATGCCACCACTCGACAAGATCTTTTACAGAAGATAGTATTGTGTGTAATGAGTACACCAGATGACAGTGCTAATGTGATATTACAAACTAAGAAAATTCGTTCAATTTTCTAATTTTTAACAAAACCTAAAAATAAAAAAATAACCCTATAAATAACGTGTTACATATAAGACTTTCTCACCTCACATGCTACATTGTTTGAACGCAATTATTATGCGATATTATAGGGAGATGCAATGCTAAACAAAATTCTGAGGTCAAGGTTGTTCTACTTTAGAACTTCGCCATGTGGGATATATCCATCCAAGCGTCCTAATAGCTAAATTTAGCAAGTGTTCAATGCTGAAACAGCTTTCTAAATTTCAACTGTACAAGTTTCCCACAAGAATAGTTCTACAAAAGCCATGTAATTCCGTTAACTTTTTTAACTTTCTTAAAATAGTACATCATAATCCCATATATGATCACCTCTCTAAGCACCATGCTTTTGCACAGACATAGAAGCTTTTCAATTTTGCACTAGTTGATCAGAAAAAATGATGAAGCTGAGTGGAATGGTGGCATTTGGGGTCGGGGCATTGCTACTTGGCAGCTCGCTTCTAATCGAAGCTACGACCTCCAATGGAATGGCCTACAAAACCGCCGCACGTGATAATGTTCCATCCAGCAAAGCGCCTACGTTGAGCCCCGATTATAAGGATGCATCTCATGCCCAGGGAAGTAGTAATGTGGCAACAGAGGCAGTAGAAGATAGTCGCGATGATAGTTCCTATGAGGTGATTAAAGCTGCACCTGTACCTGCACCGACTTCACCGAAGGAAGCACAGGTAATAGAGACGGAGGTGATTGTGCTGGGACACTAATTCAGATTTAGAGTTTAGCTACTATAATGCAATTCCAGGAAGAGTTACTTCGGGCACTAGATCCCTTATCGTACGTCTAATATTATCAAGTACAATGTTATGTGTAACGGAAATCATTTGGATTAAATCTTGCTTAGTTGGGATCAAATTACTATTTACTAGACATTATAATCAAGACAGAGGATCGTATCAAACTGCAACATATTTTTGTGAGCATACGAATATGCGCGATGGCACGTCATTTTTTCCATAAATATCAAATTTGTTCTCGAGGATCAATTAGAGCGGGGCCATCCTATTATGAAGTTTGGAATGGAGGAGACCAATCTTTCAAAAATTCCAAGGTGGACCCAATTAAAGTGTAAAGCTCACCTAAAATGAATCTTCTTCGTTCCCACTGATGAGATCAAACTTATAACATCTAAGTCATTGGAAAAAAAGTACCAACTGTACCAAACTCTCTTTATTTTGGTAATTAGTTTATTGTTTGTTTATTTTTGGTTTGAATGGAACCCATTTGGACAAGGCATTTATCTGTGTGCTGCGGCCATCACCCAACCACAACATATTAATCAATCGGCTTCATGAGAGTTCAATGAAACTGGGCATCTAAAAGTAAATAATTAAAAATGGGCAAATAACCTCAACATGTATTTTAGTCAAATTCTCATTTTTAACACGAATATTTTCATGTGACCTTGGAAGGAACAAACTATGATATGTTTGCCCGATTTAGTATCAAGTTATAAATTCCCTTAAAAGTAACAGTTTTGGCTGAAGTGATATATTAATTTTTATCAAAAAGCTAATGGTTCATGTGAATTTTGGTGGAAAACAAATGCGATGGGACAAATGTCTAATTGTTCATGCCTTTCAAGATTATGAGAAAAAGTCCGTGCTATAGTGATAACTCAGCCAACTCAGCCAAAATACATATTAAATATTGCTATTTACCTATTAAAAATTGATTCGCTTTGGAACTGCACACTCCCACAATTTTCTTTGGTCAAATGACACCGGCAATACAAAATCTTTTTGAAATTTCATGTCAGTACAAAATTTTTTTCATAGCATTTTAGTGCAAATTTTTTTAAACATGTGTCACTAATATATAATCCGTCAATTTTTTTATAACAAAGTTAACATTTACTAACACAGCAACCTGACGTGGACATGGCATATCAATGTTATATTTAAATAAAATTAATTAAAAGTATTTAAGAAAAATATAAAAATTAGAAAATTAGAAATGAAATGTTAAAAAAGGTTGGAATTTCATAAAACTTGTGAAAAAGATTAAAAAAATACAGAAATTGTAAAATTATTATATTCTTCTCATTTCACATTTCTCTTTGCCGCTCATCCATGTTGTTTCGCATCTCTCCCCCCAAACCCGTCTATCGACTTTATCGTCCCATCATCTTTGTCGTTCAGGAAGTCATTCGCTCGAGCGATTGCCGGATCTCCTCCACCCACCTTACCTTGGTTTGATTTTGGGAACAATTATTACAAGAAAACTGCTAAATTCTGACAAATATTATCCATGGCCAAGCCGTCACCAAGAATCTGCTGGCAATAGCAATAGCATATTCCGATGGATAAGCGTTGGAAATTACAGAGAGATGGAACTGACCGCCTATCCATCACTATTCTTTGGCAGGAACTATACGAGCATTTCATGAACAACATTTTGGATGGATAATATGTTGAGGATTTGTCGTGAATGTACATCGGAGCCCATTAATATTGTATCAATCACATAGTTTTGGCGTGTCTTCACGTGTAATTATACCGACGGTACTGCCATCAGCATTCTGTCACAATTCAAATTTGCTAGGTGGGAAGTTTCCCGATTAATGCTGTCGTGTCAGGAAGTAACATCTTACATGTGATTCCTAGCATATTTTTTCATGAAACCTACAGGTATTTGATGATTAAAATGTATTTGAATGTTGATATTACGTTATTTTTTACAATATAATATTTTTGTGCTCTATGATATATATTGTAGATAGATATTCCACCGCATATATAATAGATTAAATCCTAATCGAACGCAGACAAAAGAGTTCCTTGAAAGTGTTGAAGGTTTCATAGAGCATGCATCTTCATTACATTAGTTATATAAGGAGGGTTAAATTACGTGTCCTTGTGTTAAATGTAAAAGTTTAGTTATTTTCTCACAACTGATGAAGTTAGGCATCATTTATATATTCAAGGTTTTAAGAGTAACTACTATTATTGAATGAATCATGAAGAGGTTCAGCCTGATGCTGACATTGCATCCACTAGTACTCAGCCATCAATTGAGTCAAATATAGTGCAAAACTACCAATTTATAGTCATGGATGTTGGATATAGGCATGGTTATGAACAATATTTGGATGCAAGTGAAAACAAGGAATTAGCTGAGGAGAACCAAATGAAGACACAAGTCATTTTTTCATATGTCAGAAGAGTTCAATAAACCATTGTGGCATGGATGCACTTGACACTCAGCAGTCAACTCTTTCAATTTCAATGAGAATGATGAGTATCAAGTTTGATTGAAATGTGGCGCATGATGCTATTGATCCAACCCTACAGTTGCTTTGAGAATGCCTATCATCTGATATTACTGCACCAACGACATATTATGAAATAAAGAAACTGGTGTCAATATTAGGTCTAATCTCAGTTAAGATAGACTATTGTATAAATGGACCTATGCTTATTACAAGGATATAGAACAATTAGATAGGTGCACATTTTCTGACCATTTGAGTTTAGGTAACGCATGGCTAGAAGGAATCATTGTCATAAGCTAGTCCCAGTAAAGTGAATGCATTACATGCCCATAATTCTAAGATTAAAATGTCTTTTCACCTCTATGAGTTTCAAATCACACATGCAATGACATCATGTCAATGAAAGAGCATATGGTTTAATGTGTCATCCGTCAGATGGAACCGTCTAGAAGAATTTCATCCACAAATACCCAAATTTTGCATATGAGCCTCGAAATTTTCAGTTAGGTCTTTATGTTGATAGATTCAACCCTTTCATCTAGTCGTCCATGCCTTATAAATGCTAGTGGCCATCATCACCCCATACAATTTGCTGCCACAAATGTATATGATACAATCTTATATGTTTATCACATATATAATTCCTAGCTAAGGAATCCAAAACAAGGGATTGATGTCTACCTTCAGTCATTGATTGATGAGTTGAAACTATTGTGGGAGACTAAGATCGTAACATATGTTGTGTCATCAAAGCAATTGATGAAGCAGCCCGAGGACAACTCCATCGCAAGTGTTCCATCATCCCACACTGAAAACAAGTTACTTCTCTTCTTGCTAGCAAAGGACAATAGTTTTTGATGTGATCAAACTATCCAGAATGGAAGCACCCTCTACGTTGTACTTGACATTCCCCTAGATGCATGCGATCATATTTCTTTCAAGAATGATTTCTAAGGATATTGGATCTAGTATGATCTTTAGCCTATAAGCGACTAGATAAAATTGGACTCAACTAATAAAATGGTTTACCCTTTGGTGAGCCTGAAAAAAATCTATGTTACTTTAATGTCTTGCAAGCTCACTCTGAATTGGATTATGCCGAGTTTTCCATTGTCATCCTACTTCTATTCTCTCATCTTGCAAATCTTGTTCATCAATGAGTGCCTTGTGGAGTTTCAGAAGATCTAGAAAGTTTAAGGTCCATAAGCTGTGATCTCAACTCAATATTTAGACAATCCATGAACCGACTGCACTTTGTAGTTTCATCACTTACAAAAGTTGGAGCAAACCAAGATAAACTGGGAAATTTCATTTTATATTCAACTACCAGCTCATCTCATTGCTTGAGGTTTAGAAACATCTCTCCTTAAGTTATTGATATGAAACTAGATAATATTTGTCATAGAATGCGTCTATGAATGGGGCCCAAGTGATGTTGGTTGTAGAGGCATAATCAAGTCATTCTTGGTTATGTCCCACTATTATTGAGTATCTCCCGTCAACATAAAAGCTATGAGAATAACTTGCTGTGTATCTGAAACTCCCATTATCGAAAAGATCTTTTTCCATGTCAATGATCTAGTTTTCCGCTACCATAGGAACCATTGTCCCTGGAAATCAAGGATGACTCAACTTTCTAAAATTCTCATAAGGTATCTTCTATTGTAGTTCAAAACTTGCTTGTATTGCCACCTATTATTAATAGAGGACTATTTGTTACTCAATTAATCGAGCCTTCTCCTAGACCATACATGCCATTACATTCAAGTACCCTTAATGTCTAAACTTCTCTCAGAGAAACCCACAAGAACTTCTTGAGAATGGGTTTAAGAGATTTGATCCTCTATGAGACCTAAGGCACTTCCTAATTCCACATATCCTCTTCTAGTTGGTATCTCTGTGGAACTTGAGAAGCATGCCTAGGTCACATTATTGATTTTTTATTTAAATGAAAATAATTTAAATATGTACTCCACAAAACAAATAATTACTCAACTGCAAAATTCTTAACCTATCAAAAGTGATACGAGGATCATGCCTCTATGTGAGTCTACAAAATCTGCTAACCTAAGCCTTTTGATACCAAAATTTGTCACGACCTGACAATTTCACAAGTCCTCTTTTACTTTTGTAATAATCCATGCCAATAAAACTTGCTACAATATCCATCATGGGTAATATCTTATCCGACATTACTTCCAATACCATAATTCCTTCTTCCACCATCCATAAATAATCTCAACCACAAGTTCATATCATAATATTTTAGGGTAAATTACATTAAAAAAAGTATGTGTTTTACTCATTAAATTTGAAAAATAAAATCACATAATTTTATTTTATTCCAAAATTAAGTCAGATCTTCCAAATTTTAAAAATAGAGTCAAGTGATTTCCTTTTTTTCCTAATTTAAGCCAGACATTTCATATTTCAAATTAAAATAACATTTTTATTTTACTATTAAATTAGATTGCTTCATTTAACCTGATATTGAATACTTAGATGGCTAATCTCTTATAATTTTTCTTTCATTGCAATTTTTTAAAGAACTTACACTAATTTCTTATATAAATTTCTCTTAATATTTTCTTATAACTAATATTAATCATAATATAAGAGAAAATTATTAAGTTAATTTTAAATAAAAATTATGCTAATTTTATCGAATTGTAGGTATATGATAAAAAGATCAAGTGGAATATGTCTCCCAAGAATATCATATAATATTTTAATATACTTGTCATTAAATAAAAATTTAATATTTTTTAAAATTGAAGAGTTTGACATGATTTGAGAATGAAATAAAACTACATGATTTATTTTTTCGTACTTGAAAGATGTGACTTAATTTGGGAATAAAATGAAACTACATCATAAATTATCAAAAAAGAAACTGCATGATTTTGTTTTTTAAATTTGTAACATTTACTTTTTCTTTTGAGAAATGAAGTAAAGCACATGCTTTTTTTTATGTCATTAACCCTAACATTATATACAAAACTTTAATATGTCTATTTTACTTATCATTATGATCAAATTACAAAAGGCTTCATTTTGATGTCTGAAAATAAACTGGCAATGTCAAATGGCTCGTCTTTCTTCTATTTAGCTAAAAAGGTAAGATTTCTTAGTAGGTGAGTTGTTGTAGCCAATGAATATAATTTCTAAAGTAGAATGTCATATTATTAATATAACTAGAGGCTAACCCTGCACTTTGTGACGAGAGTTTGTGATATATGAATTTTTTTGGATATCATTAAAGATAACATGAAAATTCATAAAATATTTTGAGAACTATCTGTACAATAAAGGATTCAATATTGGTGTTTTCTTTTAACTAATCCTCAAGAGCTTGACTTGAAAAGTATTGCACCTTCAATTTGAGGCATGGTAATCGAAACCCATAATAAAGAAGACAGAAAAGATCAATACATTAATGTGAAAAGAGTTAAAACTGCAAACAGGGAAGGTCGAACCTAGTTCTCACAAGTGAAGGAGAAGTACGAGAACTACTAAGCCAATTGTTATATTCATTTAAAATATGATAAAATATTATATATAGAAAATGAAAATGCGAACATGTGTCAATAGAAGACCGAAATGTATCCACTTTTATATATAAGATAGATTTCTTAACAACTTATACACTGTGGGTTTCAAACTCACCATGGGGCTAATATCTGGGGATTAATGACTAGCCTCAAGTCGTATAATGCACTATCAAGTGAATTAGCTAGTTGTTAAGGCGCCGATTAACATCGATATCAATATATATACACACGTTACTAAGCCACAACAAGAATGGAAATCAATATGCTAAATCATTACTACTTATCCAATGCATAAAACTAATCATAACAGGCAACAACTATGGGGTCGTATTCCCTCTGTGATAGAGATATGATGACTATATCAATACCTCCGATGACACCATGACCATGTAATTCAATCAATATAAATTTTTCTCATTAATCTTCAGGCACCCTTCATCAACATACCACACTTCCGCATGGCCGCCTACTCTAAAGACTACTCTTATTTTCTGCCTTTTCTTATATCTTCTTTTCCTTTTTACCCATTTCTATTCCGTCAGTTTAGTGATTATCATGACTATTAATAATCACACACAATAATGTAAGACACGCATGATGATGCATAGACTAACCGTTAAATTACATAACAATATTCTTATACATATAAATTGATTTTTTAATATAATTTATACTAAATTGTCTATATATACGTACATATAAATAAGTTACTAACTATATTTTGTGTAATACAATTCCATATATAATATACTATATATTATTCTACAAATGAAATGGTATTCAACACCCCCTTCAACTAGTCCTTCATTGAGCTAGGCCTCCAAAAGTTCTATTTCAGTCTCCTCAATCATGTTATACATAGTAAAAATTA
This sequence comes from Lagerstroemia speciosa, assembly GCA_037672795.1. Classification (NCBI taxonomy): domain Eukaryota; kingdom Viridiplantae; phylum Streptophyta; class Magnoliopsida; order Myrtales; family Lythraceae; genus Lagerstroemia; species Lagerstroemia speciosa. The sequence goes on along the minus strand of CM075299.1, from coordinate 11,561,948 downwards.
ACATATATCATATTCATATGTGTATATATATATATGTCAAACCAAAAAGGATCCTAAAAATGATTATAGGACTTTATCTATTCTACCTTAAATAAAAACTATAACCTTCACATCTCCTATGAACTATGATTCTCTAACCAAATCTCAATAATTATAATATGACATCTAGTAGTAAAATGTACTTGCATTGAAATAAATCTCATTTACCTCCTATTTCCCTTACCCATTTCTCCTTTTGAGTCTTCAGTCTCTGTTTCTTCTTCTTTTGGCAACTTTCCCTTTCACTTTTTTTTTGGGTGTGCATACTGGTATCCAAAAACCCATTGGACTACTGACTAATCCAGTTCGAGCTGGGTCGGCTCATTTAAGGGGTAAAGCTCCCCCAGCATGAGTTTTCTCCATCCACAAAGACTCGAACCCGAGACCTTTACTTAAGGGGAACAAGCGCCTTACCACTTGAACCAACCCATGTTGGTAACTTTCCCTTTCACTTTATTACAGAACATATTAGCATATCCATCCATATCGCAAGAATATTGTCAACATCTCTTCCATATAGTGAAGATATTCCCTGTAAAATATTTCGTTACCCATAATACTAACTCATGTAACTTGTATATATCTACTCAACTATAATGAAGAAGGGGAATAAGTCACCAACATACTTTGTGAATATTCTTTATATTTTATACATATATGGTTAGTTCAGGGGTATAACAATATGCAGTCTTGAATGGTAATGAAAATAAATAAATATTGTAAACTAAAATTTAAAATTCAAATTCGTACTACAACAGTATAATAATTATAAAATTAAAATGCTGATTAATAAGTAATAGTATAGAAATACAAATAGTAGAATAAGTTAAGACCGGTGGCAAATCACAATTTCCTTAAGGAGGCATTTGGTTTGAGTATTGTTAGATACAGGGAAGGTAAGATTATATGGAAAGTATGTTGTAATATAAAATTATTGTGTTTGGTAAGTGTTTTAGTTTAGATTATTGTGAAAATTGTTGGAAATATAATATTATAATATTTAATGTGATATTAAATAATAAAAATTTATAAAAATACCCACCTATGTTGAATAAAAATGAAGGAACATAGAAGGACAATAATGGAAAGATAGGGATGTTGAAGGGTGGGTCACACTAATCTTCAGAAATCTGAGGAAATCATGGGGGGTCTTTTGGAGGTGGCCCACGTAAAGTTAGAATACCATTCTTTTGGGCCGCAATCCTTCCACCGAGAAAATTGGAAGACCCAGTAATATGAAAATGAAGGATAAGATTGTAGCCAAACATTGTATAATAGGTGGGAATGTACGGTTTTCCTTGCAAAGTGTTTGGATTACATTGATCCAAAGAGAGGCCAAGACAAATTTGTCCCCTCTTGGACATGCTGAGGATGCATGGACATCTGTCTCCCAAGATACAAAGACGACGGAGTAGAGAAGTCAGCACTGAACTTATATTTCTTAATGAGTTCGCCCTTCATTTTCTTCCGTTAATTGCACCTATTTATACAAATGCAATGTCCGCTATTGAAGAACCGGCAGCAAAATGATTACCATCATTCAATCCCATTAACTTTCAATCATTTGACACGTAAAATTTCATGCAATTGCTATGAATAAATCGCAAATGACTGAGGATACATCGAAGAAGATTTGCAGAACAACTTGACGAAGACGATATATCGAAGAAGATTGAAGATTGACATGAGCGGATGGGCATGGCTATATTTCTAGGATGGAATTCTATGTGAATATGAAGCGTATGGATCTGGATTATGCCTTGAAATGAAAAACAATTCCAAATCCGCTTTGTCTATGAACAAGAAAGCTATAAGTAATGAAACTATGGATCTCATGGAGCCGGCAAAGACTCAATGATAGTGAGCTCGAGTGAAAAGACAGAGTGCACCAGCTTCTTTTCCCTTTCCATCTCTATCTTTATTTTTTTAAAGTCAAAATCTTCCTTTTTTAACTATAACTTCACTCCGTACTGCTTTTTTGGCCATTTCTGGAAAAAATTTCTTCACCCTTCAAAGTGCAACAAGCGTGAAGATGGCCATAGGTCCTGAATCGGCCAACCTCTCAGGCTCTAATCCATCTTCCACTGTGCAAGATCTGCCTCCCAAAGTGCAGAGTCAGCTCTTCTCGAAAGAAATGACAATAAGCTGAAGTATTATGAAGATGAGCAAGCAGAGAAGAGGAAAGTGGTTAAAATTCCTCCTGAAGCTATCAACGAAGGTATTAAGCAATGGGAAAAGTGTCTTGTTGGATGGTTCATAGGAGATGCTCCTAATTTTTGCCTCGCGACTATTGTTGCAAACAAAACCTAGGGGAAACATAGTGCTGTCACAGTTTCAAAAAGGGAAAAGGGAAAGTTTTTCGTATTCCAATTTGAGGATGTGAAACTCTTAGAGTTGGTGTTAGACACTAGGCCATTATATATTGGAAGGAAATTATTGCTTGCTCAGAAGTGGACTCCTGAGTTAACTGTCGGTAGGGTTAAAACTTCAAACGCATTCCTTTGCAGTTCATCTTACAAAATATACCCATGCACTTATATAATAGTACTTGTTTTAGTTACATTGCAAGTGCTATTGGAAAGCCACTGTACATTGATAGGGGTACCACATCAAAGATTGATCTTGATTTTGCAAGAATATGTATAGAAGTAGATTTTGAAGATGAGCTAATGCAATCAATCCAAGTGGATATGGAGAATAGTCAGATGATTCTTGTTGATGTTGCTCTCCCATGGTCCCCTGAGAGGTATTTAAAATGTAAGGCTTCTGGTCATAAATGTGAGAGAACTAAGGAAAACTCGGGTCAGGAGAATGTCAAACCTGCAATTGTTACTACAGAGACTTCTGTGGAAGAGGCTGTTGTTGCTGTTGATAAGCCTGAGTTGAATCTATCCACTAACACCATTGATTTAGATATGCTATGAAGGAGGAAAGAAATATCTTCAAAAAAGAAGTTTCAGACAAGCTTGTCTGAACAAGAATATGAATTTGAATAAGATAGTTCTGATTTTGGTTTACCTCTTGCTGAACTTGCAGCAATGAGTAAGATGAGCTCTGGGAGCAACCTATGAAGTCATATGAGGCTAAAAATCAGTTTCAAAAGGTTCAAAGAGGTAAAAAGGCCAGGAAACGAGGCAAAGGGCAACATGCCCCTCCAAACAATGATTATTTCTAGTTGGAATATACGGGGCTATAAATTAAACATGGCTTTGTCCATTGCCATGTTACATCTCATAGAGTAGACATTCTAGCCTTACTAGAGACCAAAGTAAGAGTGGGGAAAGAAAAATCTCTTTTGAGAAAATATAAGAATTGGAATCATTAAATAACATGTTTGAATCTCGAAATGGTCGAATTTGGCTCTTTTATAGGGATAAGGTGATTCGAAATATCTCTGGGAAGACCAACTAGTTGATCCATACAGATACCCTTGGGAAAAATTCAACTCTAGTTCAATTTATACTTCCAACTCAATGAATGAGAGGCTCTTACTTTGGAATGACCTTAGAGATCTGAGGCTCAGTATCAAGGGCCCTTGGTGCTTGATGGGAGATTTCAATGCTACACTCAGTCCAACTGAGATCCATAGCTCAAGCAAAGTTGTAACTCGAGACAGAAGCATTCAAGGTCTTGAAACCCTATTCAATGATCTTTGTTTAGTTGACTATCCTGCAGCTGGTTGTTTCTTCACATGGTCAAATCAAAGAGTTCATGGCCTTAAATGTAGGAAATTGGATAAAATGGTAGTCAATGAAGCTTGCCTTGATCTTCAAGGCTTTTAAAGAGCATCCTTTGGTGAATGAGGAATCTCCGACCATTCTCCTATCATCCTTAAATTATTAGATCAAGCTAACTCTAGACCAAAACCATTCAAATACTTCAATCATTGGGGTCAACATAAAGATTTCACTCTACTCATACAAGACATTCAGGTTTCCCCTGTCAGTGGCTCTCCCCTGTGTTCTTTGTTCACTAGGCTCATGATATTGAAGAAGCACGTAAATAAAATGGGAACTGAAGATAGAGAAGCTCTTCATAGAATGACAAGACTTAAGAGCAAACTTATGGATCTGCAACAAATGATCTTGTCTAGCATATCTGATGATGAATGCCTACTGGCTGAAAAGTTGTTTAACAAGAGCTCTACGAGCTATCTTCTCTTGAGCAAAATGTTAATAGACAAAAATCTAGGATCCCTTGGCTTCAACATGGGAACCAGAACTTAGCCAATTTTTATAGACAAGTTAAAGCCAGACAGGGGAGTAACTACATCAAGTCCCTATCCAATAATATGGGAAATCAATTCCATTGCATCCAAGATATAAAAGTTGTTGCATTATCATATTTTCAAGAGCTTCTTGGATTAATAGATCACCAAGTTCATTCTACTCCCTATTTGTTAGTTGGAATTCTACAGAAATCTCTAAACTCAGATTCTATTACTCTTCTAAATGATGAGGTCACTAGAGAGGAAATCGAGAAGACCATGTTCTCCTTAAATGGAAGCAAAGCTCTAGGCCCTGATGGTTATAATGCGCAATTTTTCAAGGATGCATGTCCACTTATTGGAGATGCAATAGCTGTTGCTATCCTTCACTACTTCAACACAGGGGAAATGGACAGAACTATTAATGCAAGCATTTTAGCTCTTATTCCCAAGAAAGCAAATGCTAACCACTTGAGAGACTACAGACTAATCTCTTGCTACATAACTGTATACAAATGTGTCTCCAAGACACTAGCTAATAGATTGAAACTGGTCTTACCTAAGTTGGTTAGTATGAATCATACTACTTTTATATCTGGAATGAAAATCTTTGACAACATCCTACTTGCCCACGAGTTGGTGCACAATTACCACATATCTGGGATTTCTCCAAGAAGTGCTATTAAGATTGATTTGTTCAAGGCTTTTGACTCATTAAACTAAAACTTCGTTTTGCACCTATTACAAGTCATAGGATTTCCAACCAAATTTATGAAGTGGATGAAGGTTTGCCTATGTTCCTTTTGGTTTTCTATCTCTATAAATGGTTCTGTAGTTGGTTTTTTCAAGGGTGTGAAGGGGATCGGACAAGGTGACCCTCTATGACCTTATATATTTGTGCTTTCCATGGAAATTTTAACTCAACTTTTGAATTAGCAATCACAACAGAAAAGACTTGGATTTCATCCCAGATTAAAAAGTCTATCCCTAACCCACCAATGCTTTGTAGATGATCTGTTTATCTTCACTGATTTTACTGAGCTATCTTACAGATCTTTATGCTCTACTTTTAATAGATTTTATCAGCTATCTGGCCTTAAACTTAACTCAGAGAAATTTGAGCTCTTTTGTGTAGGTATCTCTCATGGTCATGTAGCTTTTCTTGCATCCATTTCTAGTTTCCAGCATAGTTCACTGCCTGTTAGATATCTTGTTGTGCCATTGATCTCTACAAAGCTTAGATATCAAGATTGTCTAATGTTGATGGACAAAATCACAAGTAGGGTGACAAGCTGGACTGCTAGCACCCTATCATATGCAGGAAGATATCAATTGATATCTTCAGTCATTCAAAGCATGACTCAATTCTGGCACAGCCACTTCATACTCCCTACAGAGATTATATTAAAAGTCCAGCAAATCTATGCCGGCTTTCTTTGGAAGGGTAATGAGTCCTCATGTAAAGGAGCCAAAGTCAAATGGAAGGATATCTGCCTTCCACGAAATGCGGGAGGTCTTGGTATTAAGGAGCCTAAGTCTTGGAATACATGTATTTTGCGTAATCTGTGGCAAATATTAACCCAAGCAGGATTTTTGTGGGTGGCCTGTGTTCAGAAGTATCTCCTTAAGTTCAAAAGCATATGGAGAACAAGAATTCCTTCTTGTTCATAGAATTGGAGAAAGTTACTAAAGCTAAGAAGCCTGGCACATTCTTTAATTTCCTACAAGATAGGAGACGGGCAAGCCATTTCATTTTGGCATGATAACCAGTCTACACTTGGCCCTCTCAGCCTGTTTCTACCAAAAGGCGAGCTTGCTTTCCCTTCAATTCGATCCTTTGCTAAATTGCCATGCATCTCCATGGAAAGGACTTGGCAGTGGTCTCAAAGCTTAGACCCTTCCATTGATGTGACCTTGATTCAAAATGGTGCACAAGTATACCTTTGATTGGAATTCTAGAGCTGATCCTCGAGTTCTTCGCTTCTAGGAGAGGATAAACCCAGGAAACCCAAGGTCTTATGGCACGAAGTCGTACGGTTCCAAAGACACTTGCCACAAGTTTCCTTTATCAATTGGTTAGCAATTTTGAACAGACTAAATACAAAGGATAGAATGGATAGATGGTGCACTTTGCATGATCCGATGTGCATTTTTTGCGGCCTCTCAAATGAAACTCAAAATCATCTTTATTTTGATTGTCCCATCATCAAGTGTCTTGTCTACTATTCTCTCGAAGCTACTTATTTCTAGAGCTGCTAGTGACTAGGAGCAAGAATTGTTGTGGCTCTCAAGGCTAAACTAGACAAGACCATCCAAAGCACTGCCATCGAGCTAGCTTTCACGAGTCTCATTTACATTATTTGGAGGGAAAGGAATTTAAGAATTTTTAAAGCCAAGATATGTTCCCCTCACTTTTTGCAATCTATTGCTATAAAGTTTATGTTTAATAGGCTTAGATCATTGCCTAAAGTAGAGGCCAAATTGCATAGGCTCCCATCTTTACAAACTTCTTTAGAGTCAGGGTTAATGTAAATCTTGTGTAGGACTCATAGCATTTTGTACATTTTGTGAATCAATGGAACACACCATTTACTGGAAAAAAAAAAGTCTTCCTTTTTTCAATGTTCTTTGATGTAATTATGTTCTAGACTCCTTTTTACATGGATGATTGGGGATAATTGCCCTAATGGTACAAAACATTTGTTCAATGTAATATTTTAGTATAAAAACTAAAAATTATAACATTTGGATACAAAATCTTTTAAAAATGTAACACTTTAATACATTCCATCAATTTTTTAGTGACATTGTTAGTGTTTTAGTATGTGGCACGTCTAAGTGTCAGAAATTGATGATGTGAGCATGTTGTTAGGACAAATCTGATGATGTGGCACCAATACAAATATTTCTCAATAAAAAAATAAAAAATCTATAATAGAAATGGGAAAAAAAAAGAAGGGAGACCGGCTCCCTTCTTTTTTTTGGAGGGGGATTTTGGAGGGGGAGGGGGTTGGCCAGAAACCCCTGGCCAATCTCCCCAACAACTTTTTTATTCTTTTCAACATTTGAGAAAGAGAAAAGGGAAAGACCGGTTGGGGTCCCTCCGTTGGCCCCGCCCCCATCCAATTAAGTTAGCTGACCTTCGACGACCTTGTTAAAGGGTGATGGGGCTAGTGGAGGGACCCCGACCGACCTCCTGCAAAACTAAATATTGTAGAAGGAAAAAAGTGATGGGCGGCTAGGCTCATGGGAAGGGAGAGGAGGAAGGAGAAAAGGAGAAAAGGAGAAAAGGAGAAAAAAATGGAAGAATAAAATATTATTATATATATTTTTGTTTCCATAGTTGAAAAATGTGTTAACTTTGGCCTAGTGGTATGGTGCTTTGTAAATGAAATGGAGCGTGTGATTTCAAATCCTCGCGAGGGCATGTTTTCCTCTTTTATTCCTTATATTTTAACAATTAAAAAATTGACATAAAAATTCGAGAAAGGTGTAGGGGAGGGATGATTTGAACCCACAACCAACAACATAAAGCTCGAGTACTTTACCACTATGCCAAATTGATTTCCAAAAATAAATAGAGAAAATATTACTATTTCACTCCTTTTCCCCTCCTCTTCTCCTTCCTCCTCTCCCTCCCGCAAACCCTAACCGCCCATCATATTTTTCTTCTGCAATTTTTAGTTTTGAGGGACATTGATCGGGGCCCCTCCATTGGCCCCATCACCCTCCAACAAGATCGTTAGAGGTCATGCAACTTAACCGGAGGGGGACGGGGCCTATGGAGGGACACTGATCGGTCTTTCCCTTTTTTTTTCTCAAATGTAGTAAAGAATAGAAAAAAAATCATTGGAGAGACCAACTGGGGGCAGAGGGGGAGGGGACCAGCCAGAAACCCCCAGTTGGTCTCCCTTCTTTTTTTTTTCCTTTTTAATTAGATATTTTTTATTTTTTATTAAGAAATATTTTTATTGGTGCCACGTCATCAAATTTTTCCTAATAACATGTTGACGTCATCAATTTATGACGCTTAGATGTGCCACTTACGAAAATGCTAATGATGTCACTAAAAAATTGACGGTATATATTAAAGTATTACGTTTTAAAAAGGTTTTCTATTCAAATGTCACTTTTTTTATTTTTTGTACCAAAATATTAAATTGAATAAAGGCTTTGTATTGTGGGGGCAATTATCCCTAGATTGTGAACGGCAAGATTTCCAATCCAAGTGAAAATCATGTGTGATGTTATGCTTTTCTCAAATATCATGAGATAAAAGCAGACTCTCACTTACAAAAAAAAGGTAGACTATTGGAATCCAGTTGTAGGCTTAGATTTTATTTCTTAGGTGGAAGATAAGGGTCGACTTCAAAAAACTTTATATTCTATTCTAAAGATCACATTTAGACAAAAAATCGTTCTCCCATATCCAACACTATCAAAGAATGCCTGAGGATATGTTTGGATTGGGGGATGAAGAGGGTTATGATGGGAATAGTTATGGAGGGTTATGAAGGGGCAAACGTAACCCTCTCATAATCTTTCTTTGATAATAAAATTATAAAAAGTGTTATGGAGGACTAAAAATAGTTAATTTAACCATTTTGACCTTTCTAATGAAAACTCACATTGAGCTTCCTGTTCTTCCACATCTCTCCCTTGCTAACAGATCAAGCCTTCTCTTCTTATTCTTTTTTACACGTAAAGCTGTTACCAACAATTGTTGTCCTCATCCCTACTCCACGAGTCCAATCAGTGAAGGTCCAGGCCATCAAGCTACTACTCATCGATCGAAACATCAGGCGGGATCGTGGTAGCTTGCTAGATGAATGGCTTCTTCAAGATCATAAACCACAGGATGCCACAGGGGATAATAGCTGGTCAAAGAACAGAGCTTGGTGTTCTTCAACCCCCGGGGGGGGGGGGGGGGTGTGGGAGGGCGGGGATGTGGAAGAACAAGGGAGGGGGCAGAGAATTTGGCAGCAAATGAGAAATTAATATCACCATCGACCAAGAGCATCAACAAATGAGAAATGTATAGAGCATGATTGTCTAAAAATTTCCAAACCCTCCATAACCTCCCAATTTTCAAAGTTTGAGAGTAAAATAGATAGCTATTAGATTCTAGAAAAGAAGAAAAGCATAAGAAAGCAGAGGAAGATGAAGTTTGGAACAGAGGAGATTCTCGGCACAGCTATACGAGAGTGGAATGTTTAGCTTACTGAGAGCTCAGGCTCTTCTTGTATTTATACTATGTAATGTCCATGTACAAGAGTGTGAATTTAGTAAAAATAAAATAGAGATAGAAGTTGTCCAACTCAGCTATCAATTACATGATTATCTCACTCCTCCTCACTTTCTCTATTTGCAATATAACAAAAATAACATAAGGAAAACTAATTAATTCTCATCCAAGCAACTCATTACATTGTGAGACTCCTCGTCAGAGTATTGTTATGCACTTCCATTTAGCTTAAGAGTTGTTTGAACTGTCTTGGTTGCAATGTTTTGGTAAGCATGTTGGCCAGCCAATTCCCACTCGAAACATACATTGCCTTTAGAAATCCTGCCTCTATATTTATAGCCCTGTATTCAGCTTCTGCTGATGAATGAGACACAACTTCTTGCTTCTTTGATTTCCATGAGATTAAAGATAAGCCCATATAAGTACATAAGCCACTCACAGACCTTCTAGTATATGGACAACTTGCCCAATCTGCATCCGCAAAATCTTTCAGCTAGAAATTAGACTATGAGGAAAAGAAAAGACCTTGACTTGTAGTTCCTTTAACATACTATGGGATTCTTCTTGCTGTTTGCAAGTGAGTTGTTCTAGGAGATGCAAAGAACTGACTTAGTTTATTAACTGAGTAGCTCACATCTAGTCTAGAGATGGTGAGGTAAATGAGCCTTCCAATACGTCTATGTAGCTGGTAGGATCCTCTAATAACTCTCCATCTATTTGAGATAATTTGACATTTGGCTCCATCAGATCCAAGACTGTTTGCTGGCCAACTGGCCTGAGTTTGACAAGAGTTAATAGAGCATACTTCCTTTGGAAGTTTTAGATACCTGCTTTGGAATGAGCAATTTCTAGACCCAAGATATATCTTAAGGGCCCTAAATTCTTCATTTTGAATCTTCTGCTTAATGCCATCTTCAATAATCTCACTGCCTAATCATCATCACTAGCTATAACCATGCCATCAACATAAACTAAAACAACAATGAAGGATCCATTAGTATGTCTAATAAACAAGGAATGATTTCTAATTGATATTGGTGGAAACCTTCAACTAGTAATGTAGTAGAGAGCTTGTTAAACTGCTATCTCGAGGCTTGTTTTAGCCCATATATTGATTTGTTCAGCTTGCAAGTTGGATTTGGTGGGAAAGACTCCCCTTGTCTACTGCAGTATCCTAGTGGCAATATCATGTAGACCTCTTCATCGAGGTCTCCATGGAGAAAAGCGTTAGTTACATGTAATTGATCTAATGACCAGCCCTTTACTGCTGCTAAAGAGAGCAAGAATTTAACATTGACAAGCTTAGCCACAAGAGAAGAAGTGTCAAGATAGTCGATGCCATCTTGTAGTGTGAAGTCTTTGGCCATGAGACGCGCCTTGTGCCTTTCAACACTCCCTCAGAGTTAAATTTTGTCTTGTAAACCCATTTACATCCTACTGCACTATTTTTCCTGAAGGAAAAGACAACACTGACTAGGTGTGTTTTTGTTCTAATGCTCGCAACTCAACAGCCATAGCATACTACCAAATCTGATACTTCACGGCTTATTCAAAAGTTTGGGGATCATGATGAGAGGAAACATGTAGGATAAATTATCTATAATATGGTGCTAACTTGTCATAGGACATGTAATTCATGATGGGTAAGTGGGTGAAGAAATATTTGCAGATGATGAGTCAGAGAATGAAGAATGAGTTAAGTAACACTAGCAGTCTTTGAGATATGAAGGCATTTTGTGAGTCTTCTGTGGTTCAGAAGTAGGAGTTTGAGCTAAATCAACTGAATGAGCTGAGTGAGAAGAAGAATCAGCTGAAAAGGAAGAGTCAGTATTGTTGGAATGTGATTGAACATGATTGTTTTGAACTAATGCAATATTCAAAGAAATAGAGCTGGAAGAACTGGTTTAGCAGACAAATCAAAATGTTCCTATTTCAAGTTTTTTGTGGCAAATGGAAAAATGGACTGATGAAGCAACAAATGACGTGAAATGAAAACTGTGTTACTTCAAGATTCAACAGTTTGTAACCTTTGTACCACCCTGAGGGTACCAAGAAAAATACAAGCCCTAGCCCTGGGATCAAATTTTGATTTGTTATGTGTGGAGATTGAAGCATAGCACAACTAGCCAAACACTTTGAGGTTATGATACTTGGGTTTGCTTGGTTAAGTAGCCCAAAAGCAGTTTTATTGTGTAACAAGGGAGAGGGCAACCTGTCAATTAGATGAACTACTGTTTGAATGCAGTCTCCCCAGTAAGATAAAGGAACATGTGATTGAAAAAGCAGAGCATGAGCAGTATTTAGCAAATGTTGATGCTTTCTTTCAATCACTAGATTCTGCTCTAGTGTCTCAACACAAGAGTGGAAGGATTGGATTCCTTTGGCTCTGAACAAATCATGAAAGGTGAGCTCAAGTGCATTGTCTAATCTTACTCTCTTAATAAAGTATGGTAGAGTTAGAACGAATTGATAGAAGTGGGAAACGGAATTAGTGTATCTAACTATGATTTTATTAAATAGACCCATGTTACCCTTGTATTGTCATCAACCAAAGTAAGGAAGTATTTGTAACCTTCCATGGTCGGAACTGGAAATGGACCCCATGTATCTATATGAACTAAGTGGAATGCATTAGATGACATGTCACTATTTGAAGGAAATGTCAATCTTTTCTGTTTTGCTTTGTGGCACACAACATAGTAAGGAGATGCTAATGAAAAGGAATAAGAAAAGGATAGTTCATTGCATAATATTTGAAGCTTTGCATTAGCTGGATGACCAAGACTACTATGCCAAATATCATATTTGGCTTTGATTGATGATGACAGAAATGAAGGCATACTACCCCTCCTAATCATCGATCCCTGAGTGAGGTCTTGAATAACGCAAGAGTTGGATTGAAAAACAACAAAGTGAGAATGACGAGAAATGAGACTGTTGATATTGATCAAGTTGAAATTAAAAGGAATTTAGAGGACTTAATATAGAATGAGTTGATCAGTTACTTTCACTGATCCCATACGTGTTACTGCAATATAATCTCCATTGGGTAAAGTAATAGAGATGTTCAATGTAGTTCAAAATGACCAAACAGGGAGTAGTTGCAACAACCATGATTTGTTGCACCTCTATCTAAGATCCATGAATGATGAGGAATGAAAGGATTAGGAAGAGTGAGTATGGGCAAGGATGAGAAAGTCATACCACAAAGGTTACAAACAACGGGAGTAGGAGATGATCCATGAGATGAAGTTGTGGAGAGTTCAAGTTGATTAGATGCTTGGCTGTGGAGCTATGAACTCAAAAGTGCAATCATTTGTTGCATTTGATCAGTAGCAGTGGAAGTTGTGGGAGAAGCAGAGGAAGTGACCGTTGTCGTAGTAGCTAACGGGTAATTCTTCGAGTAATCTCTCTATCCCGAGCCTTTTTGTTGGCCTAATAGGCTCGCGCACACCTGGGCTGGGCTGATATCCTGGAGAAAATCCATGAAGTTTATCGCATTTCTCAACTCTATGTCCTGTGAGCCCACGAGAGGAGTAAATGGGTCTTTTCTGTCATCCTCTTCCTCCACCATTGGCAATTGTATCAATCCCATTCGCCAAAGGATTTGATGTTGATGCAGATGTGGTCACTAAGAAAGCTAAAGAATCCCTAGTCATTGGATTTCTGAAATTGATGGTACGTTGCCACTCCTCTTGGACAAGCATATTGAATAGATTTGACCTGTTCAGCAAAGGATCGAGCATCAGAATTTGAGCTCGAATTCTTGTATAAGAATCATTCAAAGAACTAAATAACATATTCTTGCTCGAGATGCTCCCACCATGTTTTCATTCCTCACATAGCTACATACTGGAAGTGGCTGATAAATTTTTAATTCATCCCACAAAATTTTGAGTCAAGAAAAGTAGGTGTTTCTATCCAAAGATCCCTATGACAAATTCATCAGTTGCTACTTGATTTAAAAGATTTGAGGCACATTACACTATCTGGATCTATCAAAGAGGTTATTCCATATATCTTCTATTGTTTTTGGATATTGCAAACCATCTGTTAGTTCTTTGGAAATGGAATTTAGAAATCAAGATATTACCATGCTATTGCAACGAGACCAAACATTGGCATTAGTGTCCCCTCATGCTATTGTTGCAGAGTTCCATCGACCAGCTCGAGCTTGTTTTTCGCATTCAGCACTGTTTTCATGGCTCTACTCCATGTCTTGTAGTTAGCTCCAGTGAGGATGTGCGATACAAGCACGAGACTAGGGTGATCTCCACTCTGCAAGAAGAAGGGACTGTGGATATCTAATTGTGAAGGTGTTTGTCACATTTTGATGAGCACCAGATGAAGTGGAAGATGCATTCAATTATTGGAATCGATTATTGTTTTGGTTGGTATTTTGTTGTGTCTCACCATGATTTCCTCTGGCCATTCTAATAAGAAATCAAAGTTCATGGAGCAAAGAAATAACTCTGATACCATGTTAGATTCTAGAAAAGAAGAAATGTTGGAAAATGGCATTGAATTGAATGAGAAATTGTTCTCATGAATTGAAAAAAATATATATGTTTGGGATTAAGTCCAATTAAATGAGCAATTGAAGGAATTTGGATTGGGCTTAAGTCATGGACTTATTATTTGTAATATGGGTTGGGTTATGAAGAGCTCAAGCCCACAAGGGCCATCTCACATCGATGAGGGATGGCAATTTAAAAGGGTTTATAAGTTAAGAGTAGTTTTATGATAAGTAAATGACTTCAACTATAATAGACAACTTCCTCGAGGCTCCTGCACTTGCGCAGGAGGTGCAAACGCTACATTTTGCCATTTCCTATAAAAAAAATTTTCTTCTTCAATAAACCGGCCTAGGATTCCCGACTCTTCAGATTCCGGGAGGTTTAGGGCAATTAACATCAGTTTAAAAGGGTGTATTAAGGCATGACATTTAGAACTGGCCTTAATAAGGGCACTGAATGCCCGGCTTGATCGAATTGATGGTCGATTCAGTGTTATTAAGGGCTCTGAATGTCCGGTTCAGCCTTTGTAATGGCCGGTTCAATGCATTTACGGCCAGTTCGGGCATTCAATTGTCCGATTCTTTGCCATTAAGTCAGCAATCCCCCTCCTACACTATAAATAGGACCTTGATCCTTAGGATTTGCACGCTAACACAAGCTCTAGAGCTCTCTCTTCTCCCTCTCTACATCTGCATCATTTTCTGGTGGTTTCTTGTTTCGGTTCCGATTCGCCCCCAGTTTCGGGTCTCGTATAGCCTCAAGCTCAGCCATCATTGTATCCCAGGAGACTGCAGTCCACGCTTCCTCAGCACGACTAGAGGGGACAAATCAGTCTTAAGGATACTGTGACCACCATAAGTCTCGAAGATAAGCGAAAATTTTCTTTTATTGGATTATTTTGTACTTCAAAATTTTAGTCAATTCTTCTTCTTCTTCATTTTTGGTAAGGCCTTTCTTGCACGATTTCTTGCCTACAGAAAGAAATCGAATAAAATCATTTTCTAATTTCAATTCTCCAATTATGGCCATCGAGATTGTTAATGTTATATATTTCAGACTACAAACTTAAGATTGATTTTGGTTTGTTTCTGATCTCAGATGGCTACTGAAAACAACCTGGCTATTGTTCTTGCTATTGATGCTACCACTGTGGCTAGGGGCTCTAGTGCCCTAGTCACACCGGGCTCAGGATCTGTCCCAGCCATGCCTCTGGGAGGCACAGGCTCCATGCCTATAGGCTCTGTGCCTACTGTGGCCCCTGTGAACCACAGTGAAAAACCTGAGAAGTTCTGAACTTCAAAAGGTGGCAACAGAAGATGCTCTTCTACTTGGCCACCCTGACCTGCTCGGTTCTTGAATGAGGAGGCTCCCAAGCTACCTCAGGTACAATCAGATGTCCAGGCTGCTCAAGCTGTTGATGCCTAGAATCACTCTGATTTTCTGTGCACAAATTACATTCTGAACGGCTGCACGATTCGTTGTACAATGTGTATTGTACACTAAAGACGGCGAAGACACTGTGGGATTCCCTAGATTGCAAATATAGGACAGAGGATGTCGGCACAAAGACGTTTGTCATCGGACAGCTCCTCGACTATAAAACGGTAGATTCCAAAATGGTGATCAGTTAAGTGCAAGAGATTCGGGTAATCTTGCATGAGATTTATGCTGAAGGGATGGTTCTGAGTGAAACCTTTCAAGTGGCTGTAATAATTGAGAAGTTGCCACCAGCATGGAAGGACTTCAAGAACTATCTGAAGCACACACGGAAGGAAATGTTACTTGAAGACCTCATCGTTAGACTTCGAATTGAGAAGACAATAGGGGGTCTGAAAAGAACATTCCTATTGCAGGTGCTACGGAGGCCAATGTGGTCAAGCATGGACAAAAGGCCAAGAAGAGCAAGGCCAAAACTGGGCCTAAGGTGGCTGGGCCCAAAGGTGGAGTTTCTAAGCCGGAATTCCAAGGAAAATGCTTTAACTGTGGCAAGAAGGGCCACAGGTCGGTTGATTGTCGACTTCCAAAGAAGAAGAAGCCCGAGGCCAACGTGGTTGATGCGATAGCCTAGGACATCTCCGACATCAACCTTTCTGTGGTGATCTCTGAAGTGAATATGGTGGGGTCAAATCCAAAGGAATTGTGGATTGACACTGGAGCCACCCAGCACCGCTGCTCCAGCAGAGATCTCTTCACAACCTTTGAGCCGGTCAATGGAGAGAAATTATACATGGGAAATTCTACCTCATCTAAAATTGAAGGTAAGGCAAAGGCAAAGTGGTGCTGAAAATGAACTCCGGGAAAATGCTGACTCTGAACAATGTGTTGTACGTCCTAGAGATCCGGAAGAATCTGGTTACCCGTTCCTTGTTGAACGAACATGGGTTTCGTATGGTTTTTGAGTCACATAAATTTGTAATCTCGAAGCCAGTATGTATGTAGGAAAGGGGTACAAGTGTAATGAGCTTTTTAAGTTCAATGTACTGACGCCTTATTTGATTGAGTCTTCCAATTATGGCATGGTAGACTAGGACATGCTAATTATGACTGAATTCGGAAACTAATTAACATGGAACACATACCGACATTCCAGATTGATTCTAAACACAAATGCAAAATTTGTATAGAAGCAAAATTAACGAGGTCATCCTTTCAAACCGTTGAAAGAAATACCAAACCACTTGACCTAGTGATGTTTGTGACTTAAAGTCCATACAAACAGGAGGTGGTAATAAGTATTTTATTACTTTAATCGATGATAGCACAAAGTACTGCTATATGTATTTGCTTAAAAGTAAAGACGAAGCCTTAGAAAAATTTAGGATTAATTGTCTAGAAAGACCTAAACTTAAGTGAAATTGTCACTTCTAGCATGAACTTTTCAACGTGACCTGGAAAGGCACAGACTTTAAGTTGCTTGTTTTATTTGGCATGCCCTGTGAAAATAACATTTTTATCAGACGTGGCATTTTAAGTTGCTGACAAGGCAAATGGTTGCTGGCAAGGCCATGCCACATGGACGAGAGGTGCCGAGTCAGCTGAAATGTCAATTTTGCCCCCTCAATCATCATTTCATAGTTCAAAAAATGAAGGGCATGGTTGTCATTTCTTTTCCCAACAAATCTCCAAATCAGACCTTTAATTAACGAATTCTGTAGCCCGATTTCCTCCTTTGGCATGATTGGAACTAGGCCTCTCGCTTTCCCCTATTTCTATGGGTTCGCCGCCAAGTACACTTCATACTCCAAGCAACCATATCAGCCACCAAAATGTGGCCAGCTCCACTTTCAGCGGAGGCGGTAGCCCAGCATCTCATCCACTTCACTTCCTCATAGTCACCGTTGTCACCACTGTCGTTGCCCTCAACTTCGTTCCCAACCGGTAGTCTAGAGGGCTTCTAGGCGTACGCTACCATCATTGTCATCCTCCTTCTCTGCGCCCTCATCTGCGCACTTGCCCTCCATGGTTCCGTCCACTGCTTCCTCTACCATTAGCCGCCACTCGAGGAGGAACCCAGCCCAGTGAAGGATGTGGGCGAAGTGGTGGCTACACCTATATGCCCAAGGCCGGCAGTGACGTTCTTGCCGAGGATGGATGTGGCAGGGATGGAGGAGTCCGCGATATGCCTGGTCGAGTTCATGGTGGGAGAGCAGATTCAACTAATGGCGGAGTGCTGCCACGAGTTCCATGCTTAGTGCATAGAGAGGTGGCTTAGCTCCCATTCTTCCTACTCAAATTGTCGTTGGAGCTGCCTTGCCGCAAATGCTAATGTAGACTCTGCCGCACAAGCTCCCGTTACTATGCCGGGGCAATGGCATGTGTGATACGAAGCCGAACTGGGAACCCTGGTGCGAGAAGGGAGAGCGAGAGGCCCGGTTCTGGTCGTGCTGAAGGAGGAAACTGGGCTCCAGATTTCGCAGATTGAAGGTCTGATTTGGGGATTTGTTGGGCAAGGAAATGACGACCATGCCCTTCATTTTTTGAACTGTGAAATGACAATTGAGGGGCAAAATTAACATTTCAGTTGACTGGGCACCCCTCGTCCATGTGGCGTGCCCATGGCAGCAACCGTTTGCCATGTCAGCAACTTAACGTGCCATGTCGGATAAAAATGTTATTTTTCATGGGGCGTGCCAAACGGGACAAATGGCTTAAAGCCTGTGCCTTTCTAGGTCACGCTGAAAAGGTCGTGCCAAAAGTGGCAATTTCACTTAAGTTCAGGCCATTCTAGACAATTAACCCAAAAATTTGTTCTCTAGAAGAATGAAATTGAGAATCAACTCTATAAGAGAATAAAAAGACTATGAAGTGATAGAGGCGGTGAATATGAAGCATCATTTGGTGACTTTTGTGCACAACATGGAATAGTCCATGAAATAACTGCTTCCTACTCACCTCAGTCAAATGGGGTTAGTGAATGATGAATGCGATGCTTCTAAGTTCAAGGTTACTGCAGAGCATGTGAGGGGAAACTATTTTAACAAGTAATTACCTTTCGAATAAGATACCCCGAAAGAAAGAGGAAAAGACGCCATATGAACTGCGGTATGGTAGGAGACCATCCTACAAGCACTTACAGGTGTGAGGGTGTCTTGCAAAAGTAGCAATACCAACATCGAAAAAGGTAAAAATAGGTCCTAAAATAGTAGACTGTATTGTCATAGGCTATGCACATAACAGTAATGCATATTGATTCATTATGTATGAATAAACGATTCATGATATACATAAGAATAAGATAATGGAATCGAGAAATACATCATTTTTTGAAGATGTATTTCCATATAAATCTAACGAAATATATAGTTCATCGAAACGAATCGCCAAAGTTATGAATGATAAAAATCATGAATTGAATCATGGTTCTGATCATGAATTTGAGCCTAGACGTAGTAAAAGGACGAGAGTGGAAAAATCCATGAAAGAAAATGTTTTATGAAAGAAAACCTTACCCTGTTGATTGGAGATCCCAAGATGTAGGTTCAAAGGGACAACCTACTCATAAGACTTGATGAAGTCACTATGGGGGGATTATTCCTCAACCTATTCCTTAACAAGAAACAATGACTTATAAGGATGAGATTAGCATTCTAGATGCTTTAATGATTTATAAAAGAGTAAACATAATACTCTTGAGATTATAAATCACCTATGTAAGAGAAAAGTGGGGCTGCTTCAAAGGAGAATAAAGGGCTTAATTCTTTAGAAACTCTCACAGAACTATGACAGTGTTCATGGCCAAACGAACACAATCGTGAGAACTGAACAGAAGTGTTGTGGACTCCTATGTGAGGTATATGATCCTTTACACAAGAAAGTAGGACAGTTCAAGGACATCGTGTCTACTGGACAGCTAGTAAAGTAAGTGTACATTTACAAGGAAAGGTTCAAATGGTTATCCTACCTATCCTATGCAAGATTCACTTGTTGGAAACCACCACAAAGTCAAAACAAAACAATTTTCATTCATGCAGGGGATTGTTGGAAAAATAGCATTAAATTGAATGAGAAATTGTTCTCATAAATTAAAAGAAATATGTATATGTTTGGGCTTAAGTCCAATTGAATGAGAAATTGAAGGAATTTGGATTGGGCTTAAGTCTATGGACTTATTGTTTGTAATATGCGTTGGGTTACGAAGAATTCAAGCCCACAAAGGCCCATATAGCCCATAGTGGGAATAATGAAAACTCAATCCCACATCGATGAGAAATGGCAATTTAAAAGGATTTATAAGCTAAGAGTGGTATTATAATGAGTAAACCACTTCAACTATAATAGACGATTTCCTCGCCCCTCCCGCGCTTGTGTTAGAGGTGCAGACGCTACATTTTGCCATTTCCCTTTAAAAAATTTTCTCCTTTAATAAACCTACCTAGGATTCTCAACTCTTTGGATTCCGGGGGATTTAGGGCAATTAAAACTGGATTAAAGGGTGTATTAAGGCATGACATTTAGAGCCGGTCTTAATAAGGGCACTAAACCCCCGGTTCGATCGAATTGATGGCCAGTTTAGTGCAATTAAGGGCTCTTAATGTCCAGTTTAGCCTTTTTAATGGTCAGTTCAGTGCATTTATGGCCGGTTCAAGTATTCTCAATTGTCCGATTCTCTGCTATTAAATCAGCAGCCCCTCTCCTACACTATAAATAGGACCTTGTTCCTTAGGATCTGCACGCTACCACAAGCTCTAGAACTCTCTCTTCTCCCTCTATGCATCTGCATCATTTTCCAGTAGTTTCTTGCTTCGGTTCTGATTTGCCTCCAGTTTCGGGTCTCATGCAGCCTCAAGCTCAATCGTCGTTGTATCCTGGGAGACTGCAGTCCATGCTTCCTCAGCACGACCAAAGGAGACAAATCAGTCTTGGACACTGTGACCGCCACAGGCCTTGACGATAAGTAAAAATTTCTTTCTTTGGATTATTTTGTACTTCAGAATTTTAGTAAATTCTTCTTCTTCTTCATTTCTGGTAATGTCTTTCTTGCACGACTTCGTGCCTACAGAAAGAAATCGAATAAAATCATTTTCCAATCTTAATTCTCCAATTGTGGCCATAGAGATTGTTACTTTTATATATTTCAGATTACAAGAAAAGCATAATAAAACAAAGGAAGATGAAGTTTGGAGCAGAGGAGACTCTCGACACGGCAATAGGAGACTGGAATGCTCAGCTTACTGAGAGCTAAGGCTCTTCTTATATTTATACTATGTAATGTCCATGTACAGAGTGTGAATTCAGTTAAAAAAAAAAAAGTCCAACTCTGGTATCTGTTACATGGTTATCTCACGCCTCTTCTCACTCTCTATTTCCAATATAATAAAAATAATAGAAGGAAAACTCATTAATTCTATTCCAAACAGCTCATTACATTGTAAGAATAACCCTCCATAACCCCCAATGCAAACAAGCCGTAAGAGTCTTTCGAACTCAAGGAAATGAGTATCGTAGTCAACATCTCGGGGAGTTATCTGAGGATGGTTATGCAGCTTCCTGCAATATTTTTTTTCCTAATCTTGACTTTCATGCTCAACTTTATGTATTAATGCTAATTTACATGTTTAGTTTATATATTTGGTTATAATTTGGTGTAATTACATACTTAAGATCTTGAATTATCGGATTGAAATATTTAAATGTTTTAGGATGATGATGTTTGTATAATTTATGATAACTCTTGTAATTATTGCTAATTATATGTTTAGTTTATAGATTTGGTGATAATTACTGTAATTTTGTCTCCATAACAAGGTAAACCCATGAAATTTTATGTCACAATGATCAGATAAGATAGCTGAGGTGAGCAACATCTCATTACACTATTCGTGAAGTGGGGAAAACAAGTACCCTTTTACACATAATTCACTAAAGAGTTATTTGATAGAACCAGAGGAGGGTGTGACAGACAAAATCAAGCAAGGATCCACCTCAAGCCATCTCTGAGTTGATATCATGCAAAATGGCAGTCATCCAGGAATTTCCAAGTAAATTCGCAATCTGGAATCCTTGTCCATCACCATTGATAGAAGACCGAGTTTCCATCAGCGTAGTGTTCAACTTCCATCATCTTCTTCATCAGCAACGCAGCCTTCTCTCTGGCTCGGCTGGACCCTCTAATGGAGAGATCAGCAAGCACAGTTGAGAAATCGGGAAGCCTATGGGCATCCCTTATGCAACCCTCGCTCTCGTCAAAGAGTCGGACTAGAATTTCTGCAGCACCTTCCTTGCTCAGCATGCACCTCCCCTTCAGGACGTCAACCATTGAGCCAACGATCCCCTCAGTCTTCCTGAGGGCGCTCAGGCCCTCGTTGAACCGAGCCAGGAGCCCTAAAATGGTAAGGGAGGTGCCAGCAAGGTCCTCCCCATTGCTGCACTCTACGAGCTGGAGGAGTGCAGGGACAGCACCCGACCGTACAGCAAGGGTGCAGTTCCCATGGAATTGGACCAGCTCGGCGAGGGCACTCAGGAGGTGGTGGGCCACACCAAGGTTCATATTCATAGGCACTGATATTGCCTTTATGAGGAGATGGATCGTTCCTGCAACCCCAAACTTGGCCTTGTTCTTGTCCAGCATCGCCAAACTACAGATCAGAGAAGCCGCCAGCCTGCTGGACTCGGGAGACGTTGATAGTATAATGATAGAGTTAAGGCTGTGAATGGTCTCCATGTCCGCCAGGGGGAGCTTCAAACCGGGGCTCAGGGAGAGGTTGAAAAGAATGGAGAGGGCTAGTGTCTGGACCACGGGCGAGGGAGATTTCAAAAGCACCAGCAAGGTCGGAATCACACCTTCCAACTGGGTGAGCAGGCTCCGGTTCTGGTTGCTAACCTTGGTCAGAGATGCAAGCGTCTGGAGGGCGCTCTGCTGTTTCTCAGGGGAGCTAGACCGAGCTTCGGAGATGCATTGTGCAATCGTGTCACGGATCCGAGGGGTCGACACGTTTGACATGTCCCTGCCGTGCTCGCTCTGACAACTGAACTTCTGATTTTCAGAGGAGACACCTAGTACTCCTCTCCTGCAGAACTCGCCAAGAATTTCAGGGAAAGGCGGAGATTGCTAATAACCCGTATGTGACAGGATCGATGTAGTTGAGCTTAGTAAATATCCCTTATTTTTGTCTTTTCTTTACGTCTTCACAGGCTTGTTTTACGAACATTCGTCATTCCATAATCCATTCTCCTCCCCATTCAAACCTCCCTTTTGATTTACGAGCTTCCAGTACAGCTTTGAAGCAAAACTGGACACACTGATTCATCAATACCGTCTTTTAGGTCAGATATTCACTTTTACTGGAAAGTAGAAAGGATTTTCATGTTCACCTAGATGTAACTAAATGAGACACGACTCCAAATTTTTCAAGGGAACATCATTTCGAAGCAGAACAAGTTTGCGTATCAATTTGTTTACTCCTTAAAACAAAGATGAAACAAAGAGGTATTACTACTATTAGTTTTACGTCTTTGAAGTACAGACGTTTGACTGGCAACTGTAGACCCATATTGAAACTCCAAATAGATGAGGCGCAAAGATAAGCAGCACAGAAACTTGCTAAGTAGCTCAGTAGTCTCTCATAATTGAGTTAATGTCAAAAGTCAGGAATACCAACCAAGGCCGGCTATCCTAAACAGGCATATCCTCAAAACCACCCTAGACATAACTGCAAGTGCATGATAGTTCTCAACTACATAAAAGGAAATCGCACAATAAAATCTACAAACTCCAGATAAAGTATATGGATCATATGAGCATGGCAATCTGCATCCAAAGAACAAATACTTTTCGCCAGTACAACTCAGCTCTCACCCGTCAGGGGACATATCTTCATAGTTGACAAGGGCCTTCTTCCCACTGGGGCTAGGGGACGAAGAGGAAGACCTTGAATTATTTTTGCCTGCCCTTCGAGAAGGGGATGGGGAGTCCCGCGAAGACCTAGACACTGAGCGACTCGCGCTCTTGGAGTAGGATCTCTCCCTCTCAGCTCGTGGAGGTAAATGAGACTTTTTTGCTGGGGAACGGTCACGACTAGGACTGCTGCTCCGGCTATAGCGACGGCCACGACGAGGCCCCGGTGAGACCGAAGGGCTTCTTCTGCTTCTGTACCTGCAGAAGGCATCACATAATTTTAAAACTGTATTGTTAGGAAAAGCCACTTTAGTTGGGGCAGATTGCTTTTAGCTAACTTCAAAGGTCTTCCATGTTACTTTTTGTTTCGCTTTTCAGCCACTTGACATTTGTTTGTTTCTTCAGATGTTTCAGTTGATCTCATAGACATACTTTTGTTAAAATAGTTAAGTTGATTTGCTTAGACCAAAAATTATAATAGATCTGTTGAAGGGAATCCACTGTTCCATCTTAATTGGAGGAGTCTGAGGTATATATTTAAGGAATGAAGACATTACCTGAATAATAGTCCAAAATGGCTCTCATTATAAAGAGATACCCCCCATACGTGTATTATATTTCATGAACATATCATATTTATGTTATGGCAATATAGGCCAACTTTTAGGAAGATGCGTCACATCAAGATCCTCTCCTCCATCACAGATTGTTTTCAAAGGAAGAACCGTGATCAATTTTTTCCCAACTTTTACCGGTCAGATTTAGTCAGTTACCTTAGAGGAGTTCTTCCCCTTGCAGGGCTTCGATACCTCCTAGGAGAGTATCTTCTGTACCTTGAATACCTGACAATACATTATTCAGATGCATTTCATCATCCTCAAACTAGTAAATGGAGATTAATGAGTTTCTGCAAAGAGAGAAGTGCTAGGTCTTTACCTGTCCCGGTAGCGGTAAGACCTCACTGGAGGATCTGGAGATGGAGTTCTGTATCGACGAGCATAAGAATAGCGTTCACTGAAACCCCTGCCCCTTTTAATGCGCTTGGGCGATCCATCTGGAGAGACACTTCTTGAGTAACTCCTTCGACGATCTGATGGAGGGGACCTAGCCCGACGTATAGGAGGGCTACGACTCCTACTGATGCTCCTCCGAGCAGGCCTGACCGGGCTCCTGCTTAAGCTCCTCCGAGCAGGCCTGACCGGGCTCCTGCTGATGCTCCTCCGAGCAGGCCTGACCGGGCTCCTGCCGATGCTTCTACGAGAAGACCGCGAAGGGCTCCTGCTGATGCTTCTACGAGAAGGCCGGACTGGGCTCCTGCTGATGCTTCTACGAGAAGTCTGTTCTGGGCTTCTACTCAGGCTTTTTCTTGTAGACCTCACAGGACTTGGGCTTCTGCTTATTCTAGATGGCCTTACTGGGCTTCTACTTATGCTTCTTCTAGTAGGCCTTATCGGGCTTCTGCTTATGCTTCTTCTAGGCGGCCTCACTGGGCTTTTACTTATGCTTCTTCTGCTGGACCTCAATTGACTTCTACTTATACTTCTTCTGGCTGACCTTGTGGGGCTCTTGCTTACGCTTCTCCTGATAGAATTCTGAGGGCTTCTGCTGATGTTTCTTCTAGACCTCACCAGGCTTCTGCTTCTGCTTCTTGAAACCCTTGCTGGACCACTATCTGTTGCTCTTCTAGGCGGGCTTCCACTTGGGCTCTTATCAGAAATGGACCTCACGGGACTCCCGCTATCACTTCCACGAGAATGGGCTCTTGCAGGGCTATTGCTAATACTTCTAACTTTCTGGGCCTGCAATGGGCTTCTAATGTTCTGGGCAGGGCTTCTGCTGCTCCCCCTCCTATTAGGACTTCTGCTGCTGCTCCTGCTTTTATAAGGGGGACCTGGACTTTTACTACCTTCGCTTGGACTCCTACTGGCACGCTGCTTCGGACTTGCACCTGGGCTCATGCTCATACTCCTCGGTGAACTTGTATCCTTGTGAACATCCTTTCTAGGAGTCATGTTCCTGCTGCTAATAAGGTATCAAATCAAGAAAGTGTCGGACAAATTTATTTGTTAAATGTGAAAATGAGAAACTGGCCCAGATTTGCCTGGGTGATCATACACTTCATCAGGTTGTCCATTTGGACCTCTGTTGTATTGACCATCTTCAACACTGATTTTACGCCACTGTCCATTTTCCTTGGGAGATTCAGGCTCCCCATATTCACGTGAATCATCAATATCCTTCCCTGAAATCAACGAAAAAGATTACCTAGCCTGCTTAATGTTAAAACAGAAAACAGAAAACTTCCTATTATCAACAGAAAAAGATTACCTAGTGCTCACTGTTAAAACATAAAACAGTATAGGAACTAGGTACATTTTCCTATTATCACTTTTTAAAAATAAGCTTTTGTACTCCCAAATACTAAATATGCATGCCAAGTCTCAGAATATATATGACAAGCAGGTGTTTGAAAGCCAATATGATGTGCAACTACTATCACTAAGAACTAGCAGTTTTATCTATAATCCATACATTATCATAAGTGAATATTTCACATTTCTGTGGAAAAAAGTCTTTGGTGAGACACCACAATAAGAAATAAATCATCAATGGAACTCAACATCAAAAAACATAGAAGCCAAAAATGAAAGAATTCAGAAGTCACCACATTTTTCCAAAGCATCTTTAGGTTTCTGAGCCTTCTTCCGAGCATCAAGGCTGTCATCTTCCAAGCTATTTGCACTCTCGCTTTCTGCATATATAGAGCTTGAAGACAACCTAGGAAAAGCAAACATTAATAAATAACAATAGCATACAATCAACCTCTATAGATAAAACTACCAAAGGCCCACCATCCTAAATCCAATGAACCATTCAAATATACAAAGAAACTCTAAAATTCTAAAGGATACGCTAAAAAAAAATTTAATCTTAACTGAAAGTATGGAGCCAAAACATGGTAGCGTAACACAAGAAAAAAAAGAGAGAAAAAGGTCCATAAAGGCTGATCAGGCACAAACCTTCTTGACTTGTGCTTGGATCTCTTATCCTTTTTCTTTCGCTTTCTATCACGCCGCTTGTCCCGCCTTTTGCTGCGTTTGTACCTGTCCCTTTTGGAAGATTTCTTTCTCCTTTTGCGCCTGTCATCACTTGAAGAGCTAACATCAGAAGATGAAGACAGATATGAATCCGAATCACTATCAGATTCAGATGTCTCCGTCTCAATGTCAGATGAACTCTCAGAATCAGATGAATAGTATCTCTTTCTTTTCTTTCTTCTATCTCTGGATGATTTCTTGTATTTCCCCTTTCTCCGAACTTCATTACTATTAACATCCAATGTTGGATACTTGCCCATCTTCAGCTTATTGACTTTCTTCTTGTCTGTACAGGAAAGCAAACATACAGTGACAAAATATTTGAAATATAATGCAATCAGAGAAACAGCCAAACCATACAAAAAAACCACCAAAATGGTTTTCCTAGGAACATCTGAGTTCAATTCTTGGGGTGGATGAGCACCATAATTTATCTTACCTTCACTAAATTCTCCACAATTAATTATTTTCACAGTAACGGCCGGCCTGCCTTCCTCATCACCTGCATCCTCAATCTTTTTTAATACCTCATGCCCTTGTACAAGCTTCCCAAAGACTACAGACTTCCTGTAAAGCATATAAACTCAGAGACTACAACCGCTTTTGTTCCTACTTAGTGAATTTATAAGTTTAAGAAATTACATAGAACAATGGCCCATAAAGAAGTACCAAAAACTTATTAACACAAGCAAACCTGTCAAGATGGGGATTAGCCTTGAAAGTTATTCCAAAATGAGAGCCAAAAACGTCACGATCGGCTATCATCATTGAAAGAAGACCAGGTTCATCATGCTTCAATTTGGGTGTTTCATCTAGAACAATACAAATTACCTCTTATATCTCAATATGTGGACAGTACTACTTGCACGATACAGGAACGTAAAACTTTCCAAGTTTTAAGTTTATCTATTGTGGAAGAAAATGATAAAACCCAGATGCTCACTATTAAGAAAAAAACAAAGATACGGTAGCCTAGGTAATAGAAAATAAACAAGAGTGCCATTACAACGCTTATAAAAAAAAATATTTTGGTATTTCAACTGATTTATCCTCATGTTATGAACATACGTTTGAGAATATTTTGCAATTTCGCATGCATTTTCACCAAATTATACCCATAATTCATAGAGCATTTACTCAGGAAGTGCTATTCCAACAAAATTAGGGCCATAAATGCAGCCAAAAGAAAACTACCCCACTTTGCCCTAAATTAAATCACTCTAATCATGCAGTAACTAGAACTCCACTAGAATGACAAAATAAAGCAGGCCTAAATAAATAAGTTCACTATATAAAGAACCAGTGGAAAATATCACATTTCTTAATCAGCCCAATTGCAATAAAAACAGAAAATCCAGGTCTAATATCTTTTGAACTTCATACTCACCTGGAAAGGTCTCACTGTAGATGCTTTCTCCACTGCTCCCTGTAAGTCATGAGAAAAATATATTTACAAACAAAACACAAAAAAAAAAAAGTCTGGGCACCAAATCTTATAGAGTACACCTAGATGCCATGTTATCACTGAGTGGAAGACCAATGGTTCTCAAAATGGACTCATAATATAACAATTACAAGAATGCCTCTCAAATCCAAACTAGGATTGTTCGGGTTTGGGTACCCTGTACTTTTTCATAATACCCGGTCCCTACCATACATAAAATCGGTTCCTAACTTTTGGATCCGAACCCTACCCTATTGAATCCTAGAACCGAACCCTACCCAGAGCCTATAAGATACCCTATTGGAACATGTTTATTATTTATTTTTTATATCTAAAATATGGATTACTTTAATATGTTTCATGATTATTATTATTTCATACAATTTTATCATAATAAAATATGTAATTTTAAGTATATTTACATTATATTTAAGTATTATTTATTACTAATTTTAAGTTGTAAGGATACTTTACACATGAAAAATTCATCAAATATGCATAATTATTATGTCAAATGAAAGATCATCGAATTAGGAAACAACAATTTAAACAGTTTGTGAATTAGAATTCAAACAAAAAAGTTACGAAAAATTAAAATTAATCGTGCAAATAAGTTAACAGATTCCAATTCCGGCTCCGGGTACCCTGTGTGCTAGAACCGGTTTCAGGTCTATCCTATGCCTGTGCACACCCCTAACCCAAACCACATTACAACAACAGGAGCTTAGATTTCCTGGCGAGAGAACAAGGCCTAGTTGTGGACTCTTTCACTAGCCCAATCATAAAAGCTATGCATCAGTCACCTGATGCCTACTCTAAGATGTATCAACTACAAATGCTGTCCTCCTATAGCTGAAAGTATGGAATCAACGATTGTACCAATTTCAAACAGATTTCAGTCAATTTCATTATCCACACATCTTTATGGATAGGGAGCTACTTATTGCAGAGGTAACAAATAGATGGCAAAAACAAGCCTAATGCCATGTCTCACTATCTACGCTTTGCTATCTCAAACAGCTAAAAAGTTGGCATAAAGCTTTTGCCTTTAAAGATAATATTCAAGATTTTGACAATACATTGCAGGAGATCAAAATGAGGACAAAAATGATAATAGGTTATGGTAAGGATTCTTAGATCCCAGGAAGTGCAGAACCTCATCCCATTTATGGGGACTAGAGGGCATACACACTGCTAGATTAGAGGTTAAAACTTTAGTTCCTGTTGTAATTATTTCTATAAGCTGAAAACTTCCTAATATGAAATTAAAACTTTAGTATCTGTTGCAGATAGCATGAATCATATGCCGCTTAATTTGGCAAAATCTCTATATATTGAGCTGCATTTGGTCATTATAAGTTTAAGATGGTACAGAATACAAGATAGAAAGGTTGTTACTTCGGCAAAGTCTAATTATATACAATATCACGGGCAGCACCAAAATGATGGCTCATTGCTAGGATACATCTGTTCATTCAGCCAACAATTAGGACAACACATGCTTCCGAAACTTGCTCCACAATAGACCAAAGCACTTTTTATGACATAGAAAACATTAAAGAAACCCAAGAAGCCACTCTCCTATCTCAGTTCTACTTCCAAGAATGGCATCTTAAGATATTAGCACAAACCCAACTTATTTAAACATACAGACCCAGGCTTCAGCTTCAGAAAAAGATTACATTTACCATGACAAACTTGCATCCTGATAAAACTAAGACTTCCCACTCCTGGTGCTTCAACAATGCAATCTAAATTTGCCACTAGGGCTTCCTAAAGTTCTCTATTTTGAATAAACCATACAAGTTAAACTTCAGATTATAGTCTCGTTTACAATCTAAACGAAAATCAAGTTCATTCAATGATTTTCAATGGACATGCCCTCTTTGAAGTGTGCCTAGTAAATTCAAGAAGCAAAGATACATATTAATGACTTCCAAGCAATCTCAAAAGTATGTTGGTTCTGGGACTAGTATTGTGTGAAGCAATTCCTCTTTCTCCTAGCTCTGTAGGAGAAGAACGACAATAAAAGCATATTGGACAGATTTAAACTGGACTAATCCCTGATTATACATTTTTGCTTTCTACCTCGCTCATTCAATGCATAAATGAAAGAGCAACCAGAGAAAAGAATAACAACCAAGCAATTACAAAATAAGTAAAATTCGGCAACAAGTATACAAAGCAATCAGAAGATAGACTAAAAAAAAGAACAAATTAAAACAAATGTTAGTGTCACTCACCATCTCTTTTATGGAAATCTCCACCCTATGCAAAAGAGACAAGTTAGTTCAATGTCAGCAACACCAATAACTTTTATGAAATTCCAGGTAGCAAAGCTTAAAAGGTTTCGAAGAATAGACAATTCAGTAAGTACAACCTTAAAACTATATCACAAGAAAAGTACTCTTGCCAATCATCCCTGTATCCTACAGCATAAACAAGGTCAACTGACTAAAAGGGAGACCACTTCTTTGACATGTGCAGCCATAAAGCTATTGGTAAAACTGCAAACCTTCAAGGGAGAATGATGCAATTAGCAAATTTAACAAACCTGAGCCATTGAACCTCGAATAATACGATGGAAGAATGAGCCCTTGAAGTGTAGTGGCTTCCCTGTCCTTGGGCCAATCCCCTTCTCCCCTGAAATTAAGATAACAGACTCATTCTGGAAGCACAGAGAAGGACATAGAATACAAGCAATGAATAAATCAAAATCTGAATTACAGGATAAGGAGCCATTCATACCTGTGCCTGTACATATAGCTTGAAGGTATAAGAAATATAAATTCCTGTTTCAGTCCCATAACTATATATCGTGTTTGCATTACTATACTAGTAACAATCAATTGTACTGTTTCATCTAAAAGCTCTTGCTCATCACAATCTACCCATCCTACTCCAGAAATAAAATATCGAGTATAATCTTTTCCACAATCTACCCATTCTATCCACTCAGCACAATTCACTGAGCTAAAAATACAGGAACTTATGGTGCCGTCAACCCACCTCCACGAAGCCTAATAATGCCAATAATGCTTTTGTGATGTGTAGACAAGGTACAAACTCAACATTTGCCAATAAATCAATTCACATCACAAGTACTTTAAACTTGCACAGCTTAATTAAGTTATTTAACAAGTTACACATTTTGATTAAGAAATAAGAACAGAATGCTCTTAACAAGGCTTAAAAGTTAACAAAATACAATGGACAAAGTGCATTAGGACACATAACAGGCTTCAAATAGAACCATAAGGGATGCCAAGTCACCTGTACAAAGAGCACGGAAATTTTCCACTGTCTTCGGAGCAACATCAGGAAAAAGCTGTTGAACAAGATAAAACAAACTAGTAAATTTACTAACACCAAGAAGTACTGACCCACGTTATTCAAGGCAAAGGACAGTAAAATGGATCTGAATTCTATATTGCTATAAGAAAGTACCTCAAAAACCATTCTTTCAAAGGGATCCCCATCGATGGAGACATCCATGAAAACGAGCGGGTACTTCTTCTTTGTCATCTTTGCCAATATATAGAGTCCAAGCTCAAGCCAGCCTAATCCTCAGAATCTGACAGAAATATAATGTATCAGTGCAAAAATCCCTGACAATATTTGAATAAAGAGAAATTCAACAAATTCACGATTAAAAGCAGGAGGGAAACCAGCAAATGAAAACTATACATCAAAGAAACAAAGAATACATTTGGGACCAGGTCATCCAGACCCCAATGCTTCTCTAGGTGGCCAAACAGATTAAAAAGAGCTTGCCCATCAGAAAAAAATTTCCAAAGGAATTCACTAAAGCATGGGCCAGTCAAAGAGAAAATCATTCATCAAGCTTAAGATCTTACTACCAGCACACTATCATGAAGCAACAACTTCTCAGGTTCCCTTGCACAAGGAACTTTGTTAAAAAGCTTCAAATAAATCACTTCAGTGCAAGACAACACAAACTAGGTAGACATAAAATACCTTAAATTCATATAACATGTTGGAAGTCTGTCACCGAGGCACCAGGATAGTCAAACTTAATATAGCATCAAACCAAATACTACAAATGGTGCAATAATTTTCACTCACACAGCTGTCCACAGTCAAGAAAATAACGAACAGATCAGCGCACTAGCCTGCAGAGAACATTGTAACAAAAGGGAGAGAAGGAAAAAGCAACCATAGAGGCAGCATCCCTTGAGCTAGCTATGAAAGCCTTAAACCCTAGGCAGGTTCCACCTAGCCTCAGAATCGATTAACACTAGCGGCCCCGTGGGCCACGCTAAAACCCTAGCAAATATCATCAAATGGGAACCGGAACTCACCTTTTCCTACGTCTGAAAGTAGTATTGGATGTAACGTTGCAGTAAACAAAGAGAAGAATAAAAACTGCACAAATTCGATCAGAGAGAGTCACACAAACAGACACAGAGAAGATCAAGTTTGACGTTCGTCGGCAATTAAATCAAATCAGCAAAGTACAATGATAATGGTAAGACTTCTCAAAGGAATATGAGACCTGACAGAAAGAGAAACCCTAACAACAGAGCTCGTATAAGAGACGCTGAACCCAGAACGAACCGCGTGGGGAGGCTTTAGAGAGGAGAGATGGGTGTAGAAGGGACTGAAAGTGAATGAATGAGGAGAGAGGGACGATAACCTAGGCTGGACTGACGGTCAAGCGCTCCCGCACTCTTGAAGTTACTAAAATGACCTCGAAGAGCACCCGCTAAAGAGAGTTTTTATGTGGTGGTGTTACCAGTAATAATCAATCAGTATTAATTATTTTTAAAATATTTTTTTTGTTTTATTAAAAGATAATTGATTCTATGATTTTAATTAACTCGTACTACCATGTAGGTAAAGATGGACCGTAAAAGGTTCTAAAATGACCCAAAAGAGCACCCTCCAATAGGTCAAGGTGGAATTTGAAGGGTTCCGGTCGGTTATTTTTTCTTTAAATTGTCAGTCCCAATTTTTTTGGATAAGTTTTTCAATTGTAAAAAAGATCCAACAATTGTTTGAGTATAATGAAAACCAATCACTTCAGACTTCTTCGGGACTCAATTTTCAATATACAATAAATAATAAACTAATTTAAATATTTATGTATATTAATAAATTAAATAAAATATGATTATGAATAAAAATTCAAGTCTACAACCATCAAATATATTGTTGTTATTGTAAAATTCAATAGCAAGATAAATTATTAAATATTGTATTATATTTTTACATGGTTTCTAGGTGGTCCCATGCCCCATTGGGTTCTTCGAGTCAAAGTCAAAAATTTTTCATATTGGTTTTCTCACCTCATAAATCATATCCATAAATTTGATTTTTTTGGGTTGGATTGGGTAATTTTTTATTTTTCAGTTTTTCTCTTAAACCCTAATAATAGGTATGAAAATAAGGTGAGTATCAGGTGCACTGAACTGGTAGGAATTGAAAAGGTTTTAGGTAAATCTTAATGAAATTAAGGTATAGATCAAATAAAAAAGTAAAGAATTGGTTTGAATTTCAGTTCCCCCTTCAATTTAGAGGATGACTAAAATTGGTACTAAAACAAAATGAATAAAGAAAATCAATTAGTGTGATTGAATTCAACCAGTCATAACATGCTCGATCATATTGCAATTCTCGAGAAATTCTTTAATGGAGTGGTCATACCTCGTACGCAATGTTGAAGTGGTATATTCGTCCAATCAATATTTATTATTTATATATTTGTCCAATTAGAGTTCATTTTTTATTAGGATTTTTTAATAATTTTTTACCATTTATATATTTTTTCCTATCACGATTCACTATTTATTAGAATTTTTTATATTTTTAAAGATTTTTTAGGATTTAATAACTATAAATGTATAATTATAGATTACATGTTAAGTTCTGATCGAACGAATATACCACATCAACATCGCCTACATAATATGCTCCACTGAAGAGTTTCTCACAATTCTCACTTCAGGAATATTGTCTGCAATTAATTTTTCAAGTAAAAATAATAGATGTTTATTTTTTAAAATTAGATAGCTATAATGGTTGATTGTAGAAATGAAATTGGAATTCACAATTTATATATACGGATCACTCATAAAGAGTGAGAAATGAAATGCAAGAAATAAAAATAAATCTATAAGAAAGAAAAATAGAATGTAGTGGAGATGAGAGGGTAGTTTAAATGGAAGAGAAAATGGTGAAAAATGCACATTTATACATGTCGAATTTATAATTATGACTCCATTTCGGTGCAATCTAAGGCCCAATGAAATTTTAATTGAGGGCATTTTGGAAAAGGAAAAAGTGACATGAATAGTGGCATTCTCCCTTAAAGTAGTAATAAATAATAGAGAATGAGACATGTAAAAATTACCTATAATTAGCACAAATATGCTAAATTAACATAAATAAGTATGCTTGTTATAGATAAATCCATGGACCTCGTCCTATGGTTTCTGATGATGAAAGCCCACATGACCAGAATACTAGTGTGCAGCTATGAAGATCCGGATAACTAGCCCAAGGTAGAAAATGCCGAATTTGAAAGATAACCGTTGAGGTAACAATTATTGGAAGAAGATAAAAGAGATAAAGATAGTTGTAGACACCTCATTTTAGCTCGAAAAGACATACTTGGAATAAAACTATCGATGTTAGCAACTAAGTGGGATTCAGAGGCCTGGCGAGTGGACTTGACAGAGCTAAAAGTGAGCAAATTTGAATTCATCATAAAGATCACCAAGTTAGCTTCGACTTGATGGGTCTTGGACCCCAAAATTCATCCTGGAGAGGGAGATGCAATTGTTTGAATGAAGATTGCCCAATCTGTGAATATTAGTTGAGCTGTGGCAGGTTTTATAAGAAAAATCATATCTATTTATTAAAATATCCAATCTATATGAACTTATGGTATTTGGACCATCACTCATGAAAGATCAAGGAAACAATTGAGCGAAATATTGAAAGGTCCAAAGTCAGCCCGAGAAATTTGATTTTTGAGCCTTAGTGTGTAGGGCTAGCTTGTACCGGCTAATTGGATTTAAAAATTCGTTTCTCACTAATCCTGAGATCTTTTTATGGGTTTCTTGTTTTAAAACGTCAACAACATGATGAATACTCAACAGAAATTTTCATAAAGAAAGATAAAATTGGTGCTCAACTGAGGAGAACAAAAAATTGGCAAGTCCAAAACTATGGACTGATAGTATTCCAGCTGTAAGGATGGAGTAAAAGTTTTTTGATAAATGTAAGGATTGAGTAAAAATGGAATGCCAATATTGGTGTAGCCCCTTGATTCAAAAATTAGATGATACATTGTTGATTTTGAGCCTCAATATATTCCTTCTTTCCGAATTTAATTCTTGAATAAGTGTATAAAAGGAGGAAGAGCCTCAATAGATTTGCCTCATTTTATTTAATCCCATATTTTCTTATCCTATCTAATTAGAAGAAGATAACGATATGTAAATGTAGTAAAGTTAAACAAGATAAACATGAAGTTAAGAACGGATTCTAGTGGACAAAGTATAAGCTCCGAGAAACAAGCAAACCAAAGGAGAGGACTAAAAGGAACACAAAAAAGATAGGTCCCCTAAACATGCATCAATCAATAAAATATGACACCAAAAATCAATCGACAAAGTCTTGAAACCATTCTCAACAAGGAAAAAAACTTCAAGAGTGAATAAACAAGGTCAATGACAACTATCCTAGCCTAAATAAATCAATAATAGCAAGAAGACACCATAATGAATTTAGTCACCTCATCCCGACCAAGATGAACAAGTAAATATAAAAAAATTGATAAAAAGAAAACGTTCTCATGAGAAAAACTTGAAAATCTATAAAATAGGGAACACTTTCAGCAAATAAATGATATTTTCGTACAAAATAGTTTTGAGACAATAGGGCTGCTCATTGCAGAGATAAAACCATTATTTATTATTTTAAAATCCAATTTTCATCGTTAACACACCCGATAAACAATGTTAAGCTAGTGAGAGAACTTATTGAACATATAGAACAACACTAAATGGATCAATAGGAGCATGCATCATTTTTTAATGTTGAGAAAGGGGAACCGCGGGTGTCACGGTGCAACCATTCAGCACACATAATAACAACGATGTAAATCAAATCAACCTTCAAAACATCAAGAATAATCATTGTACCCCTTCATCCATTGCTAAACAATGTTCAAAAGCTATCACTTTTGTTCGAAAGTCAATAACATGGAATTCACAACAAATTTAGGTAAGACAATGGCCAAACCAGCGATGAAAGGAATAGGAATGGGAAAAATATACCTGATTTGTTAACAATGAAAATTTATCATAGCACGAAGGATTTTGGGATAGGCTTTAGGCCGGTCGGAGAAAACTAGACATGATTTGAAGGCTCCGCCGAGTGAGAATCAGTTTGCAATGAGCTGTCCAGGGAGGATCAGCTCTTGGCTTGATTGGAATGGCTCCAAGAGGATCGACAGCTGCCATCTTTGTGGGAAAGGATTGTGATCTTTTTTATTTTATGTGATCTTTAGCCCCTCTCTTGTATATCCTCCTTCTTCCAATTAAACCGAGGAAAAACGAATATATTGGCTCAAAATTAGCTATGTATCTTCTAATTTCTGAATCAGTGGAGCTGTAGTAATATTTCCTTTCCATTTTTACTCAATCCTTCCAGCTGAACTATTATCAGTCCATATCAGTTTTAAACCTACCCCATTTTTTCTTCTCTCCAGCTATTTCCTAGTATTTTCTGATAAATATTCATCATGTTACTAACCATTAAAAAGAAGAATCCCACAAAAAAGCCTCAGAATTAGTGAGAAACGAATTTTTGAATCCAACTGACGGGTACGGGCCGGCCCTGCACGCTGAGGCTTTGTGATCAATTTTCTCAAGTTGATTCTAGATCTTTCAATATTTCACTCTATTTTTTATTAATATTTCATGAGTTAGGATCCAAATTCCATAAGCTTGCTCAAATTGGACTCCCAATAAATAGATATGAATTTTTCTTATGAAATTAGCCATAGCCCGATTACTGTTGACAAGTCAGGCAATTTTCCTTCAAAAAATTGTATTTCCCTCTCCAAGATGAATTTCTAGTCCAAAATCCATCAAACTAAAGGTAACTCAATGATCTTCATGATGAATTCAAATTTGCTCATTTTTAACTACGTTAAGTCCATCTGCCAAGCCTCTGAAATCCCACCTAGCTGCTAATATCAATCGTTTTGTGCCTTGAACGAGTTTGACCATCAATTATTTCTTCTCGAGCTAAAATGCGGTGTCTACATTGTGTACAATGTAGAATTTTTAGTGATGGATTTACTAATATTATGCTAAGAAGGGCCATGCCTAATGTCCTCAAAGCAATACCTTTCACTTATTATCAAAAGATAAAATTTGAAACCACTATGGGGACATCAAATTTTTGGCACATCAAAAGATGATGTGAAGATGTTATAACTATCAATTGAACGAGTGTATAAGTGCAAAACAAACCTTGCATGTTGAGCAATATCTACATAATGATACAATAAGGCAAACTTTGATGGAGGAATTATAAAACATAATTATTGGACCTCATATAGTTCTCAAAATAGGGACTCAAGGCTACGAAGCCTTTAAAGACTACTTTGTACATCTTATGGAAGGTCATGAAGATTTCTTCAACTGCTCTATATTTTGAATGTTTTGAAGAATGCAAAACCAATACTGTAGAAAAATGCAATATGGGGCAAAATGAAAGGGCGTTGTGTGAGAGGTAGTTTGAAGTTGTGGCACAAACTTCATACACGAAGTTAGATTTCAAAGTTGGGTCGTAAATGTGATCATTATAAAAAAAATGCTAATGGAATGTGGCAAATTGTGTGGTCTACACTGATTTGAATGAAGTCCACCTGAGCGATTCAAATTCGTTGCAATGACTTCATCAATTGGTGGACTCTACATAGGGCAATGCACTATTGAGCTTAATAGATGAATACTCAGGACATAACCAAGGAATGATGCATCCTAATAATGAAGAGAGGATGACCTTTTATGTTGATTAAGATATATTTTGCCATAGAGGGATACCTTTTGGTTGCAATAATGTAGGGTTAGGTAATGTGCTAAGGGATCTAAGATAGTTTAGAAAATTAGGTAGAGTTTAAAAGATGTTAGACGAACTTAGAAAAAATTGGATTAATTGAACCCAAAAGACAATATTAGAAGCTCGAGAAAGTCTAACTAAGTCGTATGCGGTCTTAAGAAGCACAGGACTAAGCTTAGATGCCATAAATTGTCTTGTCATCCCTCGGTGCCAAAGGAAGAAAGAAGTGGAAAGAAGTGACTAGCAGAGTAGCAGAAGTTCGGAAGAGAGATCAAGAGCTAAAGGAGACCCAAGGAAAATCTGTGCGGGCTTGACAACTTAGTAGTCAGGCAAGGCTGCACTTAGAAAATCCAAATCATGTTTATATAGTCCATTCGAGTCTAATATGATATAGATTAAATTTAGAGTCATTTAAGCTTCAAGGATGTAGAGAAGTTCACCAACTCCTAGAGGATTCAATGGAGTAAAAGAGTTCAATAAGTTTAGGGGAGTCAGGAGTGGTATTATCTATGTCATGCATGTTTTGACTTTGTCTTTCTTGAATATGTCAAAACTATGCATTGAAAGTATCTTATTTGATTTTCAATTCATGTATTATTAGATCATATGGAATGCTTTACTTAATGAGTCGAGTCTTCATTTTTTTGGTACTCAAGATTGATAAAATTGAAAAATGGGTTCTGGCCACCACGATGGTAAATTAGGTCCTTAGAATTTAATTTTAGATTAAATAGGCAAATTTGTCCTTGAGAGCTGGTTTGAGTATCAAGTTCAACATTTTCTTATCATTTACATTAATATAGTTCTTATGAACATCAATCAAGTCCTCTGAACATTGATCAGGTCAGGTGAACATCAATTTCATCCCTCCAAACATCAATTTTGTCCCTCTGCATATCAATTTTATCCTTCTAAACATCGATTTTATATTTCTGAACATCAATTCAATCCACTCGTTATCTAAATCATAACGGTGTTATAAAGACAAATAGGTCCCTTTCATTTTGGTTCTTGAAAGTTTGAATTAGATTTAGCTTATATATTTACTCTTTTAAAAGTACAAAGTTAATTATAAAAATAAAAGTACGAAGTTTTCCTCCCTACTCTCTCTTCTACATCCTCCTTCTCTTCCTGCTCCTCTCCTCTCTGCTCAATCTCTTTAGAAATCTCTTAGTAATTTTTGCCCAAATTGAAGCCCCGTATGAATTCGAGCACGAAATTGTAGCCGTGAGATAGAATCGAAGCTCCCGCTCCTACTTTAATGTCAAAGTTGAAGCCCCAAGATCAAAGCCCTCATTCGCATCAAGAGTTAAGAAGCCATATCGTTGAAGGTGAATTGCAAGCATGACGATACAATGTGCGTCAAGCAATAGGTTTGAGAGACAAGGGATGAGCACCACTGTGGGATTGAGTGATAATGGTTGTTCATCCATGAGAAATTCAACTTAGAACTCACATTGGAACTATAGTTGTGGAAGGAAAGCTGCAATTCTTACTTTGAGGACTTCTAGAAATAATGACAGATAGTTTCTGAGGTGCCCTTTCTTCTAGAACAAAGGGATCTCCTGTGGGTACTTCCAATGGTTGGATAAGGTTGGTGGTGTCAATTTTGATCTTGCTTAAGAAGTATAGAGTCAGCACCAATTGATGCTACTGAAATGACCATATTGAAGTTAAAGAAGAAGCTCATCAAGTACGAAGACAAAGTGAAGAAGCTAGAGATAACTTGTTTAATTTTAATTTGCTTGCTCTGTTGATTGGATTTGTACTCTTAAAGCATAGCAAATGAATGAATGTCCTAGTGTTGATTCCAAAGTTTGTAAGTGTAAACTTTAATGGTTGTATGTTTTGTTGGCAATGAGAATGAAATGAGAATGAAGACGGAAGCTATCTTCTACATTAAAGTTATATGATTAACTTCATACAATGGTTGCAAAATAAAGCTCTTGACTTTGATGGATGGTGGTACTCTTCAAATTATACTATTTGTACCACATTACCCAAAAAGACACAAAAGATTTCAAAACAAAGCCCCAAGTTCAACACATACAAAAAGAAGCTAACATCCTATTCCTGGTTTAATATCTTGGAGCAATCAAGCTGCAGGAGGCCTTCTAGTGTTGCCACCCATGAATGATGCAAATCTCCTAGCAGTTCCAAGTGAAGCACCTTCTCTTATCCCAATTGTCACAGGGGTGCTTGATGGTGGCTTGAAAACAAGTGGTCTGATGGGTGGAGACCTGACTGTTATTCCAATAAGAGGGTTGAACATTGGCACTTGGAACCCCATAGGCACATGAGATGGGGTCGAACTTCGTTCTTGGGTATCCTAACAGTTATATTGCAATAGTCATTAGTAAATTAATTGTTAAATGTTAAAAGAAAAAGATATAATATATGAAGTGAATATAAAAATCTCAAGTTATGTTGGTTGGGTAAACTCAAAGGGTGGAGGGTTATTATGGATGTCCCTCTCTTCTATAGCATCAAATTGAGATGAAGATGCCCTAGTTGATCCTTTGTTTTGGTTAGGATCACATGGAGTCCTCTCCCAAAATAGTTCACCAGGAATTGGGCTGATGAAAGCAGCAAATACAAGGGTCAATACTTCAGTTTTAAGCCGATGAGTTACAAGCTCCTCGAGCCTTATGTTGTTGTATCCTAAGGCAATAATTGCATGTTAGCAAGCGATTCTAGTGATGTCCCAAATTCTACAAGAACATGTCTTGTTGGATAGATTCACCACATATTTTGAATGGGGAGGACGTGTTACCTCAAATGTCGAATTTTGTGGATCTCCAACTAAGTATGGGGTCTAATAAATAGACTTACTCCTTAATTTCTCCAAATGGACCTACATTGTTGGGCAAAGTACTCAAAGATACTTTGCAAGTAAGGTCTTGCAACGAACCATTTTTTCTTTTATGTACATCCCTATCCCTTTAGCCATTATGATGTTAAGCTTGCCCCGTACATTTAGAATAGTAGCATTAAACCGCTTGCACATATTAGAAGTCAAAGCCTGGTTCTTATAGGTCAGTGGGAATATAGACCCACTTCACCTGTTAGGAGGTATCCTATTAAGCCATTTCCATGCCTCAATTTAAGCCTTTTAACTGCATGCATTGCTTAATCAAAGTGTGTGTGTGTGGTAGCCTTTACACTCCCAAAAAACCTTTTTAAAATCAAGTGACCTCCACTTCTTACTGAAATTGGCCTAGATGTGCCTATAGTAATACCTATGAGGTGCTAATGAGCAAACATCAGTAAGAGCAGCTTCCAAACCTTGTATGGCGAGTATAAAGAGGGAGGAGAGAGGGACCAACTTGATGTTAGTTTCCTATCTATGAAGGACTACTTAATCATGCAAATAAATAAGTAAAGGACTGAAAAGATGTTCAATATGAACAGTTTCATGTGAAAATATTATCGAGGACTGAAATGATGTTCAATTAGCATATGAAGGACTATTTAGTGCAATTACATTAGTGTATTAATGACTAAATTTATGTTCATAAAAATTTTAGTGATAACAATTACAAGAACAAAGTAGTAGTACCTTCTACATATCTGAAATGAAAGTGTAATTCCCCTCCATTGGATTGCCCAAGTCATCCATTAGATTACTGACAAACTAGGTCCAACTATCTCTATCTTCGACCTCCACAATGGCCTAAGCAATTATGAAAAGTGAGTTGTTTTCATCTTGGCTAATAGCTTATAGAAGCTAACCTCCATAGTAGCTCTTCAGGAAACACCCACTAACCCAATCAAAGCTGACAGCTTGCTCTAAATCCTCTTACAGGGGTGACCTAAAGGAAGAAGCTCAAACTTGGATTTGCTTTAAGCAGTTCATGAGCGTAATCCCCAGCCTTGCATATTGCTCTTTTTCTTGACCTTCACATATTTGGTGAGCCATCTGTTTTGCTCTGTACACCATGGCATCATTTAGCTTTAATTTGGATCTTTGCATCATTAAGTCATATGGTTGTTGGCCTAACATATTGGGCTGGGTTCTGACACTCAGAACTAACTTGTTAGCTATCCACTCACGAGTGGCTAACTTATTGGTGATCTTTCTACAAGTGTAATAAGGAACATAACTTTTCACTTGAAAGCATTTTCTAACCTTATTTTCAGAGCAAAAAAATCATCCAAGGACACCATTCCTTCTTCTCAGCACACTTTGACCTCACCCTCTCCTTATCATTTTTCAAGAAATCAACC
Source organism: Lagerstroemia speciosa (assembly GCA_037672795.1). Lineage (NCBI taxonomy): Eukaryota > Viridiplantae > Streptophyta > Magnoliopsida > Myrtales > Lythraceae > Lagerstroemia > Lagerstroemia speciosa. Next base: position 11,519,736 of record CM075299.1, on the reverse strand, counting down.
TCCCTTGTCAGTTGAATGTTCAAGTCCCTCACAACATTCTTGAACACTTCTAGATTCTCGAACTCCATACCCAGTGTAATCACAACACATTGTCTTCAACTAAGTTGAATATTGGGAATTCATCCTCATTCTCCTCATTATCTTCATTTACAGACTTCAACTCCTCAGACTTATATCCATTAGACAGTTGATCCTCTTGTTCTTGCCCGAGTCAACTACAGCTACAGGTACTAGCGTGGGAGTTGCTCGTCCTGTTGCTGTTGCTTCATCTCCTACAGATTCAACATAAGAGCTCTTAAATCTCCTTGTTTTTCTGTAACTTTGGAAAGTCAGTTCTAGGCTTACTTTTCTTAGTTGAACTAGTAGTTTTGTTTTGGGCAATTCTTTTCCTGGCATCTCTGCATTGTTATCCTTATCTTTCTTGTGGGGGTACTCTTCCTTCTCATTATGATTCCTCCACTAGCAAACACGCTCTTTTCATATTCCTCATGACCAGGTTCTATGTGAGCTATAAAGTCATCATCATCATCATCATCAACATCCTTATACTCTTGGCCTATCCAATAATGTTGTCTTCAGTAGTGTCATCATCATCAGTTTCTTCTTCATTTTCATACTCCTCTGGTTGTTCCTCCCCTTCATACTCTGATTGTTCCTGTTCCTAGGCTAATTTCTTCATCCTCTGAAGCTCCATTGGCTCCTCAGGTGTGGCTTATATACCTTCATCGATTTTCAGGCTCAAAATACAAGTGCACCTCTAATTGCTTTTGCAATCTAGAAATTAAATATCAAACATTTTTGTCACATTGCAGGGGCTTTAAACCACGTTCAAAGTCGGTGAATGTTGTGTCTCTAAAGTAGCAACCTGTTGGCTTGCTATGATGCAAATGACTAACCAACTCTTCAATACCAACTATAGTGAAGTGTCCAGGTCAACATTTTTTTTCACTTCGTCACCCCCACCATCGTACCTCAGCATGGGGTCCCTTACAAACTCCCCACCATGATGAATGATTATGTCAATGCTCTTCCAAACAAATGGACTACAAGTTACAAAACAGAACAACACTAGTCAAACCCTCACGACCAAGAATCTAAAATTTGAGTTGTGCAAGAATGCTCCTTACAATTCACGAAACAAGTTTCAACTTAAAATGACAAGAAACTTCAGAAGAAAAAAAAAGGATATTTGCACTTGTTGTTACAACCCACCTCTGCTCGTTCACGGACCTAGACTTCGGTTCTCTCCCTTGTTCCATTCGAATAAAGATGATTGGCTTTTATGAACAAACAAGATCTTCTCACTGCTCTGAATGTCGATCAATCGCTCAAATAGAGAAGGGGTCTATGCTTGGTAGACGATGCAATTTTCTATTTTCCCATGCTCACAATGTGATAGGGAAGTGAATGTGGGAGTGTGGGAGTGAAGGAGGGAGAGAGGGAATTCAATTGATATTTAGAATGACGAAATTATTATTCAGAAGGACGAAATTATTATTCACCTAACCTAATTGATGTTTTGGAGGACCTAATTGGTGTTCACATGACCTAATTGCATGTTCAAAAGGGCTATATTGATGTACAAGATAAGAAAAGAAAGAACTTGATACTCAATACATCTCTCGGGAACGAATTTACCTATTTACTCTTAATTTTATATCATTTTCATCTTTTAGAAGCCAATCCCTCTCCATAGACATTTTGTATATTAGTCCATCATCATATGCATTTTGCTGTTTGATCCTCTATCTTGTGAATTTTTCATTTTGATTATTCATCTTATGCACTTCACGTCTTAGGCCCTTATCTTGTGCATTTTACATTTTAGTCCATCATTATAGGCATTTTATTATTAGTGCTTCCTTAGGACATTTTGCATATTATTCCTTCAATTAGATAATTTGCACATTAGTCCTTCATTTTGGACATTTTACACATTAGTCCTCTCTTTTGAGAACTTTGCATTTTAGTCATCTATCTTAGGAATTTTGCACACTACTCCTTCATTTTAAGAACTTTACATATCAGCCCTTGATCTTAGGAATTTCGCACATTAGTCTTCCATTTCATGAACTTTGCATACTAATCCTCCATCTTATGAATGTGCAGACTTGGTCCTCCATTTTAGGAATTTTGCATCTTAGTCCTCCATTTTAGGAAAATTTTCGCTTTAGTCTTCCATTTTAGGAATTTCGTATAACAGCCCTCCATCTTAGGGACTTTGCACATTAGCTCAACACTTTGGATGCTTTGCATATCTGTTGATATGATGATTTGTATAATTTATTTGTCCATTCCCGGCCTATAATCGTATGTTTTCGGCCATTTCCCATACATTTAGAGGACAATAGCATATCTTGTCTGTATTGGGATTGAATTGCTGTAAATGATAGCTTTTAAAGCTCCACACATGAATGGGATACTGCTGAGAGTTGTTTGATGTGCAGGGAATGATGAAGACATGGCTTGTCCGATGCAGCAATTTTTGTAGAGAATTTTTCATTTTTTCTACGTGATAAATGGGGCAAATAATATATCATTGGAAAGCTTGTCGAGTCAAGATTCCAATGCATCAAATGGATCTCAAATCGGAGCTGAAACGAGGAAGTTATGGCCGAAAAAAGAAAACTGCTCGCTGAAAAGAGGATAGACCGCGGTCTACTGAGGCAATTTCGCGAACAGGCTTAGACCGCGGTTTACTGAGGCTAAATTCTGGGGACCATTACATCCTATCCCACACTAACTAGATCAAGAATAGAGGAAGTATACCTCCTCTATATATAGTAGAGCACCCCTGCATCAAGAAAAAGAATAGATACACATACATATAGACAAGATTTGAAGAGGGAACACAAAGCAACACTCAAGGAACACGAAGAAGGGATCACAACAACACATCGGGAAGTCGGGATCAGGAGATTCGACTTCATCATTTAGAGTTTCTTCTGTCCTTTTTCTTCTTGTTTCTCAATGTTATCTTCCCTTCAAACTCTTGTATTTCCTTCTAATATGTGGAACAAACCCCTAGAATTCTAGGGGGATCAATGGACCCATTTCTATATCTTAAGTAAAAGCTCTTATCTTTCACATGTATGATTCTATCGAGGTACGCCTCCTTGGTGTTATTTATGCAATTTCGTACTTCATGCTTTCTTTTGGCCTGATCACCCACGAGATTGAACTTGCGACTGTGAGGAGCCTCGGAAGAGGGAATCGATGTCATGCTAGAAGTTGCATAATCTAGGTTAGCTTATGCCGGAAGGTGAGGTTATTTGTGCGAGCACATCGGAAGATGGTGAGCACCCTAGATAGCCATTTAGGATTGGTTTAGTTTGGCCTTTCAACATTAATCGCCTAGGAATAGATGGAATTAGTGTCTAGGAATAGAGGGGGTTAGTGTCTTTCGCTTATGTACATTCGTATGACATCGGAAGGTGCGTATGATGGAAGTAGGGAAACCCTAGAACCCTAGGTTAGTAACATGATAGAATTCATCGTGTGAAAGAGGATTCTTACTTAAGACTAGAATAGATGAAGTTGTGAACCTTAGGAGCTTTTCATCGACTGATTTCCATCTGTTTACATGCATCACAACTCATTCGATTGACTTGGCTTGGAACTAGTTGTGTTAATTTTAGTGCTTAGCAATAGAATCCTCGTGGGAAGGATACTCTACTCACTTTATATTACTTATCTGCGATACATATACTTGCGTGCAATGGCGCCGTTGCCGGGGATTCTTTTTCTGCTAACCTAATACCAAGCAACTGTTCTTCGACCGAGTTGTTTTTCTTTATTTCACTTGTTTTTATTGTTGTCTGTTTAGGTGAGATTTTCCGACTTGCATGCGAAGAAGAGACCAAAGAGAGCTACTTAAACCCGATCTGGAGATAGAACGAACCCTTCAAAGGAGGCTAAGAGAGCAAGGGCAACCTCGAGAAGCCATGAAGCACGGGCAAGGAGGTGAAGTAGTGCCACAACAACATCGGAAAACAATCAATGAATATGCTCAACCCCAATTTCTGACTCAGTCGAGCATTGTCAAGCCACCGGTGCAAGCCCACACATTTGAAATCAAACCATCGGTGATTCAAATGTTGCAAACCTCATGCTCTTTTGGAGGAGCACCGAATGAAGACCCCCATGTGCACCTAGCAAAATTCTTGGAGATATGTGACACCTTCCGATTTAATGGAGTCTCCCCTGAGTATATCCGTATGTCTCTTTTCTCTTTTTCTCTCAGGGACAAAGCGAAGTCGTGGCTACTTTCACTCCCACCGAGCACTCTTGATACATGGGAGGCAATCACGGAGAAGTTCTTGGCTCAATATTTTCCACCATCCAAAATGATGAAGCTCAAGAACGACATCATGACCTTCAAGCAACAACCATCGAAATCTTTCTACGAAGCATGGGAGCGGTTCAAGGAGCTTCAACGAGCATGCCCCCATCATGGCATTGAGATATGGACTTTGGTACAAATATTTTACAATGGTTTATACGAAAATTGTCGTTCTTCTCTTGATGTTGTTGCAGGTGGTTCGATAATGAACAAGTATCCCGAGGAGGCCTATGAGTTGCTAGGAGAGATGGCGCAAAATGGCTACCAATGGCCATTCGAAAGGACAATGGGGCGTGGAGCTTTCGGGATTCATTCGATCGATGCCGTGACGTCTCTCTCTGCTAAGATGGATGCATTGTTCAAGGAGGTCACGTCATGGAAGAGCCAAGGAGTGGGGCAAAGCTATGGAACCACCGAGGAAGGAACATCCATGGGACCGGTGCAAGAATTTCAAGAGACGGCCAACTACATTGGAGGCAACCCGAGGAACAATCCGTACTCAAATACGTACAACCCGAGGTGGAGAAATCATCCCAACTTCTCCTACGCCAACAACAACAACAGGGCCAATCCACCACCGGGATTCCAAGCAACTCAAAAGCAACAATCTGCGGAATTGGATCGCCTCTCGAGATTAGAGGATACTCTTATCAAATTTATGAAATCTTCACAAGAGACACATGCTGTCATACAATCAAATTCTAACCAAATTGTTGTTTTGCAATCATAGATGCGTAATGTGGAGACGCAGATCGGGCAACTAGCGCAAGCAATCAACTCCCGACCTAATGGAGCACTCTCGAGCAATACGGAGATCAATCCCCGGGGTCAAGGGAATGAACAGGTCAAAGCCATTACCCTACGAAGCGGGAAGGAGCTATTGAGCACACAGGACGAGGCTAGACCACAGTCCACGACCACGGTCCAAGATGGCACCAGCATTGAACCCCAAGCTGAGGCAACCCAAGACAACAACACTGACCAACCTCAGACTAGTAGAGTTAAGGGCAACACCTCGAAGCCAACCCGAGCCTATCCGCCTCTTCCCTTTCCACAAAGAGCATAAAAGGAGAAAACCGAGCACCAATTCCATAAGTTCTTAGAAGTTTTTAAGAAGTTACATATTAATATTCCTTTTGCAGAGGCTTTGGAACAGATGTCGAGTTACGTGAAGTTTATGAAAGAAATCATCTCGAAGAAGCGTAGGCTCGGCGACTATGAAACTGTTGCTCTGACCGAAGAGTGTAGTGCGATCCTACAGTGTAAGTTACCTCAAAAGCTGAAGGATCCAGGTAGTTTCACCATCCCTTGCGCTATCGGAAAGGATTTTGAGGGTAAGGCATTGTGTGATCTCGGTGCTAGTATAAACTTGATACCATACTCTGTTTTTATGAAATTAGGCTTGGGAGAAGTGAAACCAACTTCGGTAACACTTCAATTAGCTGATCGTTCACTGGCTTATCCTCATGGGATTGTTGAAGATGTTCTTGTGAAAGTTGATAAATTCATATTTCCGGTTGATTTTGTGGTACTTGATTATGATGAGGATTGGAATATGCCTATCATTCTTGGAAGACCATTTTTAGCAACTGGTCGTGCCTTGATAGATGTGCAAAAAGGAGAGCTCACCATGCGAGTGAATGATCAAGAGGTTACATTTAATGTTTATAGATCCATGAAATTCCCGAATGAGTCTAATGAGTGTTTTTCTATTGATATCATGAATGAGGTGACAAGCGAAGTGTTTGAGGAAAGCAAGCCCGATGATGCACTAGAAGCAGTTCTGCAAGGAAAATCAGCCAAGGAGAGGGGTGCAAGTCATGAAGAAGCAATTCAAGCACTTGAGTCATCACTCTTGATTCCCAAGGAACTCAACCACTTTGAGCATTTGGAACTATCTTCATCAACTCTCAAACCCTCTATCGAGAAGCCACCAGAGTTAGAATTGAAACCTCTTCCTAGCCACCTCAAGTATGTTTTTCTTGGTTCTTCTTCTACTCTTCCAGTTATTATTTCTTCTGATTTAACTAATGTGCAAGAAGAGAAACTCCTTCAGATTCTTCGTGAGCACAAAAAGGCCATAGGGTGGACTATTGCCGATATTTGCGGAATAAGCCCATCCCTATGCATGCACAAGATCATTTTGGAAGAAAATTACAAGGAGTCAATTGAAGGCCAAAGAAGGCTAAATCCGGTGATGAAAGAGGTGGTGAAGAAGGAGATCATCAAGTGGCTTGATGCGGGAATAATCTTCCCGATTTCCGACAGCAAATGGGTAAGTCCGATCCAATGTGTGCCGAAGAAAGGTGGGATGACAGTGGTAACAAAATGAACAAAATGAGCTCATTCCAACAAGGATGGTGACCGGGTGGAGAGTATGTATGGTCTACAGGAAGCTTAACAAGGTGACTCGTAAGGATCACTTTCCTCTCCCTTTCCTTGATCACATGCTTGATCGCCTAACCGGTAAGGAATTCTTCTGTTTTCTTGATGGGTATTCTGGATATAATCAGATTGCTATTGCACCTTGTGATCAAGAAAAGACAACGTCCACTTGCCCATATGGAACTTTTGCATTTAGACGCATGCCATTTGGGTTATGTAATGCACCGGCTACTTTTCAACGTTGCAGATGGCCATATTTTCTGATTTGATTGAACAATGCATAGAGGTCTTCATGGATGATTTTTCTGTATTTGGTGACACATTTGATCAATGTTTAGAAAATCTTGACCTTGTTTTGAAACGTTGTGAAGACACTAACCTTGTTCTGAACTGGGAGAAGTGTCATTTTATGGTCAAGGAAAGAATTGTGCTAGGTCACAAGATTTCAAAGCTTGGAATGGAGGTGGATCGTGCCAAAGTTGAGATCATAGAAAAACTGCCACCTTCAACTTCCATTAAGGGAGTATAAAGTTCTTTGCGACATGCCGGATTTTATAGAAGATTCATCAAAGATTTTTCAAAAATAGCTAAGCCACTTTGCAATCTACTTGAGAAAGATGTTCCATTTGTCTTTGATGAAAAATGTTTGCATGCTTTCAATGAGTTAAAGATGAGGTTAGTCATTGCACCTATTCTCGTTTCCCCCGATTGGTCTCTACCATTTGAACTCATGTGTGATGCTAGTGACTATGCAATAGGTGCGGCTCTTGGACAAAGGAAAGATAAAATCTTTCACCCCATTTACTATGCAAGTCATACCTTGGATGATGCCCAAGTGTATTACACCACCGCGGAGAAAGAGCTCTTGGCTGTAGTGTACGCTTTTGATAAGTTTCCACCATATCTTATTGGTACTAAAGTTGTGGTTTTTACAGATCATGCAGCAATCAAGTATTTGATTGCGAAGAAGGATGCCAAGCCAAGGCTCATCCGATGGGTGCTACTCCTCCAAGAGTTTGACTTGGAAATTCGAGACAATAGGGGTTCAGAAAATCAAGTAGCAGATCACCTTTCTCGACTTGAGAATGTGGCAAGCCAAGAAGATGGGGTAATTAACGAAACTTTTCCCGATGAATTTGTGTTGTATATGTCTCATGCTCCTTGGTATGCCAATTTTGTGAATTATTTGGTCTCTAACCACATTCCTTATGAGTTTAATGCACAACAAAGGAAGAAATTTCTTCATGAGGCTCGAAGGTATGTTTGGGACGAGCCATTTCTGTTTAGGATATGTGCGGACCACATGTTGAGACGATGCATCCCCGAGAAAGAACAAAGAGAAATTTTGAAAGGATGCCATGACTCTCCTTACGGTGGACATTACGGTGGGCAAAAGACTGCAATAAGGATCCTTCAAGCGGGATTCTATTGGCCTACACTATTCAAGGATTCTCATGCTTTTGTAGCTCGTTGTGATCGATGCCAAAGAACCGGTAATATCTCAAAAAGGCATGAGATGCCCTTGAATAACATACATGAGGTAGAATTGTTTGATGTTTGGGGAATTGATTTCATGGGTCATTTTCCTCCATCTTTCAGTAACCGTTATATCCTGTTAGTTGTTGATTATGTCTCTAAGCGGGTAGAAGCCATCGCTTCCCCCGCCAATGATGCTAATGTGGTTTTGAGATTTTTGAAGAAGTAGATCTTTACAAGGTTCGGGACTCCAAGGGCCATAATAAGTGATGAAGGTTCTCACTTCTGCAATAAACAATTTGAAGCTCTCCTGTCCAAGTACGGAGTGAGACACCGTGTAGCCCTCGCATATCATCCCCAAACTAATGGCCAAGCCGAAGTGTCAAACCAGGATATCAAGAAGATTTTGGAGAAGACGGTGAATACGTCAAGGAAGGATTGGGCGCACAAACTCGATGATGCTCTTTGGGCTTACAAGACCGCATTCAAGACCCCAATCGGCACAACTCCATACCATCTCGTCTATGGGAAGACGTGTCATTTACCTCTCGAGCTGGAGCATAAAGCATATTGGGCTCTCAGGAAGCTCAATTTTGATCTACAAGTAGTCGGAGAACGGAGACTCACTCAACTTCATGAACTAGATGAATTTCGGCTCCAATCATATGACAATTCCAAAATGTACAAGGAGAGGATAAAGAGGTGGCATGACAAGAGGATATTGGTAAGAGATTTCAAACCCGGTCAATTAGTTCTTTTGTATAACTCTCGATTGAAACTCTTTCCAGGAAAACTTAAGTCACGATGGTCCGGGCCTTTTTGAGTGGTACGAGTGTTTCTATATGGTGCGGTAGAATTGATGAATGAACAGACAAGGAACAAGTTCAAGGCGAATGGACAGCGGGTCAAGCTCTACCTCGGAGATTCCTCTACACAAGAGGACTCGTACTCAAACACTTGATTGCCCATGAAGTTGGGCTGAGGACTTTAAACATGGCGCTCCTTGGGAGGCAACCCAATATTGGAATAAGTTTTCGTTTCTTCTTTAGTTATTTCATGCATTTTAGTTTTTGAGCATTATTTTCCTTTAATTACTTTTCATTGCATGTAGGAGACGTGAACCGAGCTGCAGAACAACAGAAGAGGAAGTGGCTTAGTAGACCGCGGTCCACTGAGAGCGAGTTGGCACGGTTCAGCGACCGCGGTCCATTATAGAATTACAGCAAAACGGTTCAAAGACCGCGGTTCATTAAAACAGACCCAAATCTGGTCTGCAAGCCACGAATTCTAGGGTATATAAGGACATCTTTTGCTAGGTTTTGCAGCCCCCACCCCCATTCTTGCCTCCTTGCCCCCATTGAAGAGATAGAAGCTCTCTACTCTAAAACTCTCTCTCTCTAGCAAAGTGCTGCAACTTTATGCATTTTGAAGAATTCCAAGAGCTGGAACAAGCCAATTTCATCCAAGGGAAGCCCAAGGAACAACGGGAATTCGATTTCCCGACCAGTGACATCATTCTGACCTATCTTCTTGCTTCTCTTGTTGATTTTTCATTGCATATCCATGGCTCCTAGGAAAACAAGAGCACATGCATCATCATCTTCATCACTTGGTTACGATCCGGATAGATTTGCTTCGAAAGAATGTGAAGAATTGTTTGAACACCAATTTAAGAACAAAAATGCTATTCCGGAAAGAGGTTTTATGTGGGATGATGCTAGACTCATGGTAGAATTTCATAGGGACATGGTGACTCTTGGATGGGAAACATTTTGTAAAAGGCCAAACCCGGCTTGCAAGAACATTGTTCGTGAGTTTTATGCTAATTTTTATGAAGAAAACCCGGGTGGGTCTATGTGAGAAAGACTCGTATTCCACTTTCCATTGATGCAATTAGAAGTGTAATTGGGTCCCAAAGATGTAACTCATTTGGAGTAATGACAAAAGTCTCAATGAAGATGAAATTCTTCAAGTCATGGGGAAACCGGGAGCAAATTGGGAAATTAGGACCGATGTAGCCCTTGTGTTAAAACGAGAAGATTTGAATTATCGGGCTAGAGTATGGTTGCACTTTGTATGCTCTCGGCTTTTCCCATGCACAAGCCTAACTTTGGTGAGAAAAGAATGCATCTTTGCACTTTATTGCATCCTAACACATAGAAAGTTTGATGTTGCAGAATTAATCTTCAACAACATAACAGTGTGCTTTAAAAACAGAGAGAGGAGTTTGTGGTTCCCCTCGATCATCATGGAGTTGTGCAAAAGAGCTCAGGTGCCGAGTGAGCCAAGTGCCCATATGATCACGCCAAAGGATCCCATTGGAGCCTCGATCGTACGACAAATGATGCAAAAGGATCGGCTAGCACCACCGGCACCACGACAAGAACCACAAGAGGCTCCACAACCTGTGGACGATCCCGAGGCGGACATGAGCGATTTGAGACAAGTCATAGTGAGAGAAGCACGATGCAATCAACGGATGGAAAGGAGGCAAAAGAAGTGGACTTGATTCCTTGCAAGGTTTTGTAGCACTCATGCAACAAACGAAGAGCAAATTGCTGACAATCTTGGAGTCCCCATGGAGAAGTACCCAACCCCACCTTCCACAAGTGATGAAGATGCCCAAGAGGGGGAAGGGAACGGCTCCTCCGAAGAATGAGCTTCCACCTTCATGTGGCTCCACACTAACAAGGCGAGTTTCCTTTCCTACTCTTATTTCACATTGAGGACAATGTGTTGTTTAGGTTTGGGGGAGGTGCAAACATATATGCTTTGCTTGTGGAAAGTCTGGTTTGTTGTTGGTTTGGTGCAAACACATGCCTTGCTTGCCTTGCTTGTGGGATTCGCTGTTTAATTTGTGGTTCTCTCATGCTCTTTGATCCATGTTTTAGAATTAGGTTTGCATTAAGTAGTTGCATAGTAGTTAAGTTTAGGTTGCATGGCATGGTTTGTTCTTGCATTTATGCATATATATTGCATGGCATATATTGAAAAAAAAATTTTGCAAAAAGAAGAAATCTTTTGAAAAACCGGTTGGTCCTTGTTCTATGATGATTATTAATGGCTGAAAATTCGAAACATTATTGGATTTGAGATTGTAACAACCTTAGGACATGTTTTATAAAATTGTCAAGATGTCCAAACTTCATTTTTTTTCACGACACTCTTGCATTAGGGATAGCTTAAAATGACCATTGAAATTGCATGGTTGTATGGCTTACATGAAAATGGACAAGAACATGATCCTAGATATCCTACTAAAGGCAATTAGAGAAAGAATCAGAATTTTGAAAAAAAATTGAAAAATCTTATGAAGTGCATAGTCATGAGCTTAATGAAAAGATGTGACAAGACTTTGAGTACCGCTGTATGGGCTTGAGTGGAAACTAGTGCAAAAAGCATACGCAATATGGCCTGGCATGTGCTTGTAGTGGAAATTGTCCATGAGTCGAAGCTCGAGGATAGATCGAAGGGGTATCTCAAAACCTAATACCTTGGACCAACTGGGACGGGAGCCATTGGTTGATTCCTCGCTACACGGGCCTAGCTAATGGACATGACACTCAAAGTCGTGCACCACCAGACAAAGCACAAAGTTAAAACAAATGAGCTGAATTGTTAAGGGCAATGTCTAGGGAAGTGTTCGAGTCTTTTTGATTGTTTGCTTGACCAACTTAGCTATTAATTGGGTGCTTGAACTATGCAAGAGTGTTTTGCACTAACACCGCACAAGTGAGGGATGAATGATTTTGAAAATTTGACGTCTTAAGGTAGGAGCATTCGAAGTGACGGTTGTGTGACGAATCATAAGCCATTCCTGAGAATGTTTTGGGACCAACTTGGTTTAAATCTTTTGATTGCATGTTCTTAACTTTGCTTGGGATGAGCAAAAGTCTAGGTTTGGGGGTGTGTTGATATGATGATTTGTATAATTTATTTGTCCATTCCCGGCCTAGAATCTTATGTTTTCTGTCATTTCCCATACATTTAGAGGACAATTGTATATCTTTTCTGTATTGGGATTGAATTGCTGTAAATGATAGTTTTTAGAGCTCCACACATAAATGGGATACTGCTTGGAGTTGTTTGATGTGCAGGGAATGATGAAGACATGGTTTGTCCGATGCAGCAAAATTTTATAGAGAATTTATCATATTTCCTGCATGATAAATGGGCAAATAATATATCATTAGAAAGCTTGTCGAGTCAAGATTCCAATGCATCAAACGGATCTCAAATCGGAGCTGAAACGAGGAAGTTACGGCCGAAGAAAGAAAACTGCGCGCTGAACAGAGGATAGACCGCGGTCTACTGAGGCAATTTCGCGAACAGGCTTAGACCGCGGTTTACTGAGGCTAAATTCTGGGGACCATTACATCCTATCCCACACTGACCAGACCAAGAATAGAGGAAATATACCCCCTCTATATATAGTAGAGCACCTCTACATCAAGAAAAAGAATAGATGCACATACATATAGACAAGATTTGAAGAGGGAACACAAAGCAACACTCAAGGAACACGAAGAAGGGATCACAACAACACATCGAGAAGTCGGGATCGGGAGATTCAACTTCATCATTTAGAGTTTCTTCTGGTGTCCTTTTCTTCTTGTTTCTCAATGTTATCTTCTCTTCGAACTCTTGTTTTTCCTTCCAATATGTGGAACTAAACCCCTAGAATCCTAGGGGGATCAATGGACCCATTTCTATGTCTTAAGTAAAAGCTCTTATCTTTCACATGTATGATTCTGTCGAGGTACACCTCCTTGGTGTTATTTATGCAATTTCGTACTTCATGCTTTCTTTTGGCCTGATCACCCACGAGATTGAACTTGCGACCGCGAGGAGCCTCGGAAGAGGGAATCGATGTCATGCTAGAAGCTATATAATCTAGGTTAGCTTATGCCGGAAGGTGAGGTTATTCGTGCGAGCGCATCGGAAGATGGTGAGCACCCTAGATAGCCATTTAGGGTTGGTTTAGTTTGGCCTTTCAACATTAATAGCCTAGGAATAGAGTGGGTTAGTGTCTTCCACTTAGGTACATTCGTATGACATCAGAAGGTGCGTACGATGGAAGTGGGGAAACCCTAGAACCCTAGGTTAGTAACATGACAGAATTCATCGTGTGAAAGAGGATTCTTGCTTAAGACTAGAATTGGTGAAGTTGTGAACCTTAGGAGCTTTTCATCGACTGATTTCCATCTGTTTATTGTCTATCTGTTTACTTCGTATCTTTTAAGTACTTACATGCATCACAACTCATTCGATTGACTTGGCTTGGAACTAGTTGTGTTAATTTTAGTGCTTAGCAATAGAATCCTCGTGGGAACGATACTCTACTCACTTTATATTACTTGTCTACGATACGTATACTTGCATGCAATACCATCATCAAATACGCAACAATATCAGCCTATCTTTATAGGGAATTATGTATATTAGTCCCTCATTTTAGGAATTTCATGCATTGGTGTACTCTTAGCGTACTTGCCTCTCACTTTGGAATTTTACAGAGTTGTCCCTAATTATTTATGCATGATCTAGGTGGGGATGAGACAATTGATATATTTGAATGCATTATTATAATGGGCGGGTAGTGCACGGAAGAGATGATGGATAAATGTAACCATAATAATAGTGGAACCTTTACTTTCTACAAGTGGATTGGGATGCGTAGTGGCATTCTAGGGCATGTGATATGAATTATTGAATTTTACTTTTGACCATTGGTTTGACCTTGATTAAGATAACAATTGGGGGGATTAAAATATGTAAGCAGACAAATGACTTAGATTTATGGCATGTCGATTGGCATACAAGCACCTCGAGCGTAATAAGAAACCCCAAATCCAAACTCTAGTTTGAGAACGATAAATAATGACCCAAGTGATTAGTATCATGCTCTCTTAGTTCTTAAACAATTAGTGGCAATTCCAAATCCAAACACGATTAAAGTCCCAAATTACGCATCCTGCATGCCTAAGCCCCTTTGGGCTTTTCTAGTCAAAAAATTTTCATGTTCAACATATTTAATTGAGCTATGGGTGCAATGCTCACACAAGTAGGAGAAAATGGTGCAGAGCACATTGTCTATTACTTAAGTAGGAGGCTCAATGATTATCATGTCAAGGTTAAACTCATTGCAATACCTAATCGAGAATCTTACCTTGGTCGAATGGCTAGCAAAGTGGTTAGTGTTGTTTATGGAACATCATTTCAAACATGTGACAAAGAAGCTAGTGAAGGGAAGGACAATTGGGGAATACCTCATTGATCACCCTCATTGAATTAGAAATAGAGGGGCAGTATGATTTCCCTAATGAATAACTATCCCTAGTAGAAGTGATAGATTCGTGGGAGATGTATTTCAATGGGACTACTAATAAAAGTAAAAGAGGAGTTGGTTCAGTTTTGGTAAAGCCTGATGATACTTATATATCCATGACACTAAGATTGGATCCCAATCACCAATGACGTTGCAATATGTGAGGACTTGATCTTTAGGATGGAAGCATTGATTAGAGTGGGAGCTATTTGAAAGTCTCTATTCAAGGTGATTCCCTTCTCATGATATCCTTCATTGTAGATACTTGAGAAGCTAGTGAGTTTGCCCTACAAGGTTATAGGGTGAAGCTCATGCATTTTAAATCTACTTTTGAAATCTCTTTGAACTATACACCTAGATTAGGAGAATGAGTAGTGAGCAGGTTGATTCACTGGCAACATGTACTGATATGGTATTGATCACACCCATCCTTGATCATTGTTCAGGCGCACCAACTGTTGAAGTATAAATGCTGACTAAAGAATTGAAAGATGACAAACCATGGTTTCATGACGTCTAGAAATATGTGGGGACCAGAAGGTTTGCTCCTATAAGCATTCAAATATTAGAAGACTATCACTAGGTTGCCAAGAAGATATTTTCCATATGGCAGTGTGTTCTATCATGGATCTTATGATTGTTGTTCCTGCTATGCGTGACTGAGGGACGATCCACCAAGAGTTAATGCGAGAGGTGTACGAGGGTTAATGTGAACGACATATGAATGGGTAGATACTCATGAAGAAGGTTATTCGCCTTGGATACTTTTGGAGTACAATGGAAAAGAAGTGTCCTCGGTTTGTTAGGAAATGCAAAAAGTGTCAATTCCATACAGATTTAATTAAGTGCTTAGTGTGGGTTTACATTCCCTCAATTTGTCATGGCCCTTCTCTACTTTGGGAATCGACATCTTGAGGAAGATTATTCCACCTGCCTCTAATGGTCGCAAATACATCCTGATGGCCATAGATTATTTTCCATGTGGATAGAAGCATAGACTTACAAGAAAGTCAAGGCTAAGTAGGTTGTCCAACTCATAAAGAAAAATATTCTCGGTCGATTCAGCATGCCACACAAGGTGATCTCTAATAATGGAGTAGAGTTCGGGGACGAGCTAGACATGTTTCTAGGGATATTACAAGATCTAGCATCATCAATCTTCAGCATACCATCGTCAGACAAATGGGGTGGTAAAAGCAATTAACAAAAATATCGAGAAGATATTTGCAAAAATTATAGAATGGGGCAAGATTGGGCTGAAAAATTGCCCCTTGCATTGTGAACCTATTGATAATCGATCAAAGCCTCTATTGGGTTTTCAACTTTGCCCTAGTATATGGGACAAAAGTGATGTTACTTATAAACTTGCAAGACTGCTAGACTAGCACCCTTACTGAGGGATATGGTGTCTATCCTAAGTGGGAATGATTGAGAAATGAAGAGTTGGTACTGCTCAATGAAAGGCAAATTATTACCATGTCACGCCTACAAGCATACCAAAAGAGGATCACTTGTTCTTTTCATAAGAACATGAGCCCGAGGGGCATCTGCGAAGAGACATTATTTTGAAGGGAATCCAGTGAAGATAGTGCCAATCCAAGAGGTAAGTTCAAATCGAAGTAGGCAGGACAATACATAGTAAAAGCCTTCACGAAAGTAGGAGCGGTGCGGATATATAAATGAGATAATAAAACTTATTCATTCATTAATAATTATGAAGATTAATTCTTGTGGATTCCCTAGTAGCATTCATTTTTATCGAGATTCATATGAGGGATTGTTCGCGATTTATTATCGTCCAAATGCAAGTTTACGTGTCAAATGAGTATTTTAGTACTGAGAACGAGTGCTGTCTCATAGAAATCTAATCAGAATTCAATCAATTACGGAAATTATAATAACTCTCCCTTACCCAAATAATTGATTATGAATAGAAGCAAGAAAATTAAAATGAGACAGTAAATGATAAAATTTTAATCAGTCAAAATTAAAGGCCCTAAGGATCACAATTTCACCTATTCTTAATCCTAATTCTAGTTCCCTTCTACCTTTCCTTGAATTTAATTTCGTTGCTAACCTAAAATTCACTATTATGCAATCGTCGCTTGTAGTAAGACTATATCCTCAACTAGTCAATCTACTCTATATCTAGGCGATTAACAAATTAGAACCCATTAACAATCATTCCTAATTGGCTGGCTAGGGTGATTAGGTGTATGTCTATCTTTTTCACTAGAAATCCTATCTTTCAATGTGAATTAACCTAAGCTATGCTCTCCCTAGCTTAGCCTAAAATTCCTCTGTCAAGTTCAACCAAATTACTGGATCAACTTAATTAGTGGTTAGTCAATTAAATCGCATTAAATTTGAGACAAGCATAAACAACTCAATCAAATCCATAAACATAGGAGAAGTGAACTAAAAATCAAGATTGAGAAAGAAGATTCATTGATCACCTAATGAAAATTAACACTTAGTTCAAAACGGAAATTGAGTCAACAATCAGCATAGTCAAGGAATACATCAAGTACACTCTAGAGAAAAGAGAAGGAAACTCTAATCTAGTAGCGAGTTGAAATCCCGTCTTCAAGATCTCCACTTCCCCTTGTTGTCGAATTGATTCCTCCTTGATGTCGGTGCTGTCACTCAAAAACTCTCTAAAGAAAATTCTCCAATCCTTTCAAAAGGCAAAACACATCAATATATAGATTGATTGTTTCCTCTCATATCTCTTAAGATATTCCAGTGATATCTTTAGTTGCTCCTTGAGATCTTGAGATATTCTTCTTTTCCTCCTTTTTTTGAACTCAATCTGATCCAAAATATCACTATTTTTGTGCTTCAAAAGTCCCGATCTTTAAAATCTTGACGTCCTGATATTGCTGGCACAAAGTATCAGAATGCATACTATGAAAGTACGGCCCGGCAGATGCCTCGGCAAGTCATGCTCTAGAGTATCCTACCCTTGTGTGCCCAAGCGCATGCCTTGACATATCTTCCTCAAATTCACGACACTTCATTCTTGGTTCCCATGACTTCCTACAATCAATTTAGCTTGAATTTAGTATTTGGAATTGAAGCATCATAAAATACTCAAGAAGCATCCAAAATTCAATTAAACTCAAGAGTCCACATCAGTATAAGGCCTAAAAATATGTTAAAATATGTAATATATATAAAGTTAGCAGGGATGCCAGAGGAAGATGGGTTGCACATGTCTTTCACAACTTCTCGCTCCGTAAATCTTCTTGCATAGCGCGGATAGATGGTCACGATTATAATGGTGGTTCATCAATAAAGCCTTGTATTCTAGGGATGAGGTAGGATTGGACAATTCCCCAAAAATTGTATCATGCCTGTTCCAACTAGCCTCGACCTTTTGGAAAAGGCGGGAAATTATCCCCAATATAAGAGGGGTATTGATAACTCTCAGAACCCTCAACGAGAGATCAAATTGGCAAGTGATTATGTCGGACTGATAGATATAAATTATGAAGAACACATAAGGTAAATGACCAAGCCATCGAGGCAACACACTCACCATGTGAAAGGAGAAACGTGGAGAAATATGAGGCAAGAACAATAATGTAACACATTGCATTTGATAAACTTTTGAGGGATATGATACCTATCCTCTTCTCTAACCAAACATCCAGCATCAAAGGAAGGAAGGTGAAAGATCCGAAGACCAATTGTGGGAAGGAATTAGAAGCATAACCCAGAGAAGTAAAGAGCTGTCGCTCAAAGTCAAAGAAGGAGCCCTTGAATTTAGACTAGTAAAGATGTCATCGAGCTTGAAGGATGCCAGGTTGCACCTCTCTAGAATGGCCTGGGATAGGTCTCAATCTTTGATAGGAACCAAGTGGGGGACCTCCATGGGAAGTCGGATAAGGAAGTGTGAAACTAGGATGAAAATGATGGCCTTGTTTGATCGATGCTACTATCTGATACGTGATCAATCAGTCGATGGAGGTCAATGCTTTCACAGTCCATGCGAATGAGTATTGTGTCGTCGGTTTCCCTAAGGTCAATGAATAAATCCTTGCAAATTAAGATTCACCAATTCCATATCCTCTTGAAGGGTCCCCTCGAGTTTAGGCTTGCATGCCTTCCTCGTTGATCCTTTCGAAACTAAGTCTGCACACTTAGGATTCCATTGTGCTTAGGCTTTGAACACCTAGATCTATTCCCTTTACTTAGGTCAAGATTGCCTACGTACTCCATGTCCTCCCAAGTTTAAGTCTGTACGTCTAGATTTGCATAATTTCTCTGAAGTTTAGGTTCTTTTTGCATCCTACTTTTAGGTCTACTGATTCCCTCATGTTCAAATTTCTCATGTCTCAAGATCTTGATTCCATATGCTCGTCCTGTATTTCCTTCTATTTTAGGTTTTGTCCAGCACTTTGAACTAACAATTCCTGAGTTTGAGGGATCCTAGTGGAAGGACACACATAGAATCAAATCTCATGATAGATTACCAAATTGCATTCGCAGGATAACATGGTATAGGTATCTGAGTTCACCATGGCAATGAGACATTATTAATTTGTGTTTTAAGACTTTAGAGAAGTGGGACGAGTTACGAGGAATGAGCAACCACATGTTGAGCGGACTCGATTTTATACACTCCAAGTTTGACTTGAAAAAGGAAACAGGCTCCAACAAACAATGTCACGCCCTTGCTGATCTAACTTAAAGGATGATCAAACAC
Organism: Lagerstroemia speciosa; assembly: GCA_037672795.1. NCBI lineage: Eukaryota > Viridiplantae > Streptophyta > Magnoliopsida > Myrtales > Lythraceae > Lagerstroemia > Lagerstroemia speciosa. Next base: position 11,500,494 of record CM075299.1, on the reverse strand, counting down.
ATTAAATGATTAAATTCTTCTAAATAATTAATTTTGATATATGAGACATGAATATGAGATTTCACTTAAAAGGGAAAGAGATTTTGAATCATTATAAGTAAACTCAACTCATATTGGTCATCATAAATATTTTCTATTCATGTCCTTTGAAACTTCAAATGTAGATGCAAACTACTAAGGGAAATAATGTTCGACACTTTTTTTCTTTTTCATTCCTTTGAAAATTATTACGGTAGATACTTCAAGACATGATTGGCTCGACAATATCAGATAGCATAAATTATAGAATTCAATTACATAGCAAGAGTCACGTTGAAGTTCTTATTAATCCCAAAGATATTCCCTGTCCTTAGATAATACATGAAATGGGTGAATTTCATTATCAAACTATACGAACTTTCAAGTCATCTCAACGTGCCCACCTGTCCTACCTCTCTTTGTCGGTGGGCCAGAATCATTGTATATTGCCCCATACCGTACACCGTCGCCCCAGATAGCATAAGCCTCTTCACCATGGACTGCGTCATCCCCGATCTCCATGTCTTCCTCAGACATCCTAAGCGGCACAATGAATTGCACCACAAGGCAGATGATGCTTGTCATCACGATGTTGAGAGTCACAATGAACAGGATCCCTAGGAGCTGGATCCCTATCTGTCGGAACCCTTCATGGACCTTACCCATTTGGAGCCCATAGAACAGGCCCATGTACTGGCCATCTGTGCCATAGAACAGGCGATTTAGCTTTGGCTCGGCGAACAATCCCGCAAGGAAACCCCCCAGGCTACCAGCGATAGCGTGGGTGTGTAGTACTGCCATTGTATCGTCGACCTTTTGTAGAAGCTTAGATTTCTTATGGATCACCATCATGGTAAACCATGGAATCGAACCGGACAAGATGCCCATTATTATTGCCGCCCATGTTTGTACAACCCCTGCATTTTTATCACATGAAAAGCTCAGTTTCCGAATTAATTTATGTTAATTCGGTATGGTTGCTAGTTCAAACTGTCAAATTGATGCGAGCAGATACTGTGCTCTCAACTGGGACAAGTTGATATTGTTGGGGAAGATCGTAGAGCTGTGCTCTGAACTTATGTCAGATTTTCATGGTTAGTGTACTCATATATTATACTACAGGGTGACCCGTGCTATGCACATAAGTTTTAATTATTTATTCTATTATAAAAATTTAAGATGATCAAAGAAATATAGAACTAATTAAAGGAATAATATTTAAGGTTATAGTATATCAAAAAAGGAGCAGCTCAAATCAAATAAAAATAAAATAGAATCGAGGAATTGGGAGAGCTTCTGGTAAATAAAATAGAATTTTAATAAAAGTTACCAACATAGCAAGGAGTTGAAAATTTTTGAAAGTTTGAAAGGAGATTGTATGTATTGAGAGAATTGTGACACATGATGAATTATTAAAATGAATAAGTATGCTAAAATTTTTAAAATGATGAAAAATAAACTTAATTGAAGGCATTTTCGGAAAAAAATTGAAAATGTGAAAACTAAACTTAATTGAACGCATTTTTTGAACTTGAAAATGAGACTAAAAATATTTTGAATTTGTTTAAAGTAATAGCGATTAGTGTTAGTGGACCTTACAATAGGTTGAACTTATTTTCACTCAAAAGTTTAATCTCTTAGGTGGAATACCGAATTTTTAACTAAATATTTGTTATTTTATATGGCCAATGTGGGTTTAATACCTCATCTCCCATGCAGCATGTCAAAGGATACCTCACCCTAATTATGATACAATGTCAAAATGTTATAAGCAGACCGCCAAAGTGCTCTCGGTTGTCTTGGATGAGACTGCCTAGAAAGAGGCCTCAACGAGGGCCCAAGCTTGACTACGATGGTCAATACTCAAATATTCTATTATTGTTAGTGGACTTTATAAAAGTCGTTTTCACCAAAAAGTCTAAATTATTATGTAGTGATATTAAATCATCTTATAAACTCAAATTTATATATTATATGACTGATGTGAGTTTAACACAAACATATGCTTAGATTATGGCTCTAAAGCACACTTCAAGATTAATTTTACCATTAGTGAACTATAAGAAGATTTGACATATAATTTACTAACCAGCAGCGGGAGTGATGCAGACCAAGCCTGTGGTCATGCCCTGTACGGCACCGATAACAGAGGCTTTCCCGAAGCATATGACGTCAAGCATTAGCCACGTCAGTAGGCTCATGGCAGTGCACACGTGTGTGTTCAGCACAGCAAGTGAAGCGTCGACACTCACCACGTACGGGTCCCCTCCATTGAAGCCAGTCCACCCTATCCACAATAGCCCCGCCCCGGCGAGCATGAGCAGGATGTTGTTTGGAGGGAATCTCTCTCTGTCCTTGGTCAGTCGAGGACCAACCTGCCAAAATAGATCATTGAAGATAAGATAAATCTTACAATTCGTTTCTCGCAATTACACAAGTTAGTTAGGACAAATATATACATTACTATGATAATAACAAAATGATTTAAGCGATGTCATGAGAACACAATTGATAGACTAGGTGTCCTTCACCCGTAACTACATTTGAAAATGCACCTTAATATGATGCTCATACATGGAACTATTAGCGTTTTTCATGCAAACACTTCAAGTTTGAGTATTTCACAACAATTTGTTACATTACCGTTCCTATGTGGACAGAAACTGTCCTCGGTCGGCTATCGACCAACTTTCCATATCATTACCAGCCAATTATACCGGACTAGAAAGTGTAGGCTGAAACTTTGACAAGCTATTTATCAATCGATTTTTCAACAAACTTTCTGGAGTTTAAAAATATTATTGGCAGTGCATAGAAGTGGTCGAAGCATGGAACCGGTCCGGTTTTGAACCATGACCAACACTAGCTCTGATCCTCTGAGACAGTAACCCCTTACACATTTGAATAAGTTTCAACCATTATTTTTGTAACATAAATATCTGATCATACTTTTTTTTTTGCATACTAGCACTTAAGAACTCCAACTTGTCACGAGTCAACACTTGAGGACTTCAATAATTCTTTTGCACCATTTCATCCACATTTTGTCTAACACATGAATCCACCGCCTCCTTCCTTTTGATAGAAAATTGATATGGTAGTCAGGTGGAGCAAATGAATGCCAATTTTGCTAAAATGGCACTGCCACATTAGTAAAATAAAAAAAAATAACAATGTAATTACAATTTAGTTCTTGAATATTTAACCTTTTAACACTTGAAGACATCCAAAATTTTTACCACCACTAAAATTCATAACTTATCATTTCACTTAAAATTTTGATCCAGCTTTTAATCTTTCTTAAAAACAAAAATGAATACCAATGATGTGCTACCTACTTGCTATTCTATTCTACTCTAACAAAAGTGTACACATCATAATGTAATATAAAGTAAGAATAAGTATCGTCAACATAATTCAAAATTAATTAATTACTAAAATTGGCACAATTGCATCTTATTTAGACAAGAGAAATCAATTGAGTGAAATTCAAATAAGAAAATAGATAATAAATAAATAAAAACCACTAACTAATCATATTAATCAACCCTAAGGATCACAAATTCCTCAAGTTGTTATTCCGATCCCGATCTTTCCCTTAACCAATGCTACTTGATTGGATGTCTGGCATTGGAATAAACATATCCTTAACAAGATCCTACTTTACCTATCAAAATTAAATAAAATATTATATTTAAAGAAGCACAAAGTTTCACAAGCTCATATCATGCATGATTTGATTGTATGGTAGAATATTGTATCCATAATTATAGAGATACTGTCACTACCAAAACTAAGATATAAATGAGACTGGTTTCATCCACATTATCTGGTAAATTTCAAAACCACAATTTTCACATGTGAAAAGTCATCCACACAAATGGCTTAACATCTATGCAACGTGTCTTAATATCAATATCTTGATTAGTTGATTAGTATAAAAAGCATTAACCTCCTTAATTATATATGGTCTTCCTTTAGAAGATGCTATAATATAAATTCAATCAAAATAGAGAATATATTGAAATAAAACATATGTGCCACATGTACATTAGTAACACATACGCTTGTGTTAGAACGGCATAAAATCACAAGCAACTAGTATATTGTTTGTATTCATATTAGTTTTTATTTAAAATATTGAAATTAAGTTACAATTTTAGATTAAATGAATCGCGAGCTTTAGTAGCGGTGAATTAAACTTTAGAAGGTTAGATATTTGGGGGCTAAAGTATTATTATGCTATTATTTTTACATTAATTTTATTGACATGATAGTGTCATATTAGCAAAATGAATGTCCATTTGCTCCACAGAGCTACCACATTAGTTTTCCATCAACAGTAAGGGGACGTCGAACTCAGATTTAAGACAAAAGGGTAGTAAGGGAATGTGTTAACTCTATGAAAAGACAAATTATTTACATGCTTTTTTGGGTCAAGATTTAAGTGAATTGCTTGAGTTTGACTTGATTTGCGTGCTTGATTTTGTATTCTTTTCCCGTTGAATAAAACAAAGTCATAATCGAATTAGTTGTTAAAATTAGGGTTTATTCCAAGAATTTTGGTACTTTTGAAGTATTTTGTAATGTGTGTGCATATTTGAAGATCAAATGGGCCTTAAAGATTATTCCTGAATGAAGAAATGAAACTGATTAGAAGAGAAGAGTATTGGGACCGCAGCACAGGACCACGACATAGGTGACTACCCATGTCAAGTCACCTACCTTACTAATTTATCAACTTCAACACCTATTAATTAATAATATGAGCCCCTGATATCTAATTTATATTTGAATAAAACATATGAGGTAAGAATGTGATCTTCCTTACCCAGAAAGCAGCTGTAAAACCTGCAACTCCAGAAGATAGATGGATTACGAAACCGCCCGAATAATCGATTAGTCCCTTCTTGAAGAAGAACCCGTTCAGACTCCATATGCTAAATGCTCCTATGGTGTACGAGAAGGTCAGCCATAGCGGCACAAACAACATCCAAGCGTAAAAATTCATTCTCCCCAGTAGTGCTCCGCTAATCAGAATCAGGGTGATTGCAGCAAACACGAACTGGAAGTAAACCATGGTGGCATTAGGGAACTTCCCAGAGAATGCTGTGTCAAGGAGGAAGTCTTCATTGAGCGCAACATTAATCTTTCCCAGGAATGGGAGGAGCCTATCCCCGAATGATAGGCGGTAGCCCCACATGACCCAGCAAACGAGGACAGATGCAAAGGCGTAGAGGGCCATGAAGGCCGAGTTCACAGCCCATTTCTTCTTCACAGCCCCACCGTAGAGGATCATTAGGCCGGGAACACTCTGGAGGCCGACTAGGGTGGCTGCAGTGAGCTGCCATGCATTGTCGCCCTTGTTCATCCATTTAGGGCTGGCGATGTCGGGTTGAATGCCAGGTGGAAGAGAACGATTCATTTTATCAATGCTTTTGACCTCCTTCACAAGACGTTGGCTCGTGTCGTGAGAGGATTTCTAATGTTTCAAATTCAATTCTCACTTTGTGCTATTATATACAATATAAGTGGGAGGGCTAACCAAGATAGGTTATAAGCTTAGGCTTGATTCTCACGATAAGCTGTAAATTAACTAATGGTATCGATTTTGCAATTGTTTGAAGCTTTTTGTATTGTCATTTTCTTGTCAGTTAGTAAATATTTTATATAACAATGTGTCATTTTCTTTTTGGCAGCTTCCCCAAGGTCTCTTTTCTAATGCAACAATCATTTTATATTGAATTGGCGGACATTACAAGAAAATTTTGACGGTATTTTCAAAGATCTCTCACAAGCCCAAGAATTTTAGTGATTGTTCCCTTCTTGTCACATTCTATTCCCAGAAAACAATTTTGATGGTTGTTGGATTCAAAATGAAACTTACTTTGATACCTGTAAAATTCATCTAATAAATTATATCCATTGATGATCATGTTTTAGTGTATATATGATATGCATGTAAAAACCAAATTCCTTGAAGTATCAATGGCCAAATATAACACTCATATTCTCCTATCTTTCACAACTAATACCACTTCATGACTAATTTTAAAAATAGTACTGAATTTGAATAAATATCCAATTTGACATTTATTTCCACCTTCAAAAATTTGAATTCCTCATTTCCCTCCTCCTCTTTCATTTCCCCCATTTTTCCCTATCCTCCCGTCTCCCTTTCTCCCCTCCTGATCGCTTCCTTTCTTTGGCATCTTCTTATCCCTTTTTTCAATGGCTTCTTCTTCCCATTTTCTCTAGCGATAACTTCCCATCTCTTCAGTGATGGGTTCTCCTCTATTCAGCGACAGCTTCCCTTCTCTCCATCTCAAAACTGATCCAAACCTCCATCTATCTTGTTTGTGCATAGCTTAGGTTTGATGTTGTAGGTTTTCCCAAGGTTCTGCCCTTAAATGTTAAACACAGGGTATGTTTGAATTTTAAGGCAGTAACTGGGAGCTATTTATATAGTTTCATGACCAATTTATATAGTATCGAGACCTATTTGTACTGTATCGAGACCATTAACATGGTTAATTTTATTTTGTTTGTTATTCTTGAGATTTGACTATGCAATGTCAAGTGGGATATCTTTGAATTTTTCAATAGCAATCGGGACATATTTATGTAGCATTGGAACCTATTATATCGTACTGAGGCCGATTTACACTATACCAGGAGTTATTAATATATTATCGAGACCTATTCATATTACAACATGACCTATTTATAAGATACCAAGATATATATTCAGGCACTATTATCTCGATGTGCATCACGTATGATAAGCTGTACATAATCGTGGAGTCAATTGTTTTGTATGACCTAGAGTTATTTATATATGACTAGGGCCTATTTGTATGCGATCAAGACTATTTATAACTAAACATGACTTATTTATATATGACCATGACCTATTTATATATGATCAACAAGTCAGACAATTTTTGACACTATAGATAACCCGACCCTACACGAGTTTGGTGGGTTTTGGTCAAGCCTATTTGGACACAAACCCGTTTAGACTTGAACTTGTACAAAGACGATAAGTAAACATGTTGAACTGGATTTGAACCTGTATAACACGATACGACACGTATAAACACATTGATTAAATGCATCCACTATTTATATATATTGACTCATTTAATACATTTAGATATGAAAATTTTATGGTATATGAAAATTTTATGATATATAAAATATTATATGCATTTCATGCATTATTATTTTTAAAAATGATGTTACATGATCAATAATAGATTAAGTTGACTTATTTATTACACTAAATATCAATAAATATTATTATTTTAGTAAACATATCATATATTATTAGAGTATAATTATATATTATTTACATTTCACATTAAATGAGTCGACATGGTTTACACACGACCATTTAGACATGAACTCGTTTAGACACGAAAAATAAATGTGTCATGTCCAGATCATTGGGGTTTCTAGCCCAAACACGTTTAGACATGACACATTTAAACACGACACGGCACAGTTTGCCCAGCCTAATGGTAGAGTTTGTTATTGAAAAGTTGGATGGAGAACATAATATCAACTCCATTAGTATAAAATGAGCTTCAACAAATAGAATAGCAAGATTATTACACCAATTATATGAGGAAATCTATAATCATAATATCAATTTAACAACGAAGTGAAAAATCAACTTATCAACTTAAACGAAAACGAAAGTATATGCTAGTCAATGGTGATGACAAGGGAGTCATCGTGCATTTCTAGCATGTAACTTTATTCACATGCTCCTCTGGGGAGGATCTTGTAACCAATCGAAGTAAAATCAATTAGAAATTAAAGTGATGACACATTTAATCTTGTCCTAATAAATCTAATTAGATTCTTCAAACATGTTTTGATTATATTTGAAATAGGTCCCGGTCAAGTAAAATTAGGTCCCTAAAATGTCAATAAATCCCTACTAGTTCAAAACCTGAAACCAATAGCATAAAAGCAATAACTTGTGAATCCAAAGCATAATCAACCATCAATCATAGTATAATTAACCAGAATATCAAGCAAATAAATGCATTGAATCCAATGAGTAGTTGATCAACATCATTTGAATTCAAACCATAAAATCAGGGACCTCAAGCTATAAAAGTTTATGATTTTAATCGGGACATCAAACCCTAAATCTACACATACTTCCACTTGCTACTTGGGAGGCTATGCTTTTGCTTGTTGCTACTTTTTTGCTGCTAATTTTGATGCTCAAAGGTGACAAAGGGAGGTACTAGTGGACGACGGATGTCGGTGAGTAGGGAGGGAGGCGAGCATGGATGATGGATTCCCGGGCAAAGAGGGAGGCAACGGGGGAGAAGGTGAGCATGGGGAGGTAGCATGAGAGGGGAGAAGGTGAGCATGGGGAGGTAGCATGAGAGAGAATGTATTAGGGTTTAGGAAAATAATGAGAAGGGCAGATAAGATATTATGAAAAAATTGTGTAAAGATATATATATATATATGTAGTGGTGTTAGTTTTTAAAAGCCCTATATATCGGTGCTAGTTACAAAAGCAACTCTTTTAGTAGTGCTATATAAATTTTTACCCCATTCCTTGAACCATCAAATTAAGACAATCAACATTACATGAAAGCTTTCAGTGGAGTTGTCATACTGCGTAGGCAATGCTTATATAGTATATCCATCCAATTAGAATTCACCATTTATACATTTTTCCAATTAGGTCACCATTTACTATTTTTTAGTGTTTTTGTTATCATTTATATATTTTTCCAATTAGTTTCACCATTTATTATGGTTTTTAACATTGTATAAATATTTGTTAATTTAATAGTCATAATTGTATAACTATTATTTACATGTCAAGTACTGATTGGATATATAAGCACCGACTACATAACATGACATCTTCACTGAAGTCTTTTTCCTACATTACCATCCTGAAATACCGTATACTAGTAGAGCATTTTTCTTTCCCTTGGACCATGCATGTTACATTTTGAAAGTTATTGCTAACTTGATTAAAAGGAAATTGAGACTTTAGCGCACATAGTCACATAATCATAACTTTTACTTTCCTAAGAGGTGGAGAACACGATTATTAGCTTAATGAGATAGATTTCATGCAACTATATATCCAGTGCCTGAAATCGAAAAAGATTAGTTTTTTTTTTTATAATTGGAAACTGATTAGTTACATAAGAGGATTTCAACGAAAAAAATTTTCATTATTTTCAATAAATATCTTATAAAAATTTTCCAATAATTTTTTGTATTGTCATTTTCTTGTCTATTAGTAAATATTTTATGTAAAATGTGTCATTTTCTTTCCGACAACTTCCCTTAGGCCTCTTCGTTCATACAACAATCACTATATATTGAATTGGCGGACATCATAAAAAAATTTTAACGGCATATTCAAAGATCTCTAACAAGCCCAAGAATTTTGGTGGCAGTTCCCTTCTTGCCACATTCTATTCCCAGGAAAAAAATTTTGGCGGCTATTGGATTCAAAATGAAACTTACTCCGATACCTATAAAATTCATCTAATAAATTGTGTCAATTGATGACCTTTTTTGTATATATGCTACACATGTAAAAACCAAGTTTCTTGAAGTGTCAATGGCCAAATATAACACTCCTACTCTCCTATCTTTCACAACTAATACCAATTCATAACTAATTTTAAAAATAGTACCGAATTTGAATAAATATCCAATTTGACATTTATTTCCACCTTCAAAAAATTTGAATTACTCATTTCCCTCCTCCTATTTCATTTCCCCAATTTTTCCCTATCTTTCAGTCTCCCTTTCTACCCTCCCATTCGCTTCCTTTCTTCAGCATCTTATCTTCTTATCCCTTTTTTTGATGGCTTCTTGTTCCCATATTCTCTAGCAATAACTTCCCATCTCTTTGGTGATAGGTTCTCCTCTATGCAGCGACAGCTTCCCTTCTCTCCATCTCAGAGCCGATCCAAACCTCCATCTATCTTGTCTGTGCATTGATTAGGTTTGATGTTGCAGGATTTTTAAAAGTTTTGCCCTTAAATGTTAAACATAGGGTACGTTGGAATTTTAGGGCAGTAACTGGGAACTATTTATATAGTATTTATATAATATCGAGGCCAGTTTGCACTGTCTCAGGACTCATTAATATGGTTAATTTTATTTTGTTTATTATTCTTGAGATTCGGGTATGCAATGTCAGGTAGTATATCCTTGAATTTTTCGATAGCAATCGGGACATTTTTATGTAGTGTTAGGACCTATTTTATCGCATCGAGACCTATTTACACTACACCAGGACCTATTAATATATTATCAAGACCTATTCATATGATATCATAATCTATTTATATTACAACATGACCTATTTATAAGATATTGAGATATATATACGACACATGTAAGAGGCACCATTATCTAGATATGTATCACATATGATAAGTTGTATATAAGTGTGGAGTCAATTGTTTTGAATGACCTAGAGTTATTTATATATGACTAGGACCTATTTGTATGCGATGAAGACCTATTTATAACTGAACGGGACTTATTTATATATGACCATGACCTTTTTATATATGGTAGAGTCTTGTTATTGAAAAGTTGGATCGAGAACATAATATCAACTCCATCAGTATAAAATCAGCTCCAACAACTAGAATAGCAAGAATATTACATCAATTATATGAGGAAGTCTATCATCATAATATCAATTTTAACAAAGAAGTAAAAAAAAAAATCAACTTATCAACTTAAAAGAAAACGAAAGTATATGCGTGTCAATGGTGATGGCATGGGAGTCATTGTGCATTTCTAGCTTGTAAATTTATTCACATGCTCCTCCAAGGAGGATCTTATAACCAATCGAAGCAAAATCAATTAGAAATCAAAGGGATGACACATTTAATCTTGTCCTAATAAATCTAATCATGTTCTTCAAACATGTTTTGATTATATTCGAAATAGGTCCAGGTCATGTAAAATTAGGTCCCCAAAATGTCAATAAATCCCGACTAGTTCAAAACACGAAACTAATAGCATAAAAACAATAACCTATGAATCCAAAGCATAATCAACCATCAATCATAGAAGAATTAACCAAAACATCTTGCAAATCAATGCACTGAATCTAACAAGTAGTTGAATCCAAACCATAAAAATTAGGACTTCAAACCATAAAAATTTGTGATTTTATTCAGGACATCAAACCCTAAATCTACACATGCTTACACATGCTACTTGGGAGGCTGTGCTTCTGCTTGTTGCTACTTGTTTGCCATTTATTTTGATGCTCGAAGGTGACGAAGGGAGGCACTTGTGGACGACAGATGTTGGTGAGTAGGGAGCAAGGCAAGCATGGATGATGGATAAGAAAGAATGTATTAGGGTTCAAGAAAGTAATGAGAAGGGCAAATGAGGTATTATGAAAAAATTGTGTAAAGATATATATATATATATATATATAGTGGGGTTAGTTTTTAAAAGCCCTATGTACTGGTGCTAGTTACAAAAGCAACTCTTTTAGTGGTGCTAGATAAATTTTTACCCCATTCCTTGAACCATCAAATTAAGACAGTCAACATTACAAGAAAGTTTTCGATGGAGTTGTTATACTATGTAGGCAATGTGTATGTATTATATCCATCCAATTAGAGTTTACTATTTATACATTTGTCCAATTAGGTCACCATTTACTAGTTTTTAGTATTTTTGTTATCATTTATATATTTTTCCAATTAGGCTCACCATTTACTATGGTTTTTAACATTTTCTAAAATTTTTTTATTTAATAATAATAACTGTATAATTGTTGATTATATTCAAATATTGATTGAGTATATCCACACCGGTTACCTTGCATGATCTCTTCACTGAAGTCTTTTTCCTACTTTACCATCCTGAAATACCTACGCTAATGAAGCATTTTTCTTTCTTGAGGACCATGCATGTTACATTTTGAAAATGATTGCTAAGTTTATCGGAAGGAATTCGAGATGTGACTCACATGGTGACATAACCGTAACTTCTGTCCTCCTAAGAGGTGGAGAACATGATTATTAGCTTAATGAGATAGATTTCATGCAGCTATATCCGATGCATGAAATGGAAATAGATTAGTTTTTTTTTTGGTAATTGGAGGTAGATTGGTTTGCATGAGAGGACTACAACAAAAAAAATTTTCACTATTTTTTATAAATATCTTATCAAAAATTTTCCAATATTTTTTTTTGTATTATCATTTTCTTGTCTGTTAGTAAATATTTCAAGTAATAATATATCATTTTCTTTTTGACAACTTCCCTTAGGCCTCTTCGCTAATACGACAATCATTATATTGAATTGGCGGATATTACAAGAAAATTTTGATGGCATTTTCAAAGATCCCTCACAAGTCCAAGAATTTTGGTGACTGTTCCCTCCTTGCCACATTCTATTCCCAGAAAAGAATTTTGGTGGTTGTTGGAATTAAAATGAAACTTACTCCGATACCTATAAACTTCGTCTAATAAATTGTGTCCATTGATGACCGTGTTTCACTGTATATATGCTATACATGCAAAAAACCAAAATCCTTGAAGTGTCAATGGCAAAAAATAACACTCCTACCCTCCAATCCTTCATAACTAATACCACTTCACAGTTAATTTTAAAAATAGCATAGGATTTGAATAGATATCCAATTTGACATTTATTTCCACCTTCAAAAACTTCGAATTCCTCATTTCCCTCCTCCTATTTCATCACCCCCATTTTTCCCTATCCTCCTGTCTCCCTTTCTCTCCTCTCGTTCGCTTCCTTTCTTCGCCATGTTCTTATCCCTTTTTTTTCGATAGCTTCTTGTTCCCATTTTCTCTCGCGACAACTTCCCACCTCTTCGATGATAGGTTCTCCTCTATCCAGCGACAGCTTCCCTTCTCTCCGTCTTAGAACCAATCCAAACCTCCATCTGTCTTGTATGTGCATTGGTTATTGTAGGTTTTCCTAAGGTTCTGCCCTTAAATGTTAAATACAGGGTATGTTTGAATTGTAGGGCAGTAACTAGGAACTAGTTATATAGTTTCAGGACAAATTTATATAGTATCGAGACCTATTTGCACTGCACTGGGACCCATTAATATGGTTAATTTTATTTTGCTTGTTATTCTTCAGATTTGGCTGTGCAATGTCAAGTAGGATGTCTTTGAATTTGTCAATAGCAATCGTGACATATTTATGTAGTGTTGGGACCTATTATATTGCATCGAGACCTATTTACACCATACTAGGACCTATTAATATATTATCGAGACCTATTCATATGATATTATGATCTATTCATATTATAACATGACCTATTTGATACCGAGATATACATATGCGATACATATAAGAGGCACAATTATCTTGATATGTATCATGTATGATAAGTTGTACATAAGTGTTGAGTCAATTGTTTTGTATGACCGAGAGTTATTTACATATGACTAGGACCTATTTGTATATGATGAAGACCTATTTATAACTGAACAAGACTCATTTATGTATGACCATGACCTATTTATATATGATAGAGTCTTGTTATTGAAAAGTTGGATTGAGATCATAATATCAACTCCATCATCATAAAATCAGCTCCAACAAATAGAATAGCAAGAATATTGCATCAATTATATGAGCAAGTCTATCATCATAATATCAATTTTAACAACGAATTGAAAAGCCAACTTATCAACTTAAAAGAAAATGAAAGTATATGCGAGTCAATGGTGATGAAAAGGGAGTTATTGTGCATTTCTAGTATGTAACTTTATTCACATACACCTCCGGGAAGGTTCTTGTAACCTAGCAAAGTAAAACCAATTAGAAATCAATGAGATGACACATTAATCTTGTTATAATAAATCTAATCAGGTTCTTCAAACATATTTTGATTATATTCAAAATAGGTCCCGTCAAATAAAATTAGGTCCTTAAAGTGTCAATAAATCCCCACTAGTTCAAAACAAGAAACTAATAACATAAAAACCATAACCTGTGAATCCAAATGATAATCAACCGTCAGTCATAGTAGAATTAACCAGAATGTCTAGCAAATCAATGCATTGAATCTAACAAGTAGTTAATAAACATCATTTGATTCCAAACCATAAAAATGGAGACCTCAAACCATAAAAATTTGTGATTTTAATTGGGACATCAAACCCTAAATCTACACATACTTGCACTTGCTGCTTGGGAGGCTGTACTTTTGCTTGGTGCTACTTGTTTGCTGCTAATTTTGATGCTTGAAAGTGATGAAGGGAGGCGCTTGTGGATGACGAATGTCGGCTAGCAGGGAGGGAGGCGAGCATGGGTGATGGATTCCCTGAGCAAAGAGGGAGGCAACCAGGGAGAAGGTGAGCATGGGGAAGCAACATAAGAGAGAATGTATTAGGGTTTAGGAAAGTAATGAGAAGGGCAAATGAGGTATTATGAAAAAATTGTGAAGAAAGAGAGAGAGAGAGAGATAGATATATATATATATATAGTGGTGTTAGTTTCTAAAAGCCATATGGACTAGTGCTACTTACAAAAGCAACCCTTTTACTAGTACTGGATAAAGTTTTATCCAATTCCTTGAACAATCAAATGAAGACAGTCAACATTACAAGAAAGTTCTCGATGGAGTTGTCATACCACATAGGCCAATTAGGTCACCATTTACTAGTTTTTAGTATTTTGTGTTATCATTTATAGATTTTTCCAATTAGGTTCACCATTTGTTATGGTTTTAACATTTTTTAAGGTTTTTTTATTTAATAACTATAACTGCATAACTATTAATTACATGTCAAGTACTGATTGAATATATCAACACCGGCTACGTAGCATGACCTCTTCACTAAAGTCTTTTGCCTACATTACCATCCCAAAATACCATACACTGATGGAGCATTTTTCTTTCCCTTGGACAACGCATGTTACATTTTGAAAATGATTGCTAACTTGATTAAAAGGAAATTGAGACTATGACTCACATGGTGACATAACCGTAACTTCTACTTTCTGAAGAGGTGCAGAACATTATTATTAGCTTAATGAGATAGATTTCATGCAACTATATATCCTGTGCATGAATTGGAAACAAATTAATTTTTTTAGTAACTGGAAACAAATTAGTTGCATGACAGGATTGCAACACAAAATTTTGAAATAAAAAATTTTCCAATAATTTTTTGTATTGTCATTTTCTTGTCTGTTAATAAATATTTTATGTAATAATGTGTCATTTTCTTTTCGACCGCTTCCCTTAGGCCTCTTCGCTAATACAACAATCATTATATATTGAATTGGCAGACATTACAAGAAAATTTTGATGGCATTTTCAAAGATCTCTCACAGGACCAGGAATTTTAGTGGTTATTCCCTTCTTGTGACATTCTATTCCCAAAAAACAATTTTGGCGGTTGCTGGATTCAAAATGAAACTTAGTTTGATACCTGTAAAATTCATCCAATAAATTGTGCCCATTGATGACAGTGTTTTAGTGTATATATGCTATACATGTAAAAACCAAAATCATTGAAGTGTCAATGGCCAATTGTAACACTCCTACTCTCCTATCTTTCTCAACTAATACAACTTCATAGCTAATTTTAAAAATAGTACCGGATTCAAATAAATATTCTATTTGAAATTTATTTCCACCTTCAAAAAATTTGAATTCCTCGTTTTCCTCCTATTTCATTTCCCCCATTTTCCCTTATCCTCCTGTCTCCCTTTCTCCCCTCTCGTTCGCTTCCTTTTTTTGGCATCTTCTTATCCCTTTTTCCGATGGTTTCTTCTTCCCATTTTCTCTAGTGAAAACTTCCCATCTCTTCGGTGATACGTTCTCCTCTATCCGACGACAGATTCCCTTCTCTCCGTCTAAGAGCCAATCCAAACCTCCATCTGTCTTGTCTATGCGTTGGTTAGGTTTGATGTTGCAGGTTTTCTTAAGATTCTAACCTTAAATGGTAAACATAGGGTATGTTTGAATTGTAGGGCAGTAACTGGGAACTATTTATATAGTTTCAGGACCAATTTATATAGGATCGAGACCAGTTTGCACTCTATTGGGACCTATTAATATTGTTAATTTTATTTTGTTTGCTATTCTTGAGTTTCGGCTATGCAATGTCAAGTAGTATGTCCTTGAATTTGTCAATAGCAATCGGGACATTTTTACGTAGTGTTGGACCTATTATATTGCATCAAGACCTATCGACACTACACCAGGACCTATTAATATATTACCGAGACCTATTCATATGATATCATAACCTATTCATATTACAACATAACCTATTTATAAGATATTGAGATATATATACGACACATATAAGGGGCACCATTATCTCGATATGTATCACGTATGATAAGTTGTACATAAGTGTGGAGTCAATTGTTTTGCATGACCTAGAGTTATTTATATATGACTAGGACCTATTTGTATGTGATGAAGACCTATTTATAACTAAACGGGACTTATTTATATATGACCATGACCTATTTATATATGATAGAGTCTTGTTATTGAAAAGCTGGATCGAGAACATAATGTCAACTCCATTAGTATAAAATTAGCTCCAACAAATAGAATAGCAAGAATATTACATCAATTATATGAGGAAGTCTATCATCATAATATCAATTTTAAAAACGAAGTAAAAAATCAACTTATCAACTTAAAAGAAAACGAAAGAATATGCGAGTCAATGGTGATGCCAAGGGTGCATTTCTAGCATATAACTTTATTCACATGCTACTCCAGGGAGGATCTTGTAACCAATCGAAGTAAAATCAATCAAAAATCAATGCGATGACACATTTAATCTTGTCCCAACAAATCTAACAAGGTTCTTCAAACATGTTTTGATTATATTTGCAATAGGTCTCGGCCCAGTAAAATTAGGTCTCTAAAATGTCAATAAATCTTGACTAGTTCAATACTAGAGACCAATAGCATAAAAACAATAACCTGTGAATCTAAAGCATAATCAACCATCAATCATAGCAGAATTAACAAGAATATCTAGCAAATCAATTCATTGAATCTAACGAGTAGTTAATTAACATCATTTGAATCCAAACCATAAAAATCGGGACCTCAAACCATAAAAATTTGTGATTTTAATTGGGACATCAAACCCTAAATCTACACATAGTTACACTTGCTACTTGGGAGGCTGTGCTTTTGCTTGTTGCTACTTGTTTGCCGCTGATTTTGATGCTCGAAGGTGACGAAGGGAGGCACTTGTGGATGATGGATGTCGGCAAGTAGGGTGGGAGGCGAGCATGGATGATGAATTCCCCAGGCAAGAATGGAAGCAACCAAGGAGAAGGTGAGCATGGGGAGGCAACATAAGAGAGAATGTATTAGGGTTTAGGAAAGTAACGAGAAGGGCAGATGAGGTATTACGGAAAAATTGTTTAAAGAGATATATATAGTGGTGTTAGTTTTTAAAAGCTCTATATACTGGTGCTAGTTACAAAAGTGACTCTTTAAAAGTCATATATACTGGTGCTAGTTACAAAAGTAACTCTTTTAGTGGTGCTAGATAAATTTTTACCCCATTCCCATTTATTAGGTTTTAGTATTTTTGCTATCATTTGTATCATTTTCCATTTAGGTTCACCATTTATTATGGTTTTAATATTTTGTAAAGTTTTTTTATGATTTAATAACCATAACTATAAAATTATTGATTACATGTCAAGTACTAATTGGATATATCAGCACCGGCTACGTAGCATGACTTCTTCATTGAAGTCTTTTTCCTACATTACCATCCCAAAATACCATACGCTGATGGAGCATTTTTCTTTCCCCCAAACCATGCATGTTACATTTTGAAAGTGATTGCTAACTTGATTAAAAGGAAACTGAGTATTTGACTCACATGGTGACACAATCGTAACTTCTGCTTTCCTAAGAGGTGGAGAACATGATTATTAGCTTAGTGAGATAGATTTCATGCAACTATATATCCTATGCATGAAATGGAAACAAATTAGTTTTTTTCTTTTTTGGTAATTGGAAACAGATTAGTTACATGAGGGAAATACAACATAAAATTTTTTATTATTTTTTATAAATATCTTATCAAAAATTTTCCAATAATTTTTCACTGGAACTTCTTTTTGTTAAAAAAAACTTCTTTGGAAAATTTTAACCAACTTCTAGTGGAAAGTATATTTTAAGAAACTAAATAAATGAAAGAAGTCGGGACGACTATCATAGTTCAGCACTTAGTTTGAATATTTGTGAATGGAAAATAATCATACCATAAGAGTTTTACTCCTTAATCGGTCAACTTGACTCGAAATGAATTATTTAGAGGCACATGGAACATTATAAATACCGGCTATACACATTAAAAGAGGACCACTGTATATCGTTTTTTTACTCAGAAGTAATGTGGATTTTATTTTTACTTGAAAATGAGTACATACATCGAAAAATGCTCAAAAGATAGAGAATTGCATGATCAAAGACTTCAGTGGGATCCTCCAAGACTAGCTACAAAGGAAAATACACGTGTTAACCACATCAAATATCGCTCAACACAGTTATAGCTAGTTAGCCAACCACCGAAGTTCTGATCACAACCTTTTTCCGGTGTACATAGACCCCAACAAAAACCGAGTCGGGAGACTCCTCAAGCCATAATTCATGTAGATCTTGGCCATATCTTGTACAGAAAATTTTTCAATCTCCATACAAGAGCAAAACAAGAGGGTGTCTTGATCCGCATTCGGGTGCTCGGCTCCTCCACATAACAGAAACTTCAAAGGAACTTCAAATCTAGCTAGTTAAACTAGGCTAAGGTGGAGGAGGCAAATCTGGTCGGAGACAGTGGCGGGGGCGGGGGCGGTAGGTGGGGGCAATAGATCCAGAAGGGTCGAGCACGAAGGCAGCATATTCGAGAGGGGCGAGGGCGAAGGAGGCAAATCTATCGTAGATCAAGCGGGGGATGAGGGCAGAGATGGTAGATCCGGGCTGGTGAAGGGTAGAGACGGCACTGGATCTGGCCGGCAAAGGCCGAGGAAGGAGGCGGCGAAGGTGGTAGCAGCAGATCTGAATATTACTGAAAGTTTCTTCATATTGAGGTAAGGATAAGTGCACTTGAGAGGTTTTCAAAGAAAAGGGAGAGGAGATCCACCACTACAGAACTAGGAGAGGCGAACGATTTGCCTGGGCAAAAGCCACCAACATTGGCGGTGGAGGTATGTACGGCCATAGTCGAGTAGGAGGTGGTAGCCGCACGTCTAGGCTTGAGGATAAAGGAGGCCAATGCTCCTAGCCGAAGCCGAACGCACCGATCGGAAGGGCTTTCAAGGGAGGAGGCTTAGAGAAGGTGAGGGGAGAGAAGGGATGAGGAGAGAAAGGTTTCTTCTTTCTGTAAAGGGCCACTATATATCATAACCAACTAAGTGGGCACAAATTATAAAGCTATCTCAAATCACCAGAAGAAAAATCGAAAATGGGCACCAAGCTCATCAAATGTGAGTTGATAGATAAAAGGAGTCAAATCTATCGTTAGGTTGATCGCAAGAATTGCTGACTTGACGTCATCCATAGGAAGGTGATTCTTCCACAAGCGGCAAACCTATTGGTTTTTTTAAGAGGGTAGCAGTAGTAGTAACCTAGTCATCCTTACTATATAATATTCGAACTTCTGTGTTCAAGTACGAACATATTAGACAAACTGAACCGTCAATATTAACATTACACTAACACAAGTTTTTTAGGTTTCGAAGGGTTTCCTTAGGTTTATAAAATTTTTATTAGCCTTTGAATTTATATTTTATCGCATAATTTCTCTCTCATGAGTCTTCTGATATAGTTAATTGCTTTGGGCATTTGACACTACTAAATACCCACTAGATCTTGGTGGCGATAATACTACCAAGAGATGATCAGGTTCAAATAACCTATATTTTTCATTACACCTGGATCATACCCTATATCAGATCAATTTCTAATTTTAGATCCGAATTCTATCTTGTTGAATTTAGGAACCGAATTCCATTCGGAATTTGTGAAGAGTTTATTTGAGCCTATTTATTAATTTTCTACTTTCCTCCATTAATACAAAATCCGACTAACATCTTTCATCTTTCAATTATTACTGAATAATTAAAAATTTTAGATAATTTTGATTAATTTACTGTGCTTTTTTATCATAATTTAGTAATAAACAGCTAATGTTAGGTACTTGTTCTAGCATATTTGATTATCAATTATTATATTCGATGAAGTGATAATTTTGGTCTAATTTTTTAGATTCCAAAACTATCCCCACTCTCATATAATTATTTATCCCTTTCATTTAATTATTTTCTTGATAAGAAGATTATATTATCCTATCGTGTTTTTCCTTTCCCTTCATCTTTGCTACTAACCGCTTCCACTTCTCTAGGCGGTTTTTCTTTCCGCTTTCCATTTCTTCACCAACTTTCTGCCACTACTGAACTTTCAAATAATGACTTCCCCATCCCCAAGCCTTTCCTCTGCCACTTCAAATTCAATTGTCGTAATCAACCGTGTCCGATTTCCACTGCCGTCAATGGGCCCCACTTCCGATTGCCGATGTAGTACGATCACATGGCTGAAGCGAGACCGATTCCTGCCGCTCCTCCACAGATTAGAATCTTAAGTCTATACCGAATTGGAGTGGTATCCGTCACAGGACATCGCCGGCGCCGCCACTCGCAAATGCCTCTTGACTTTATTGGGTAGTTCAGTCGATTTGTTTACAATGCGTAACATTTTTATTTTTCAGTTGTATTCGAAGACTTTTACTGTGTGTAGTAGGGGTCATTTGCTAGTTTTTTACTATAAGCTTCTAAGTTATTATAATATTTTGAATATGATAAACTTATTAGGTACGTATAAGTACTATATCAAATGAAATTTCATCGAGTTAATGGTATCTATGACTCGAGAAGTAGAGTCGTAACAAGGAAGTTAGAAATGGTTGAAACTAATTACGCAAAACAATCTCTATATGATCGGCTCCGGATACCCCATCCTCTAAAATCGAAATCAAAACCAACTGGAATCGGTTATTTAATTTCTTATTCGAAACCTACTCTTTTTTCATTAGACTGCGCCTGTAAGCTACCTTGTCAAGTAGGTTGTTGCAGGTTCCTATTCAACTTTGTACCGGTGCATGGTCCGACTACTGCCGGGCATCATACCCTTAATGAACATACTTCTATTATGAGGTTACTGGTTTGTGAAGAGGTTGTACTATAGAAAACAATTCTCTTCTTTCACCCTGTTCCTGTTCTATCGTTTATATTCGTGCAAGCTCCAACAACTACAGTGCAGCACACTTAATGACCTTGATTTGGCTATCGAGTGACTGGTTTGACATGTGATGGTTATAGTGTCGATGAAGCATTCTCCTGGCCTCCCCCCGTCCTTCAATAAGAGAGAGGGGAGAATGTAGAAAGTGAGTGGGATCATCGGTGCCCGGTGAAGTTGTCGTTGGTCTCTGAAATTGTGAGAGACCTTTGGTCAATGAAGGCATCTCTGTCTGACACTGTATATTAGAAATGAATTACACCAATTTGCAACTACGAACACAATTAGGAGTTCTATTTTTTATCTGTGATTCAGTGATTAGTTCTTGAATCTAGAAAGAATACAAAAATAGAATAAGAGCCCACTTCGAATTCGAATGAATAAATAATTAAAATTAGGCATATAATAAGAAAAATTAGTAGTCTCATTGTGGAATCATGTAATCGTAGTAAGATAAGTAGTTTCTTATCTTATCATAAATGCAAATCAAATTTAGAACCAAAATTTTAGAGGAAACCATCATTTTGATCCTCAAATTTGTAGCAGACTATCAGTTCAGTTATCAAAGTTTGAAAACCATTAATTTAGTTCTCATTATTTAATTCCATCAGTCAATTTGGTTCATGTATTATAATGCTATTTATGGCCCCTGACGTGGATTTGCTTCTTTGGGACCCACATGACAAGTGACAAGTTATGAACGGATGAAATTTAAAAAAATAAAGTAAGTAGACCATCAATTTGGTCATCAAATTTGTAGCTAAAAATCAAGTAAAATAATCAATTTAGTCTTCACATTTTAATTTCGTTGGACACTTTGGTCCAACAATTATGATTTAGAGAAAGAAGAGGGGTAAAAGAGACTTTGGGAGTGGCTAAGAGCCGATATGTCTTGAGCTTGTTCAAGAAACCTAAAACTAGGGAAGAAATCCGAGCTCGGATTACCGTCCAATTCGCCCCTTCGACATTCAAATAAGTTAGTATGTAAGTAGAGAGAGAGAGACAGTAAATGAAGATATAAAAGTTCTAAGGTAGACTAATTACCTCAAATTTTAATTGGATATTTATAGGTTTGTTCGAGAATTACTATGTAATTATGAAAGTCAACAATAGATTAACCGTCACGTAATTTTTAGTGAAGGATTGACATCTATTCAGTAAAATTTTGCCCTTGCATGTATTTTCCTTTATCTATAATCTTTTCCCCTTATAGCATTACAGTATCACAACCTTTTTCTCTTCCCTTCTCTCAAATCCCTAGCCCAACCCCAAAGTCAAAACTTGCATAAATATGAGAGAGAACAATTGCAACTTTAAATTTAAATGACATCCATCCCAATCAAAATATAAATTAACATTGAAAGGCACACTACAAAATTTAAGGGAAGCTGATAAGTGGCAAGATCAAAATGATTGGTGGAAAGATTGGGGAACTTTTATTTTGTAATGATAGGCGATAATTGTAACTTTTGAATTCATCCACCTCTCTCAATTTGAAATATTAATCAACATAAGAAATAATATTGGAAGATCGAGAGGGAATAAAATCGAGTAGGGGCGCATGGCTGTCTTCGCAGAGGTGATTAGGGGTGTTCAACAGAACCGGTTCAGGAAGAACCGAACCGGAACCGAACCGGAACCGAACTGGTTCGAACCGGTTCTATTTTAGTGCGGTTTTTTAGATGAAAAGCAGTTCGGTTAATTTCTAAGTATAATAGGTGCGGTTAACCAGTTCGAACCGAACCGAATTGTTTTTAATTGAAAAATCAATTCAATTTGGTTCGAACAGAATTGAACCGTTGAAAAACCAATTTGAATTCAGTTAAATCCGGTTCTATTTGGTTCAAACCCGGTTTAAAAATGGTTCGATTAGGTTCAAACCGGTTCCGAACTGAATTGAACCGTTCTAAAACCAATTCAGTTCGGTTCGAACCGATTTTGAACCGAACCGAACCTTCTTAAAACCAGTTCGGTTCGAACTGGTTAACCGAACCTTTTAAACCAATCCGGTTTTTTGGATACAAAACAGTTACAGTTCGGACTTGCTACATCAAACCGAACCGAACCGGTTCATGTGGTTCGGTTCGGTTCCGAACCGGTTCGGGGGTCGAACCGGTTCGTGACCACCCCTAGAGGTGATGTTTGAAGGAGCCAAGAAAGGGGACTATGTTGTAGGTTTGAGATTCCCTTGTATGCTTGTTAAACTCCAATTTTTATGTGTATTCTTACACATTGATGCACTGTAACAGATAAGAATGGCTTTAATAGAGATTTGAGGTGTTCTTTGAATGTTTGAAAATTTAAAGATGAATATCAATGGCTTCAGAATTTGATAAATAATCAAGGAAAAATGATATTTTGAATGCTTTTATCAATTATTTATTGCCATATAATATTATGACCGAAAAATAGGTTGTCAGTGTCCCCGTCAGTCTTATAAAATAATATCATAATGGCTAGACTAAATTGTGAGGACCAAATTATTGACTTCAAATTTTAAGGACCAAGATAAAAACTCATTACAACTTTAAGGACTAAATGATAATTTACTCATTTAATTTTATTCACTTATTAATTGTTATGTGACATGTGGACTATGAAAAGTGGCGGTCATCGTTTATGTCAGTGCCTGTAAATGGCGTTATAGCACTTGAATCAAAGTGACCCGTATAATTAAACAATAATCACTAAATTGATAACTTTCAAATTTTTAGAACCAAAATGATGTCTCGCTATAAATTTGAGAATCAAAATAAAAATTTACTTTTTTTTACAACCAAAATAATGATTTACTTGAAATTTTAATATCAACGGTTTATTGAAGTTATCAATCATCACCTTAATTGAAGCAACTCAAAAAGTGAAAGCTCCAAATGTTTGTCTTTTTTGATGGTTAAGTCTTATATATTGAAAAATGACTAATTTAATTTTATAAAATCTGTTCCAATACAAGTTTCAGTCTGAATAGTCACGATGTAAATTTTATGCTATTAACAAAATTGTCACCTAAACACCGACAATTTGAATTGAAACATGTGATAAAACATATTTTATAAAATATATGTGGTTCAGCTATAAAAAAAATAGTAATTATATATTACTTCCGTTATAATTTTTTAAAACGTGAAGTTGTCCAAACCGATATAGGGCACAAATTGGTTAAATGCGAAATGAGGGAGCTGACTGTCGAGAACAAAGAAATCAAATGAGCAAAGTGGATTAACCGCAAAAATTGAGAGAGCAAAAGAAAACAATAGCTCCAAAACAAAGCCCTTTGCCCTTTCTGTGTTGATGTAAAGGCGTTGTTGGTGAAGCTGAGAAGCTTCATTCGGCAGCAAGAGAGCAACAATGGAGGATTACTCCCCGAAGCCATGGAGGGTCCTGGAATTCTACAGTGGCATTGGCGGAATGGTATTGACTGATCCCAAATTCAAAACCTTAATTCCAAGTTGACATCATATTTTCTCCAATTTCTTCGAATTAAGCATGCTCGTTTTATCTTCCTCTGCAATTCGTTAGAGGTACTCTCTGATTGAAGCAGGAGTCGACGCCCAAGTTGTTGAAGCATTTGATATCAATGACATTGCGAACGACGTGTACGAGCATAACTTCGGTCACCGCCCTTTCCAGGTTTTCATTCGTTAAGCTCCTGTCTCCTGTTGTAGACTACATTTTCGCTTTTATAATATATTATCAAATTCCCAATGATAGCGGGTTTCCAAGTAAATTTCGTGGTTCTTTTGGGCATTGTGTCCATGATTCTTTGCTTCTCTTGAGGGGGAAATGCATTTTTGAATCATTTCGTGAAAGCTAGCCTCAAAAGATTTCCGTCCTTTTGGATCCCTTCTGCCTTTTTTTTTCATCTACTCCTAGAAATGGACAAGGTATCGCCTTGCAGCATTCAAAGATTCCCTTTTGCAGCCCAAATTTTGACCCAAGCTCTAAGTATGATATATTATAATCTTCGAATTAGTGTGAGAAAAGAATTGGAAAAATGAATTTCACTTCCACACTAGAAGTGTTGTCATTCCATTACATATATAGGGTTACATGTGACCACCGTAATCAAAGTACAACTAACAGATATTTGTAATTGAAACAAATAACCACAACTATTCTATGTTATCAGTTATGATTTGCATTGATCCTTCCATTATTCCCCACAAGCACAATGGGGGAGACCACGTTGAGCTTGGAATGAATAAACAAGAAATGAGGCGCTGCGAGTCCCTTCTGAGCCCATCTGCATGTTCTGCATTTGAACTAATGAGGCAAATCGAAAGTTCCTTTCGCTTAAATCGTTCTCGAACGAAGTGATAGTCAATCTGAATGTGCTTATTCGTGCATGAAATACAGGAGTGACAATGAAGTAGATAGAAGAGACTTTATCACTCAAGAATGGGGGTGGTTTGGGAAGATAAATTCCCAGCTCACCAAGTAAGGATTGAAGCCAGATTAGTTCTGCAGTTGCATTGGCCAGACCTTTATATTCAGACTCAGCACTCAATCTGCCAACAATTCTCTAATTCTTTGAACTCAAATATATCAGGTTAGAGCCGAGAAAGATAACAAAGCCAACTGATGGATCTTCGACCATCAAGGTTTCCAGTCCAATTGGCATCAAAGAAGCCAGGAAGTGTTGTAGGTAAGCTCGGATGGAGATAGAGGTCATGATCTACTATAACTTTAGGGTATCGTAAAATCCTCTTAATAGCAAGCTAGTGAGAAAAGGAGGGTGGTTGCATAAATTGGTAGCCCTGGTTGACTGCATAGGCAATATCTGGTTGAGCTAGAGACAGTTACTGAAGACTGCCAACGATACTGCAATATAGGAGAGGATCAGAGAGGATATGTTCATCATGCAGCAATAGGCGAGACTTGCATGTGACTGGAGTTAGAACCGGTTCGCAGTCAAGCATAAAAATCCGTACAAGAAGATCATATATGTATTTGGACTGTGGGAGATACAATTCACTGTAGTATTAAATTGTTTTTTTGCCAAGGAAGAAGTGTAAAACACCAAGATTCTTCATGGCAAACACATGATTAAGAGTTTTAAGAAGGACATCAAAGGGAGCACCTGGTGTTTCCGGTCATGATTATGTAATCCACATAAAGTAGAAGAAAGATCTGATAGCCCAGGCATTGCCAAATGAAAAGTTATGGGTTGGCATGCGAACCAGAAAAGCCAAGACCTTGAAGAAGTTCGTTAAAATGCTGAAGCCAGGGTCGAGGAGCCTATTTAAGTCCCATAGAGTGATCATTTCAAACGACATACATGGGTTGAGAGGGATCAACAAACCCCGGCGGCTGTGCCATATAAATTTCTTCTGACAAGTGCCCATGTAGAAAAGCATTCTTCACATCAAGTTGACGAATGAGCCAGTTTGAAGATACTGAAATGGCGAGGATGGTGCAGATTATGACTAGTTTGATGACAGGGCTAAATGATTCCTTACAGTTAAATCCTCCACGTTGGTGAACACACTTAGTGACAAGTTGGGCTTTGTGGCGATCAATGGAACCACTGGCTTTCTGTTTAATATGGGACACCCATTTGCAGCCGATAACATTCCGAGAGAGAGATCGGAGACGAGATCCCAGCTATGGCTCTTCAAAAGAGCATCATATTCTATCTCGCATAACAGTCTGTCAAAACAGAGAGTCGTGCTTATTTGTTTCAGTTACAAATATCTGTCAGTTGTTCTTTGGTTATGATTCAGTTACTTGTAACTCTAATGGAATGATAACGCTTCTAGTGTGAGAGTGAAATGACAAAACTTCTAGTGTGGGAGTGAAATTCATTTTTCCATTTTTTTTCTCACACTAATACTTGGCAATTGTTCAGACTGAGCGGACAAGTTATGGAAAGTTTTGGAGGGGAGGGTTACGTAACCATCCAGGATGAAGATTTGGCCTTTTGGAGGGTTATAAAACCCTCCATAACCCTCCAATGTTTTATTGTCAAACAAGGGTTATACTTACCCTGCTATAACCTCGTACTTTTTTATAATCAAAACAAGGTTATTTCACCCATCTGTAACCCTCAATCCAAACAAGCATCAATAATATCTCAACACAAAGTTTCAGATTTTCAATGATGAATTTATGTCTTGATGAAGCCTCCTGAACAAAGAACACCTTTGAAGAAATCTTGTTAGTTGTCTTTTGATTCTGGAAATTGCAAACAATTTATCTGCTGAGCAATATCAAGACTAATGTAATCTGTAGAGCCTCAGAAATGTTCAAGAGCATCACAATTTCCCTTTTTTTTAACTGAAAACATTTACCCAATTAACTGACTGGATGAATTCAAACTGCAGAAGATATTTTAAGATGTTACTATGATTTTATGTCGTGATCTGAGGAAGACACTGATCCTAGTTGCTGTGTCAGCTGCTTTAATATTCTGAAATAGTCAATAGCTTTTTGTTGGTGTATTACTATGAGACTCTTTTGGCCACCAGCAGGTTTTTGGAAGGTAAAAGCTATCATGTTTAAGCTATATATCTGGTGGCTACTAAGTTTAAGGCCATTAAAATAAAATTTGACAATGGTATAAACACAAATATATCTGGTTTACAATGGTGAGATAAACTTTTTGGTTCGATCTCAAAATTGTAGGATTTTGAGTTACAGTTATGAATGCCTTTGGGAACTTCCATTGATTCACTTGTTTGAAATATTTGAATATATAGGGTAATATTCAAAGCCTCACTGCAGCTGATCTTGATAGCTACAAGGCAGATGCATGGCTTCTTTCTCCTCCTTGCCAGCCCTATACTAGACAAGGTTAGTGGTTGTCTTTCGTCAATGACCACATAATTACAAGATGCTGGGTCAAGATTTAACTTCATACAGGGAATGATTAGGTTTGCGAAAGCACTCTGGTGATGCACGGGCCTTTTCTTTTCTCAAAATTCTTGAACTTATGCCAGATCTATTGCAGCCTCCGGCCATCTTGTTTGTTGAAAATGTTGTTGGATTTGAGGTTTGTTTCTTCATTGGTTTTGTTTTTGCTTTAAGACAGTTTATGCAGAAAGTTATCTGCTTACACTTTATTTTCTTATTCTATAGACATCGGATACTCATGAAAAAATGATTGAGATATTGACTAGAACCGGCTTTGCCACTCAAGAGTTTATTTTGAGCCCATTACACTTTGGGGTCCCATATTCCAGGCCACGGTATTTCTGCTTGGTACTCACTCTTTCTCGCTCACCCTCTCTCTCAGCTAATTAAAGATCCCCTTCACCTCCCCATTTTCGTCAGTCCCATTGCTTATAATTATCCATTTAGTAAAATCTGGTCATGTATGCTGCTTCATTTGAAAATCCCCTGTCCCTTGTTATGGCTTGATGTATTTCATTTACTTGCAGGCAAAAAGAAAGCCTTTATCCTTTCAGAGAATATGGCTTAACAGTAAGCTCCTTTGGTCTCCAAGTCCATTGTTAGGACAAGACGGTAATCCATTGAATAATGATGATTCTTTGCAACAAAGAGAAAACTGCAATAATTATGTGGAGTCTTGTTTGCCAATAGAACGGTTTCTTGAATACAATGAGGATGTAAATAGAGAATGCTGCCTTCAAGATTTTACTGTTGTTTCTCTGGAAACAACTGATACTTCCATTGAAAATGATGCTAGAGTTAGATACAGTGTCAGCCCTGAGGACCAGTATCTTGTCCCTTCAAGCTTGATAGAGAGATGGGGAAATGCTATGGGTATGTTATTTGTGTCTTGTTCATCCAAATTACAGCTTTGTGAATAATTGATGTCAACTCACAAAATTATTAGTTCTGATAAATTGTTTATGGTCTCAGATATTGTTTATCCCGATTCACGGCGTTGCTGTTGTTTCACCAAAAGTTATTATCGATATGTGAAGGGTACAGGATCCTTTTTGGCAACAATCAAGGTAGCCTTTATTCTGTTAAGTCATCCATTTACTAGGTGTCATTGTCCCTTATAACTGCTAAGATAACATCTGCTGTGATAGAACTGAAGGCAATGGAATTTCTACAGCATGTAATGGTTTCATCAAACACTGTAATAAGGCCATCCTTCTTGCCCAATCACATGCTAGTCTTCCGACTAATAACTGTTGAAATTATATTGATATTATACAATTTTTGTGTCCCTGTTGATGCCAGGGTAGTCCCTGGTCTATGTGACTTGCACAGATTATTTGTGTGCTCCAGTTGTCTATTGCAAACAGATTTGATACCATGACAATATAACAAGATTTAATTTGTCAAAATGATATATAAATGGTCCTTCACAGCCTGAGAAGAAAGGCAAAGCTTCCCCATTAAAAGAGCAACGCCTCAGATATTTTACACCTAGAGAGGTAATAGTTATTTATTCTATTCTCTTCATCCTCATCGGGTTTTTTCCACTCAACACTTTGTTCCTGTATTCTGATTTTCCCCCTTGTGGATGGCTATTTAGCAGGTAGCAAACTTGCATTCTTTTCCCAAGACGTTTAGTTTTCCGCATAACGTAAACCTCAGACAGAGGTATGCTTGCTGTTACCACCCCAAGCATCTCACGTAAGATAAAATAGATATAGCTTCGTATAGATGTATGCTGATTAAGTAATATGGAGTTTGATTAAAAACTAATTAAATAAATGCAGTTTTTACTGCCAACTTCTATTACTTGAATTATCAGGCTTTTCTTTCTGCTGTCCCAAATTTTTAGGGTCTTTTTACATTTCCTTCTGCCCATTTACAAAAGGAACCAGCTCCTCAGTTACTTGTCTCCCAGTGCTGCAAGATAATTAGATAATTAAATAAGCTACAGCTGTACAGATTGATTCTGATAGCCATTCTTCTGAAATTTCCACCTAACTGGCCTTTTACTTTTTGCAGGTATGCTTTGTTGGGTAATAGCTTAAGTGTAGCAGTGGTTACGCCTTTGCTCCAATACCTGTTCACCGAGCCAGACTTATTTACAGACCTTTCTGCTTGATAGTGAGATCTCTTGAAGCGGCACTGCAAACTGCTGCCATTATTTCCATTCTCTTTCTGTATTACAGCTTCAGCTTGTTATCAAAGGAAATCATAGGCAAAAGTAGAGCACTTTGGGTAGGACCTAGTACTGTTTGGGTGCAAGAGGGTGTCTAAGGTCTCATTAGAGGTTATGTATTACATTCTACAGCAAGCTTGTGCTGTTTTTGTACTTGATATAGCTACGCTGGGCAACTTCAAAGGGTCTCTTTGAGACGAGGGGTTTCCTTTTAGGGTTCATATACTGGCGTGGATGTGCTATGCTCTGAAAGGAAGTAGCCTGTTCTCTTGAAATCGAATTCCTTCAGATTTCTTGGTGGCTAGCACATTACTCAAGGATTGTATACCATTCTGAAATCAGTGTTGAGATACCTGGTTTTGGGCTAACAAAATGTTGTTAGAAGTGTTCGCAGCTGCACCGGGTGAGGTGCAAGAAGGCCAGTGTGCCCTGCATTCACTTTCGCCCAGTGAGGTAGCTACTCAGGTAATGTTATTGGGCTTATTTTGGGGTTGGACAAATTATTTTGAGCTTTTCTTTATCATTTGGTTCCCACTAATATACTTTTAAAAAAATAAAGAATAAAAAATTAGCGCATGATGTATTTCAGATGTAAGATGCTTCTTTCAGGTGTCAGAAGCAACTCCCTTCAAGAAAAATTTTATTGAACCTTCCTAGTAAAGTGCTGGGACGGTTCAACTGTTGAATTGGTTTTTTTTTTTTTTTTTTAATCCTCTTTTCAATTTTTCTCTATCCTTTCTCACGCAAGTGAGTTGTCTTTGGCTGTTGGATGGGCAAGGTACCGAACTGGCATGGTTTGACGGAGGCCTCCTCCTTTTCAAATCAGTACGTCACTCTCCTTTATTCAGTGGCTATTCTGGGGTATGGGTACGAAAAAGTTTTAACTAATGATATGTTATGATATAAAATACATCAAACTCATAAAATGGTATAAATTTTTTAAAAAAGTTGACACTAATTGTGTGAATCATTTATTATTCTTTAGCTTTCTTAGTAATTATTGATGTCTCCTGCATGGTGACTGATTTTGAAAATTAAATGACATGTCAATAAAAATCTTGGTAAAAAACAATGATACAAAATATTGGTTAATGTTACAATACGATATAAAATTTTTAAAATATTATAAAATGGTGAGAAAATCTTTAATTTTTTATCTTTATATTTTGTTGACAAAAAAAGATCTTGTGTCCATCTATCTCTTTTTCCCTTTTATATCATTCTTTTCTTTCCCCTCTTCATTTCATTTTGATACTTCACTTTCAAGGTACACAAAACACACTTTCTTGTCATGATTATCACCAATTAATTTTACAGCAATATTTTTCTTTTAAACACTCCTCAAAGAGCCTGTAAACTGAGACTATCATGATGACTACTCACATAGGCCGGATGGTCGCAAATGAAGGGATGGGTTTTCTGCCTTATACAATAAGTTAATGTCCTCTTAACACTTAATATAAGTTACATGATTGTTGTATTTAGTCCATTGGGTGACATGAGCTAATTATTGAGTATTGTCTTTTAAGTTAGGACTTGGATAGTTTCAATCTTGAATTTTAGACAGTCTTTTCTTGGATTGCTTTTTTTTTTAAAATTTTTTTGCATATGCATTTTGCAGATCATCAAAAATAACAAGCCACTGATAAGGATCACTCTAGTTATGATTATGATGGCTTTGATCCTAAATATTAGTTTAATGACAATGAAATGATGTTGGTGATAATGTGCCACATGAAGTATTGCGATTGCTAATAAAATACAAGAATAATAGAGATTCGAATTTTTTGTATCATTTTATGAGGTTTTAAAGATTTTGTATAATAATGTAATATTACCTAAACTTTTTGTACCATCGGTACTTTTTTCCAAAGATTTTTACTACCATGTCATTCAATTTTTCTGGTTAGTAACCATGTAGGAGATGTTAACAATTGCTACCGATGCTAACTGATCATTAACAATTTTTATCATTGGTGTCAACTTTCAAAAATTTTATACCATTTTATAATATTTTAAAAATTGTGTACTATATTACAATTTTAGACAATTTTTTTTAATATAATTGATACATTTTTCCGTTACATTCTTTTTATTTTTCATCTTTTCTCTTCCTCTTTATTTCCTTATTCTCTCTTAACCTATTTTTATTCAATTTTTCTTATTTTTTGTTTATTCATTACATCTTTTTCTATTCACTATTTTTTTTTCAAATTTTCTTCTTGATTGTGTTCTTTTTTCTATTAAATTTATTATTTCAAGAATACTGAAAAATGTTTGATCAAGTACATAATTGAATTTTAGTGTAGTTTTGGAGCCCGCTGTCCCTTTTTACTCAAGTTACGATAAAAGCGACTCTATAAAAGGTGGCAATGGATTTAGTGTTTCAGGTTTTGATTTGGTATTTCACATTTTGATTGCAATTAGCTAGTTAGATTTCCATTTCTGTTTATTAAGAAAAAGCTTAGTTTTAAAAAAATTTTAATTGATTGCCCTTTTAATCATATTATAATGCATAAATGACTTAATTTTTTTATAGAAATTTTTGTTCTAATTGATGCCTATAATTCAATTCATATATTGCATATTATATTTCTGGTTCTTTGACAATAACATATATTTTGTTTTTGAAAAGTAAAGCGTGTATTTTTTTTTTTTACCTTGCATCATGACTTCTCATGCAATATGGAATATTTGCTCTTCTATCAACATTAACTACATTATATAAATATATATATATATATATATATTATCGCGTGGTGATTTTCACTTCCTACCCAGTGCATGATCCTGCCAGTCGAAATTACATTGTACAAATTGTCAGAAGCCTCTACTGTAGGAAAATTTTATAAAACTTTTAAGGCTTTACTGTCGTTAGATGAAGAGAAACAATTTGGGCTGTCCATTTATTTACCAGCTGTCCCGCTTGCCAATTGTGCTGCAATTGTGTATCCCATTTGCACCATGGCGCAGGCACATTGATTCTATGAGGTGAAAAAGAGTGTTGTGCGTACACGCTCTTTGCGCCAAGATGGGCTATACTGCTTCGGTAAATTTAAATTATCCTATAGCACACGCACCCGATTCCCGCCAAGGCACGTGCTACACCAATTGCTCTGACGGGATAAATGGGCCACTGATCAATTTGTAACATTATATGGATGATGCAATTCCCCAAAATGGATCAATGGACTTCTGATCAATCGGTAATATTGCCTATCTTTGTATACTGATGGGGATATCTATGTAGTACTTGTATCCATTCATGATTCTATTTGGTCATTTGATATTGTTTCAAGAATTGATATAGTATCCATGCATGGAGTTCAGTAAGTTTAGTATATTCCTTTATGAATGAAAAGATAAGTTGATTTGGTTTTATTTTAGTTGGTAGATATTAATATGTACCCTATGAATTGGTAACTTATCGAATGCTATGCTCACTCTTTTATTTTAACATTTTAAATAAGAGGAATCCAATGTTTACAATTGAGAATTGTGGATAGATCGTTAGCCCATGGGCCAAAGGCCCAGAGTCTAGAGGCAGCATGAAGGCTTGAAGTCTAGAAGCAATATGAGGAGGCCTCAGCAGGCCCAAGAAGTTCAAAATTATCGTAGGCGGGAACAGTTGCTGAGACGGTTACTAGGCTTCAGGCGGTTACCAATGTATATATAGAAATAGTTACCCTAGCATTCAGGGGACCCTGTTCCAAATTTTCACAACATTTGGCGCCGTCTGTGGGAAATCGAAGAAAGGTCGTGTGATGGTGCGAAGGAAAAGAGGATGCTCATCACTGTCTAGTGGATGGACATCGGCCATTCAAAATGCGGGCAACGGGCACTGTCTTGTGCATGAAAATCAAAATCCATGCGTGGAAATGCTCTTTTCCTCTCAATCTATTATGTCTCGTGCAAGGAAATCATCCATCACAATCCATGCATGGACCAACAAATCTTGAAGGAGCGGTAGATGGTCGACACCATCTCAAGGTGGATCAATCCCTAGCCCGTGATCCAGATTCTCACAGTTTGTTGCCTTATGAAGAGATTGTTTGATCATGATATGGAGGATCGATGAGATAATGATGAAAAGGAAGATGATGCAAGACAAGAACTCCAAAAGGAGGTCGTGTAAAAAATCGTGAAAAGAGCGTGCGAAGTGAAAGTAACCACTCCCGCTACAAGCAAAGGTAACCACTGCCGTTGGAGAAGGAAGTAACTACCATTGCCACAAGCGGAAGTGACCACCGCTGCAAGAAAATGAAATAACGAATTGGAGTTTGTCGAACCAATCAAAGTCGCCTCAAACGCATGAGAAAACTGTCAAACAAGGCACATATCAACTTCTTCCATTGGAGAAGCGACCCAAAAGCCATAAAAGAAAAAGGCAACATATGCACTATGAAGCGCAGGCTTCACAGTCGCAAAGGGAAAAAACAGCCAACACACCATGAAGCGCAGCCTTCACGATCGCAACGAGAAAAATCTGCCTATGCACCATGAAGCGCAACCTTCACAATTGCAAAGGGAGAAATCAGCCTACACACCATGGAGTGCAGCCTTCACGGCCGCAAAGGGAAAATCTAGTTTACGCACCATGGAGCGCAACCTTCATGGAGCGCAGCCTTCACGGTCGCAAAGGGCAAAAATAGCCTATGCACCATGAAGCGCAACCTTCACTGTCACAAAAGGCAAAATGAGCCTATGCACCATGGAGCGTAGCCTTCACAGTTGCAAAAGGAAAAATCAGCTTATGCACCATGGAGCACAACCTTCATTGCTGCAACGGGAAAAATCAGCATATGGGCACCATGAAGAGCAACCCTCAAGTCGCAAAGGGAAAAATCAGCTTATGTGCCATGAAGCACAACCATTAGGTCACAAAGAAAAAGTCAGCCTACGGGCCAGGGAGTGCAACCTTTGAGTCACAGAGGAAAAATCAACCTATGGGCCGTGAAGCACAACTTTCGGCCCACAAAGGAACAACCATCCTATAAGTCGCAAAATGTAATCCTCACAATGCATGGTGTCATCTTCAAAAAGGAACATAAAAATCACAAATTTGCAAAGCTCATGAACCAAAAAATTGCCACAAAGTGATTTAAGACATCTGCTGCGATGTGAGGCACCAAAACAGCTACCAAGCAATGTAAGACCTCTGCTATGATGCGAGACACCAAAATATCTACAAAGCAGCATAAGACCTTTAATATGAGGAAGGTACAAAGACCACCATGAATCGGCACTGACACCTTTGCTACTAAGCAGAGACTATGATGAAGCGACACGAATACCTTGATACAAAATGGTAACACAGTCATAGATGATGGAACCTTTGAAGCAATCATAGAATTTTTGTCAATCCACCAACAATGTCAACTAATTCCTTCTTGCAATATCATTACCTTATGCCTTATGGGATGATGTTTGATATGACTTCTCTCCATCAGTAGCCTTTGCCTTGATGCTCTGTGGAGATCTGACCCATGCCTGATGGCAGTGCCCCTCACCATGCTGAGATATATCCTCACAGGCACTTTAGATGGAGGTATTCCTCGTTATGAGCATCACATCACCATCAACTTGGCGACGGCATCCTACCACTACCAACGAGATGCATTCCCATCTAGCGATCCCCCGACGGCGACATCCCTCTCGTAGTGGAGACACATCCCCGCAGGTTTATTTCTATATAAGGATGGTGCCATAAGCCTACTCACACACTCCATACACGAGCATCGATTTCGAAGTAAAGACTAGAAGAAGTTACGCACATACTCTCATGGCTCCTCCCTAGAAAAGCTACAGATCACGAGAGTAGGGGCATGTGCTAGTCAACACAAGCTAGAGGCAACACAAAGTAGAGTCCACAAGGAAAATTCACCTACAAGTCTCAAAACTTGAGGAATTACAACAAAAAATCAAAATCGACCTACAAACCTACGAGTCTCAAAGCTTAAAGAGTCACAACAAAAAAGATGACACAGCACAAAAAGCTACAGCATTAGCAATTTGCACGACCTACATGAAGCTAAAATTCACGAGATTAAAGCCTGCCACGAAGCGGCGTTACCCTTTCCTACACTAAGCCCTCTGCTATGATGCGAGGCACATAAACCACCACAAAGCAGTGCTACGACTTCTACTACAATGCGAGGCACAAAAACTACCATGAAGCAGCACTAAGATCTTTGCTACTAGACAAGGCACAAAGATTGCCACGAATCGGCGCTAACACGTTTGCTACACTAAGAACTTTGTTATGAGGCAAGGCACAAGAGGGTCAAGCATAGGCATTTCATGATCAAAGACTATATCCTGCTATGCCATCAGTTTAAAGAGCGAGACCCTACAAGATCGTTGCAAAGCTGTATCCCAACATAGATATTCTCCAAGGTATAGGCAGCAAGGTGCCAGAACGTACCATCAAAACCGAGTGTCAACTCGTTTCTTCTTACAATGTCATCACTTTATGACTTATGGGATGATGTCTGGTATGATTCTTTCCGTCAATAGTTTTTGCATCGACACTCCACGGAGATCTGATCCTAGCCTGACGACGACATCCCTCACCATGTTGAGACATATCCCTGCAAGCATTTTCATGATGATATACCTCGATTCTCAAGCGTTTAATGTTTGTCAGCTTGGTAGCGGTATCCCACATATCTTCAACAACGATGCATCCCCACCTAGCAAACCCACCGACGGCGACAACCCTCCCGTTATAAAGACACATCTCCGCAGGGTTATTTCCATATATGGATGCTCCCATACAAAAAGTCATACATTTTACCACAATCATTGGAGACCGAGCTCTTTACTATTCTAGTGCTGGAGCGCCCCCATCGGCCTCATTCCTGGGAACGCCCAGGCTGTCGACGGCCCCACCATACTATCACCAAAACTATCAATGAAGAGAACAATGTTTGGTAGCTAATCATATCAACAAAACCGGACTTGCATATGGTTCGGTTCAAAATTACGCACCACAATCAGAACACCACAGTCAGATAGAGTCTAAAGCCATGCAACATCAACAGAACAAAGATAACAAAACTATAAAAGCAACTATAGAATAATTAAAAGTTCAACACTACAACAGTCACTCAGGGAGATGCTACTTTATCGTAATTTGAGAATTTGCCTCTTCCACAGCAGGCTCTATAACAGTATTGCTAGGAGCAGGGGAGAGGATTCAAGCATCAATAGGAGCAGTCGCCAACTCCACAATCTTCGAAAGCCGTAGCAACTTAAGACCTTCAAGTTGATCAACAAGGAAACCAACGGACAAATTCCGAATCTCGGCTCAGATCTTGGATAGCACAGTGATCATTGAATCCTAGCCTTGAGTGGGGAGACACTACTGAAACTTCTCCGA